>OU015469.1:18397524-18812524 GCA_907164805.1 Brachyptera putata | reverse complement strand
CCGTCCACGTGTTTTCCTACTACCGGAAACTGACATATTTTCACGTTTCCAGCCAATGAGATGCGAGGATTTCAGACCATCCTCCATCACTCTTTTCCAGCTCACGTTAACGACCGAATTTACGGCGTGCTTCAACATTGTTGCAAATTAGTCCACGATGAAATCTCAGCCCGGCCGCGAATTAACTCCCGAGTTTATTCGCGAAACAAGAATATATTACAATGTTTAATTATGAAATTTAATTAAAAATGTGGGGGATCTGATGAAACTGAAGCGATAGAATGTGTTCATTTGAATGTATTAATATTCATTCGAATGACAATATAAGTGCACGTGGTGGCCGAGAGGATTGGCACAGTCGT
The DNA here is from genome assembly GCA_907164805.1 of Brachyptera putata. Lineage (NCBI taxonomy): Eukaryota > Metazoa > Arthropoda > Insecta > Plecoptera > Taeniopterygidae > Brachyptera > Brachyptera putata. Next base: position 18,812,162 of record OU015469.1, on the reverse strand, counting down.
TAGCGCGCCGAACTATAATTCAGCAGGCTGGGGTTCGATTTGACGATTATTTCGACAAAGCGATTTCCATACATTTTTTAAGACATTTTTACTAATTTATTCGTACTTTGTAAATAATTCATGTTTTTTCAAAAGTATTACTTCAGAATTTATTTATTGCTGTTCTGTTCTTACGGATGTATTCAAAATTTACCAATTCAGGCATTCAGGCATGTAATGATAAACTTTGCACACACACATATATAGGCCTATATATATATATATATATATATATATATATATATATATATATATATATATATATGTATGTATGTATATAATATGTAGGCCTATATATTAACAATAAAACCAAACTCGAAAAGAAACCTCGAAAGTGCCGTAAGAGTCGAATGAATGTCTTCGCCCAACGCTCATCGAACGAAAGGAAAAAGTCATTTTCCTGTCATGTGTTGGCTTTCCCGCGTATAAACCAAGTTCGCGTGAATTGTTTATAAGATTGTTGTTGTGTTTTTTTTTCTCGTTTCGTCCGTGTAATTGGCAATACTTTAAATAAACCACGCTTTACGAGCCTCCTGTGTGCGCTGCGCACTCCACCGTTCACTTCTCTTCCCGCACTTTTCAATCTCAATTCTCGTTATTATTGGCTGCTGCTCGCCAACATGCATTCTGGCGGTTAATTATAAACCTTGGTTCAAGGCCGAGTTACATACTGAATGTACTACTAACTGCCGGTTTTATGAAGCTAACTATATTATAGTTGACAAGGCTGAAAGTAGATTTCAGCGAATAATGACGATATTCATTTTCACAATTTTAGAAACACTGTTGTTGTTTTTGTTTTTATTGACAGTTTTAAGTAAAAATACACACATACCACAGTAGAGCCCAGCTTGTCTGTGACATAAACATGATATAATCCGCAAACAAACGTAAACACAAAAATAGTCCTAAAAATCATCATTCCAATTTCTGACATTAAAATGAACTTTCGATGATCTTTCGAATGATTATCGATTCTAAAAATAGAAACATGAACAAAATGAAGTACTGTCTACGTCACAACTCACAGATGAAGAGTCGGATTCTGTGGACAGTTGAATTCTTTCAATTCTTGAAATTGAGATGATGATATCTAGTTTTCCCTAAAATTAGGGTAGTAAATATCGTCATTATTTGTTGAAATCTATTGTCTGGGTTGTGATGTCCTTTAAAGTACGAAATGGTATACGTGACCAAGGGTGATAACAAGTTAATCCGCTAACTATCAGTTCGTAAAATCGGATTGTGCATCGTGTCAAAAATGACTGTTGATATAATTTTTTAATCAGTGTCATTGCGCGTGCTTTTTTGTAGCGTTTCACAAGTTCCACTTTTTAACATCCAAAATACTTTCATATTTGGTATATTGTACTCAATATTCATATCTATTTATATATAACAATTATACAATAGTTAACATTCACGATATTTGCATACTTACAAATTACTTGACATAGCCTACTTGCGTGTAGGTACTTGCAACTTTTTCTGTCGAATATATATTTTTTTGATAACATCGAATGCAGACGCAATTCAATCACGTCGTTGACTCGCCATTAAACTTCAACATTCATTCAATAAAGAAAACTCGACAAGAAGGATTTTTTTCCTCAATTTCAACCAATTATCTCATTTCTATTGTGGCGGTAAGGTGACGAAAAACGAGCAAGGTTTCGATATACCATGACACGAGACCCCCCCTCTTCCTCCCCTCCCCCTCTCCACCACCGTCCCACCCGCACAAATACATTCGCAGAACACGACTTTCAATAACTCGCTTTCGAGAAAACATGAAAATGAAAGTTCAGCAAAAAAATCAAATTCTCGATTAAAAAAGTTGCTTGTATAAAAGAGCTGACGTGTTCGAACTAAAAAATGTTTGCGACAATCGTTGTAAAATGAGTATAAGTCTTAGAACCCTGCTGGACTCTTACAGTGTCTGTCATTTTAAATAATGTCCTGGCCTGGCTAGCTCCAAGAGGCTAGGTCTTTGATTGGTTAATTTTTACTAAAAAAAGATACCAACAATGACAATAAATTGTGAAAACAAAGTCACGGTCTCTTGGACTGTAATAATTCATCACATTTCTAAGCACACCTTAGTTCAGGACTAGAATTTTGTGCTAACAACAATGGAAATACACAGAGACTACCCAGTCCGCCGCTGATGCAGGAGAGCAGCTCTGATTTGATTATATCAGCAGAACATGCAAGTTCCTCTGACGTATCAGCGGGGAAAGCTTTCAAGCGCCACTTTGTTACGTCATAGCTCCATGAAGTTATCGCCAACGAACTGATATTTCGATAAATCGACTCATATGTACTCATCACAAAATGTAGGCCTATACAATACAAATACTAGTATGTCTAGAAATGAAAACAATTCGAACATTTGTGTTCTAGGAAATAATTTTCGAACTCCTTTTCGACTATCATATTTTTTTTTTTTTTTTTGTTTTATTCCCATCCGAACATTTCTTTCTTTTATTACCCACATTTGTAGTGGAAAGGACACTTTGATCATCTTTTTGATCTGTATATTCTTTTTCTTCTATTTTCCTTCGTCTATTCTCTTTCTTCTATTTGCATTTGTCCCCTTTCCTGGAAAATTCCGTCTTTCGTCTGTGCACTGTTCCATTTACAAATATTTGTCTCAATTTTTGTTTTCAATTTATGGAATAGCATTTTATCCTCATAATATTTTCTTAGGTCACACTGTACGTATGTTTATTTTGTTAATATCATTGTTAAAATAAATTTTGTCATTATCATTATCAAATCGATATTAATAAGAATGAAAAAGAATGTATATCGCACTTTTTCCAACTCCTGTGATTTCTGACAAATGCCTATTTCCATCGGACGATTTCGACCGCGGTCGAAACGGAACCAAAACGATATCGAAACAATTTCGACTAGTCAAGTAATAGACAGAAGTTATAGAATAAGGCTCCTGTCGACTTTTGTAGAAGAGTGTACTTGTACAGCTTGCAGCTATTTTGCCTATTAAGTGTCGCTGCCTTTTCCGTGTTTCGCTCAATGCTGCCACCCTCACTCCGCACAAAACCCTAAAACAATACCAGACCCTTCTCTAGACACACGCTCTTTCGAACGTGCATTCGAATCCACATTTAAACCCTTTGTTATCGTTGCTTTATGTACTTTTCTGGCGGAAGAAATGATTTGATTCGTTGAAGGATTTATTTGTTTTTAAAATTATTCGAATATATAAACTAGAAGTGTGTATTTTTGATTATTGTACTATACAATATGCATGAAAAAACAATTCAATTTTGATAGATTCTATGTTCTATATAGAAAGTACCAAACTGTGTAAATCTGTAGTCAAACCTTTTGAATAATGAAGTTTCTAAGCGATTCACTTTGACGGGTGGGTCAAGTGTTACCTCGCTGAACCGTCATTCAGGAGACCGGGGTTTTATTCCCGCAATATTTCATCATCCTAAAAAGAGGTATTGCGTGGTGAACTTCAGACGTTGGAGTGAATACTGGGATGTTTTCGCAGTATGTCTCATAAAATAACATTTTATCTTCCGATCATCTCATTCATCATTCACCGACGCCAGTAGATCGTGGTCATCGCTGGAGTACCTCGTTCAACCCAATATATAAATAAGACTTATATATACCTATATATATATATATATATATATATATATATATATATATATATAGGCCCCTATATATATATATATATATATATATATATATATATATATATATATATATCATATATATATATATATATATATGATAATAAGTCACTTTTCGGTAATTTGCCCTTCCTTGAAACAACTGGTGGCTCTAAAAAGAGCCTTGAGTTTCGACGTTTCGGCTGAAAACGTTCAGCCATCTTCAGGAGTCGTTGTGGTGTGGTAGCCGGCAATCGATTGTCGTATCTTTTTTCTTATATATACTATATTATAGGCCCACAAATCAATCATTTATGCATAAACACATACAAATATATACGTAACCTCATTATATTATAATATTTATCATGTTATTCTGTGTTTTCGGCTACGTCCTCTCTCGTGAATATGAGTATATAGCTTATCAGCCGGGCGCATTTGTTTGGGCAAAGAAAAACGAAAACAGCGATTTAAAGAAACAAACTCGTTTTCTTTGCGCTCCGAGAAACAATGACCGTTAATCCGACGAACTGGAGGACTGATTGGAAACTCTGTTGTTTGCGTTTTGTTCTCATTCTGTGCTCGGTCTTGTACAGAACGATATTTAAAACAATCTGATACGAATTAAAGGACATCACAACCCTGAGGAAACTAAATTTTAACGAGTTATGAAGATATTCATTTCCCCAATTCTAGAAAAAGGAAATTTCAGAAATTATAATTAGTTTTTTGGACCTCCAGAGACCGTGTGTATAATGACGTAGACATTACCGATCAAAACTAGAAAAAAAATAAAAGCTGAAAGAAAACTAAAAAACTAAAAACTTTGAAAATTAATACAAGAAAAAACTAGAAAAAACCATCGCAATTCCAGAAATTATAATTGATATGTTTGTCCTCCAGAGACCATAAGTATAGACATTACAGATTCTGTATAAAAGCATGAACAGAATCATTGAGATGATGAATTCTATTTTCTATTTTTCTTTAATATTAGGGAAATGATTATTGTCATTATTCATCAAAATCTAGTTTTAGGGTTGTGATGTCCTTTAATGTAACTGACACCAATAGAGCTCAGTCTCTTTAGTAAGTCCGACGATGTAGTGATGCCAACAGACTTTATCATTTTATAAAGTTGGTATTCCCACTCTTCTCTTCAAAGCGAAGTATTTTCGGGGACAAAATCTTCGTCCAGGTTCCACTTCAATAGTTCGAATATCGCTCTTATATCGAACTATACACGGCTCAGTAGATAATTATATCAGCAGTGGCATTTGTTTTGCATCCCACGAAAATTATAGATTTTGTATAAGTACGCCAATGCCACCGGAATGGAGCTTTAAGGGTCCATGGGAGTCGATTTAGCGGAATATCAGGTTTTTGGTGATAACGTCTGAACGGCATGAGATATCGAAATTATGAAAACGAGTAAACACAGATATTTTCAATACCTTCAATATGGTATGAGTAATAACTATTACCTCGAATCGACTGTTGTCAGGCGTATACGCTTAAAAATACACTTTTTTAAAGTTTATACGCCTGACGATTATGCGATGTGAGATAAATAATTATCACTAACACCTTCTTGAAGGTATTCAAAATATCTGTTTCCTCTTTTTCAGAATATCGATATCTCATACCGTTCAGACTTCAGACGTTATCATCAAAAACCTGATATTCCGTTTAATCGACTCCCATGGACTCTTAAGGGGGTGCGTGTGCTTAACACAAATCGAGAAACGTATCTTTACTATTTTTTCCCCATTTCCAAAAAACAGTATAATTGGATGAAAAGTACACATCTCCAATATAATTTTATGCTCTCCAATTATTATGACATTTTATTTTGTGTGAATTCAACTAGTTTTGAGATAATACGTCAATGAATTTCATCACATTCTTTCCATTCATTTTTATTCAAGCACTTGCCTCCTGAATGTCAGCCGACTACTCTAACAACTGAACCACTTGTCTAATGTGTTGTGTCTGTTTTGTTTTCAGGTGAGTTACTGCCATCTGTTGCAACTAGCTCATTAAGGTCATCTCACCACACAGCAAGTATATCACCACTGATTTAATGCCATTAATCCACTGCTGTAATTATCTTATACTCGTTATCCCCTGAGTTTACTATGCTCATCTTTCATTCGACACTAAAAGTAACAACATAATGCGCTTCTAAATGTAATATGGCCGATGAGAGGTTGTCAACAATGTAATATTTCAATTAATCTCATCGTTGAGAAATGTTCGCGCTTTAGTTTGTAACTTTTCACTATAGTTCCATTTTCAAACACTAAGTAGCAGTTACGTTTTTGCGATACAAGAGACCATGACTTTGTTATTATCTGGTATTGTCATGGTATTTAGCTCTGCTAGAGAACAATAACCAATCAAAGTCTTAGCCTCTTGGAGCTAGCTAGGCCTATAGGACGTTATTTCAAGTGGCAGTCGCGGAAATGAGTCCAAGATATTGCGAAAATATATTGAAAATAAAATATATATATATATATTGATATATTGAATATAAATAGATATATTGAATGTATATATATATATATATATATATATATATATATATATATATATATATATATATATGGTAATATCACACTTTGCGGATTGCCCTTTCTGGAAACAGTTGGCAGTTCTGAAAAGAACTTTGTCTCTCGACGTTTCGGACAGCTGCGGCTGACCATCTTCATGGAGTCGTCTTATTCAGGAACTGGAATTCTTTTCAGAACCGCCAACTGTTTCCAGAAAGGGCAATCCGCAAAGTGTGACATTACCATCAACCATCGGCCCTCAAAACCTTCACCAGCACATATATATATATATATATATATATATATATATATATATATATATATATATATATATATATATATATATATATATATATATATATATATATATGTATATATATATATAGAGAGAAAATGTGTATTAAATACATGAATATATATATTAGATATATTGAAACTAAAAATATACTCATTAGAATATCATGGGATCAAAATAATGGAAAATAAAGTGATAAAAATTACCTTGAGATATTATGTAAGAACGAGTAGACATCTTTAACAAGTTCAATGTAGATTGAATATTTTTCATAATATTCCTCAATTCAAATCCTCAAGTGTGTAGATAGGCCTGTCTATCACATTTTATATATAAATATCTCCCTCATCTTATAGGCCTACAATTCAGACTGCGTCTCACTATTCGTAACGAACTTTCTAGACCCGCAACTGTAGTTATGCGAAAACCAGCTATGAGAGAATTGAAGAAGGAAGCGAAATGTCTTTTTGGAATTATGAATTTGGCTTTGTCACAAATCCAGGCTTTGAGAGAACTGAAAATAGTTTTTGGCCGGTGAATATTCCTATAAAATCTCTGGTATGGTTATTTGACTTGTAGCCAGCTAGGTTAGTGTAAATTAGCTGCGCTATAGACTCAGTAAGGCGATTCTATGGCTCGCAGGGACAAAACTTACCGCCAGGGGGGTTCGACACGCTGAAATGATCATAAAACCCTGATGGACGTCACAACCTGGAACGTATATTCTAATGAATAATTACGATATTTCGTTCTCTAATTAAAAAAATAAATAGAAATCATTGTCTCAATTTCAGTAACCATGAGTCATGACGTAGACATTACCGATTCTGTATAGAAACATACACAGAATCGAGTAATATCTAGGTCACAACTTTAAAAACGAGCCGGGTTCCGGAAGACAAATGGATTAATTATAATTTCTGAAATTTATAAAATGATTTGAATTTTTCTATAAAATTGGAGAAATAAATGTGGTCATCATTTGTTAAAATATATTTCAGGCTAGCGATGTCATTTACAATGTAACAATGTAATGTAAGATACAGAATTAAACAAATGCGTCATAAGATGCTGCAGACAGTACAATATAATATTGGGGCAGATTTTGTTGAATAAAATAGTGAAGAGAAACAATTTACATCATAATGAAATTATATTTCTTTGCCGTAAATAGGACAATATATTCTGATATATTAGATATGATATTGCTAAATCTTTCAAAACCGTTAAGACGTATAAGGCTAAAAAGAGCCGGTTGTACCAAGTGATGATTAGTGCATTAAGTAAAAAATAGCAAATTAACTTGTTATTACCGTTGGATACATATGCTTTTTTTGTATCTTCAGTATAGTGATTAACTAATTAATATTTAATCATCAGTTGGTACAATCAGCTCTAAGTGAACAATTATTCAGTTAGTTGAGAACATTCTCGCGTGAATACAAGTATACCCGGAGTATGCAAATAAATATTTAAGCCTATAAAAACGATCAATAAAACAATCGCCTCATATTCCCTGAAATGTACTTCATTTTCGGATGTCCTCTTGCGGTTTCCAAAGTACCAACGAACTTATTCTAATAAATCTAAAACCCTTTCTTTCCGCGCACAGACTTTTATAAGGCAAACACTCAGTCACATAAATCACATATTCAATTACTGTTTCCACTCAGAAAAAATATCGATGTTTTTAAATCGCTTTTCATTATTCTATTCCGACTAGTCGGCCCTCGGAAAAGAGCAAGGGCCGGTATACCAAGTCAACAACTGGTGAAAAACCGGCCCAAACTTCGAGATATTCAACTGATGGTAAGAATAAGAAACTTTTCAGTTTCCGGTTCATTATGCGAGCAGCAGAGAGAGAGAGAGAGAGAGAGAGAGAGAGAGAGAGAGAGAGAAGGGAGGAGCGACTTATAAAACATCTTATAACTCCCTCCTCATCTTGTTTATTATGTATTCATTGCATCCTCCCTCCTCCATCACCCCCCTCCCTTCTCCCCGACCACCCTCCCCTCTCCCGGCTTCTGTATCTCGGACATTAGTTAGACAGCCGTTGCTCATGCATTCTTAGCACAAGTTTACGAGAAACTGAAAAGCACAACTTAAGCAACTTAGACAATCTATTCCGTCTAGTTGTGGTCTCGACCGACAGAAACCAGACCCTTGTTCGAGGCTTTGTTGTAACGGGCTTAGAGGCTATTCTAAGGTTCATTCACAATTCTAGTATTGTTTAAGTATTAGTGTTTATGGTGTATTGTCTTAATGACTAAGGTGTGCCGCTGTAACAAATGCAGGTTCGCCAATAGTAGTCCGTAAGCTACGTCATCTTCTGATTGGCTTGTATAGTTTTTCTCCTTTATAAACATCAAAATCTTGATACACAATCGTGGTTTTTCAATTCACGCCAAGGATGAATTAGTAAGACCGTTTAAAATCGGTATCTCTTGGTTGTTTCGAGACAATTCGAGGCGGTCTTGTCAACAAATATTGCTGGACAATTTTGAATTATAACAATGAACTTCGACACCAGGGCTGCGCTTTTGCCTCAGATAAAAGTATTTCAGTTCCCAAAAGTCCAGAATACATTATAAGTAGAAACCTTTTTTGTGATATTCGTACTTTACCATCATAAAGTATTGAGATTAAACCAAAAACACTAGGCACTACGACAACATTTGTGAAGGGCCATTTATCTAACCCCATCTCATGGCAATTTCTTCTCGTCGTTTTTTTCTATCTCACCTTCTGATGCTAATATTCTGAGACCTACTTTGTATGATGCAATACGTGAGGTAGACCAGGGATATAAGGGAGGTCGGAGTACTCAATCTATTGGGGATTATATTACATATTACTGGATATTTAATATCAGTTCTTACAGCATCTTATAGAAATTTGTTCTGACGTTGAGAGTGGGGTACGGAGATTCTTGATATTGGGATTTTTTCTTTTTTTATAATGTTGCGTAATGACCCCACCAACAGCTAGGTTATACGGGGGTACGAATGAGCGGGTGATAATGCAACGATGAATGGATGATAGGTGAAAGGACGTTTACAAACACCTGTGCCTTATGAGGGACTCGAACGCACGCCTGACGTAACTCTAGTTATACCGCTGGCGATAATTGGCTGAGCCACGGGGGCGGCTTGGGATTCTTCTTTTCGAAGTTCGAGAAAAGAGGAAGTGGTTTACGAACACACGCAAGTTCTTTATGGACACAAAATCAAACTAAGCTTATATACAGGTGTGATTTCAAATTTAAATCATACGGTTGAAAATTGCATGTTTAGTATATTAATTAAAAAACAATAATTTTGTGACAAGTTTCGGTTATGATCATGAATGAATAAATACAATTAATCCAAATTTTGGCGTGTTACAAAGTGCAATAACAGAAAGAGGACGATCAAATGACATCAAAATACATCCCGTAGAAAATGTACTGATATTATTGAAAAAACATCGAAGAAAACATATTGAAAAAAAAACACTTTACAAACAATTCACTTTTACCGTTAAAACCCCAAATGCTTGCCTCTGCTCAAGATCAATTGTTATGTTAATCTTACTCTAACATCAATAATACAGATCAGTGGCTAGCGTGCTGAACCGTCATTCAGCAGATTGGGGCTCTATCCCCGCCATGTTTCACGCCATCATCTCAATTCCAGAAATTAAAACGTAGGCCTATTTATTTGTCTTTTCTGAGTCTACTCGATTCTGTTCATTTTTCTATACGGAATCGCTAATGACTACGTCATGACTCATGGTCTCTGGAGGACAAAAAGATTAATAATAATTTCTGAAATTGATATTATGATTCCTAGTTTTCTCTAAAATTAGGAAAATAAATATCGTCATCATTCTTCAAAATCTAGTTTCAGGGTTGTGATGTCCTTTAATAAATCCATACGTCATTCTTGTCGTTATTTTGGGTGATAATAGATTTTTGGCGGGAATATATTTGTGTGTACATTTCACAGTATAACTTCGGACTGTATCAATAAAACTAGGGTCGTTTGAACGTTGAGCCGTACAAATAACAAACTCTCATTCTCTATTCTTGACGAACAATTCTACTTCGTTCATAACAAATATTGCGTCGTATAGAGGGCAGTGCCTCCAGCGGGCAGGCAGTCGAGAAGGCAGTGCTTTGAAAACTTGATTTTACATTCGACTGGATTTCCACTCCAACAATACATTTGAATCCGTTGAGAGATGAAGGCTTGAACCACCCGTGTGTTAGTGTTGTGAGATATTGGGGACGGTCGCTCGGAACTTTCTATCGTAGGGATATGACTGATACAGTGGCATTATACCAAATTTATAAAATTCACCTCTGAAATGTGGTAGAGAATCAGAAACCTAGTTCGTAGAAATGAAGGTTGTTAAATGAATTATGTATGTACCGGAGGCATACAAAAATAAAGTGTTTCTTTTGTCTAAATTTCACATCATTTTATACATTAATTACTATCAGAAAATTGAATAGAAGATGGATGAAATACCTTGTGAACCAAGAGAAAGAGAATTCGTAGTGATGCTCAACGGCCCCATCAACAGCTAGATTATACGGGGGTACGAATGAGTGGGTGATGGTGAAACAATGAAGTAATGATAAGTGAGAAGACGGTTGAAGTATTCAGATTTAAAAGTTCAAATGTCCGAACCAAATGGACGGCGAAGATAGAAAGAGAGAGAGAGAGAGAGAGAGAAAGAGAGAAAGAGAGAGAGAAAGAGAGAGTGTGATAGCGAGAGAGACAGAGAGAGAAAGAGAAAGAGAAAGAGAAAGAGAAGTAGAATTATTATTAAAACCCATCCATTCGTTTGGTTTTGACAGTCAACGTCATGGCATTTCGAAAATATGCCTCGTATAATGAAGTTTTCCGTCATTCTGTGTATGGCTGTAGCAATACGCAATCTACTTTCTGCTCTCCACATTTGATCCATTAACAGTGACAAGTTGCTCGGGTACTTATTAACAACATTGTCAGTTAGTGGACATAACTGCGGGGTGAAACGTCATCACGGTTAGCTTCAGTGACGTCACAGCGTCGTCATCAATACGGAGGGGGGGCAATTTCCAGTCTATTTCCTGAAAATTCCTCTATACATAACTACCATAGTAACAGTAACTCAATCCGTTCTCTTATCCACTCCCTCGCTTTTTTCTCCCACAGCCCTCTCCATCTTTGCACAACCATTTATAATAAACTACCTGCCCATATAACTACTCTAACCAAACTCAAATACAACCTGAAATCCTTTCTACTTCAGAACCCCTTCTATGATTTCAATGAATTCCTCACTTCAAAGCCACACTAGTCAACCACTTCATCATCATACATATATTATTATCTGTATTTTTCAATTATCTCTTTCTGTTCACTCATTTTTATTTTTATTTTCAAGTTTTGATATTTTCTATATTTGTATTATGTGCTCATCCTTGGAAAATAAATGAATAAACGAGGAGCAAGTGGAAAAGAGGTAGGAAATATGTTTCTTATAATTCCAGAAATAAATGTTTCCTGCGCATTATTTATATAATAAGATTTTATTTCTCTATCTCTCTATCTCTCTGTTTTATATCTATCTATTTAATAGGCGGATGATAATGAAACGATGGAGTGATGATAAGTGAAACAAAATATACAAAAACCCATGCCTTATGCGGGACTAGAACCCACGCCCAACGGTGACTTTCAGTTTCTACCGCTAGCGACAGTTGACTGAGCCACCGGGGCGGCCGCTACGATCGTTTCTATCAAATGAGTTGATGGTGAAAATATTATGGCTGTCTCTAGACTCCCCTCAATAATGATTCTCCAAATTTATCTCTAAAACTAACCTATCCTAACTAATAAAATGTATAATTTATATGCATTTACGTACTACATAAGCGCTTCAATGACACATCAAAAATCACCATCACCAAATTTTATTGATTAATTGAGTAATTTCGGAGATCTATTTCAAAGAACGGTACATTGTCTGTAGATTCTTATCACTTCAAAATACATCTACCTTGAGATATTCAATATATCCAATGTTAAATATTAAAGCCAATAGTTTCTATATATAATTATACTGGATATTAGTTGGTAATTTATTTATTTTTAGTCCGGAATGTTGGCGCTCTTCGTTTTAATTAGCTAACCCCAGACCAAGTTATACGACCCGACAAAACACATGAAGTTGAACCACACACGGTTCGGTTTTGGTTATTTTGTATTTAGCTTTTCGCTCGTAATTTATTCCGTGTAGTCTTCTGTACGGACAGCTTACAGGAAGTTGAAGTGCACAGTTTCTGGGCGGAGATTTGCAATCGCAATTGGCTATTCGATTTAAATCGATCCTGCGTCTATATAATTGTATTCCAGATAGAAGAAGTCGTCTACAAAATGAATTCCCACTTTTAACCACAGTGTTTTCCCACTTTTACAGAAATTTTGAGGACATGGAAGATTTTCCATAAATATATTTATGATATATAAAATATAGAATGTTGTATAAAAAGTTGCACTTACATGAATTTGTCTTTTTTAACGGAAGTCTAAAGGGGTTTCGGTCTAGTTCATACATTTCCACTTTTCATGTGGATTACACCGGTAAAACCATCAATGTAAGGAATCAAAGATGGAATAGACTAGGATAACGCGTCATGTGTTTCCGCGTTGATGGATGAGCTAATAAGAATGAAATTGAAATCTTTCAAAAAATTATATCAAGGTGATGTTTTGACGGCATTCAAGTTAAAAATCAATCTTTCCGTACGATTTTTTTTTCGTAGACTATTCTAATGAAGGAAATATCTGATGCAGTTTAATATTAGACTACTATATGAAACGTAATGACAGCTGTATACATATATACACCTTGAGATCCAAACAATTATGTCATTACCCTCCTTTTATATTCATTACTCATTCTCAATAATTTCTTTGATGATAAAGAAGGCCTTGTTTTAATCGTTCTTCATTAATAAATGGTGACACTTGTTGCTTGGATATAATTTGAATTTGAACGATGTATAAAAATGTAATTATATAATTTTTTATATCACAACGACTGATTGGATTTTCAGTGAAAGTTTGGTATAATCTGTATCATTATTATTTTGAAATTCGGTGAAAATTTGAATTTTTCGAAGGACATTTTCTGTACGAAAATTCTACTCTGGGTTATTCTTACGGGTTATTCTAGCGCATAAATAACAATGGTATTCAAATCAGATGATGACACTTGGGCATGACAAGTTTCGATTGAATATGAATTTTCGTTGGAACTGTAGAGCGTGAACACCGAAAAAATGGTTTTCATGGTTTTCCTCTGTAGCCTAGGCTAATGCCAGGATGGTTCCTACAATAAGTAGACCACGACCGCTTCCTTCCCAATATCCTTCCCATTACCCAAGAACCTTCATCGCATCATCCCATCATCTCATTAATTATCTATCCGAAGCCATTAGATCTGCGTTATCATAACAGTGCGTCGTTAAAACCAATATATATATATATATATATATATATATATATATATATATATATATATATATATATATATATATATATATATATATATATATATATATATATATATATATATATATATAAAAATATCCTTTCTGCACAGTGCTTGGTGGGAACGAAAGTTTTAATGTCGCCAACTTCTGAAACCGAAAGTCACTGTATCTGTGCAGTGAAGAAGCAATAGGATCTGACTAGATCATGTTGGCAGTGCAGATAGCTGCCGGCAAGTATATAGGGAAACTTATCTACCCTTTGACCCCGGGTTGTTGCACTGGTGAGGGATGGGGGGGGGGGGGGGGTGTTTGGGTGGGCTATGTTGGTATCGGAAGATCAGCGGTTGGCCCCAGATAAATAACGTGAGCTAAAGGAACAACAAGTAGAAACAAGGCCTGTAGAAAGCTATAAAGTCCGATGCTATAGGAAACCCGAAGTCTGCCTAGCTGTTGTGAAGATTTTCTTTATTTTCTTTCTCTGTATTTCCCTCTTCACTCCTCTCTCTTTTTCCTTCTTTAGTGTCTGTCTGTGTTTGTGTAGCCTGTATCTATATATCAGTCTGTCTATATTGTGTTTTTCATTTATCTGTATTAATTTATTTATTGGGATGGTAAGATCGCCCTTGTGGGGCACTGTCTAAACGATACAGTACTATTTTTCTTCCATAGCCTTCATTGGGGAACCATGATTCTGTATCAAGTTTCGATGTCATGAGAGAGTGTAATTCATTGATATTGTGCTTAGCGATGTAGTGTTATAATAACCAAGATATATTGGCGTGGAAAAATGGTTAATGGGATGATGAGAAGGTTTCTTTGGTAATCAGAAGAAAGAGGTTATGGTCTATATCATAGGTCATAGGTACCATAATAGAATTTGTCTATAGGAAAACCTCGGTTAAGAAGGACAGTGGCGTTATCACTAGTCATAATCGAGTCTCAATTATTGAGAATAATTTTGTGGCAAATTTTCGATTTTGATGAAACAGAAATACTTTCAACTAGCCAACACAAAACCAAGTTACACATTTTTTTTCTCCGCGTAAACTTCCCACTTGAACTTTCCTTCCTAGAATAAACCGGACACATTAAAATCAATAACGTGTATCTGATTCGATCGTTAACCGGGCTTAGGTACGGCCTTAAGAGGCTCGTTGAGGCTCTTCAATTGCTACCCCCTCCCTCCCCACCCATCTCCCTCTCTCGGTCTCTGTCTTTTCTCCTCTATATAGCTATCTCCTCTCTCTTCTTCTTCTCTCTCTTCTTTCTCTTTCTCTCACTCTCGCTCTTTCTCTCACTCTCCCTCTGGTCTCTGTCACCATACACGTTCTCTCTCTCTCTCTCTCTCCTCTCTCTCTCTCTCTCTCTCTCTCTCTCTCTCTCTCTCTCTCTCTCTCTCTCTTTCTCTCACTCTCTCTTTTTCTCACCCTCTCCCTCTTTCTATCTCTCTCTCTCTCTCTCTCTCTCTCTCTCTCTCTCTCTCTCTCTCTCTCCCTCTCTCTCTCTCTCTCTCTCTCTCTCTTCCTCTCCTCTCTCTCTCTCTCTCTCTCTCTCTCTCTCTCTTCTCTCTCTCTCTCTCTCTCTCTCTCTCTCTCTCTCTCTCTCTCTCTCTCTCTCTCTCTCTCTCTCTCTCTCTCTCTCTCTCTCTCTCTCTCTCTCTCTCTCTCTCTCACTCTCGGAACACACTTGCACAAGACAATGCAGTTGTGAACAACCTCTTGTGGGAGGGGGGGGGGGGGGGGGGCACTTAACAACAGTAGTACATTGCCCAATCGAATCACGTATATAAAAACCACGCGAAACGCGACCAATATAAAACCGAGGGGGAGTAATGTTCTGACAACGCTAAGCTAGAGTCTACGTCACGATGACATCTTCAGGAACACCTCATCGAGATTTCCTAGTTCCGACCAGGCGTTATGGAGGAGGATTATTATTTTGAATGAGATAAAAGGCAATTGACGACTAGTGACTGACCCGCCTACTAGCGTCACAAAACAAAATCATATTAAATTGGCTGTTTATTAATGTGTGGGATTTAAGTAGGGGAGCAACCTGCATCCCGTAGGATTTTCGTGAAAGAGTATAGCAGTAAACGGGATTCTATTAAGGTATACCATACGAGTATTCACCCCCTTCCTGGCACTTTGTTAGGTGTTGCAGAGAGCGTCGGTGGCGTCGCGACGCTTCCATCACTTTGAGCTCTGGCCGCCCCTAATTTGGAAACTAATAAACAGGGTATCCTAAATTCTCACATTATTTAAGTGGTCTAATGATGAGCCCTAGTGATGATCACTAGTCGATAAAACCCCAAATCGGTAATTATCAAAAAATCATTATGTGCCTTTGACCAGTGATCAAAAACCAACAAACAAGCAAACATCGAACAGTTTTCGAATTACACATAGCTGCTATATCTGAAACAGCATTCTGTCACATTTCGTTGAAATTGATCCATCTGCATGCTTTCATACGTTTCAATATTCTTGGATAAAAGCTTTCAAAAATTGTGTCAATCTAGGAAACTTTGAATGCACAATTTATGTAAAATTAATAGTAAAATATTCTCAATCGTTTCAAGTGCATTACAAACTGGTGACAGTGATTTACAAATGTTGCACAAATACTGCATATAATATCGAATATGGGTATTGAATTAGTATTATTATTCGAGTGAAACATTGCATGTACGTTTTACCAAGCACCCATCCCTAATTGAAAACTGTTGATTGCTCAAAAACTTTTCTTGACCAAGTACTCGTGACGTCACTCCCAACACATAATTGTCGGAACAGTGTTACTCCCAAAACCCGGAGAACATTCTCATCTCTCCAAGCGAACACCGAATAAAAAACAGATCTCAACAAATTTCCTGTCCAGAATAGAACGTCTCATAAATATAACGCTATCTATATCGGCGATGAGGTAGGGGGAGGGTGGAAGGGGAGGGGGGGGAGTGGGAAATATCGTTTAGAAAAATGTCTTACATCGCTAGTTTATTTATCACATAGCGCACTGGCGGCGTAATAGATCGTTTTTAATCTGGTAACTGGGGTATAGCTCGGGTCTTGATGAATTAGCCGATAAAAACAGTCGCACCAGTCTTGATGAATTCGCCGATAAAACAGACGCACCAGTGTTGATGAATTGGCCGATAAAAACAGTCATAAACGTTGGTTCTGTGCGAGAAGAATATTTCATTGCGTTTTTTTTTTGAATATTGTCTTCTCTTGTATTGTCTAATGTGGTTATATAGACTCATATAGTTTAGACTTGTTCAGTACAAATAAATCATATGAGGCTAAGTATATTATCCTTAAGAGCTTGAATTCATATCCTTAGAAATCCTTAGGAATCACCTAAAGGTGATTTCTAAGGATAGCTGTTGAGCATATATCAACAGGTAATGTCTTAATCTAATCTCTATAATACAAAAGCTTTCATACTTAACAATTTTTCAGCTGTGTTATTGAGTTACTTGAATTATTTAATATATTATCATTATGTTCCGAATAACTTCTCTATAGTGTATGAAATTATTATATATAATTATTTGTAATTATTCTCACGAATATTGATAATTTTACTTCACGGTACTACTACTAGTAGTACCGAGCCGACTATTGCTGGAAATGAAGTACGATTTTCCATGGAATAAAAAAAGCTATCGAAGATTTGGTCATTGTTTTTGTAGATACGCGTATCATCCATCCGCTTCAATCGTTCACATCATCTCTTGTATCAGCATCTATACGCTGTTGCCATGGATACAAACACACGACAACTCGTGGGTTTTCGCTGCTCTTGTATTTATAAAGTAATCAAAATCATATTTATACTCGACAATTCGTTTTAAAAGATCGTATAGACCTAGACCGTGGATCGTGCATCGAATAAGCTGACTCTTTTGTGAGCCATACACAATCAGTTGAATTTAAAGATGTGCCTTTGTATTTTTCTTTCTGCTCTCATTCGTTACCGTAAATGGGGATTTAACAATGAAACCCTTCAAATTAGACGCATTTTGATTCAATTGTTGCTCTATTATGAAATTATTTCTCAATATTTGACAAAACATATCTAATTGTGAGGGTATTATTCATTGATTGCAATTTACCGCAAGTCCGTGGTGTTTGTAGTTGTTGAGATATTTGTTGCCAAAGTGCACTCTGTAAATCTGTCCAAGATACGAAACAAATTGCAAAAATAAAATGTAGGCCTACTTGATTCCACGAAAGATGAAGGTCGTGTAGGCCTACAAACTAAATAACTGTTGAAAACTTCAGTAATTGTGGAGAAACACATTGCAATTTTGAAAATTCAGCTCTTTTGAAAGGAGTTGTCATGTTTCTGATTTTATACCCTGTCCATAAAATTAATTGTCCCTCAAAATACAGCGTTTATACAAATATTACGGTGATATTTGTATGTGTTGTGTTGGTAAACAACCTTCTTCTTCCGTGGATACAAGTATAATAAGCTGGCTCTTTCTGGGATGGTAAGATTGCCCTTGTGGTGCCCCCAAAACATCCCACTTCCATCCATATAGCCTTAATTGGAGTGAACAATGATTTTGTATCAAGTTTCGATGTTGTTAAAAAAATGA
This sequence comes from Brachyptera putata, assembly GCA_907164805.1. NCBI lineage: Eukaryota > Metazoa > Arthropoda > Insecta > Plecoptera > Taeniopterygidae > Brachyptera > Brachyptera putata. The sequence goes on along the minus strand of OU015469.1, from coordinate 18,793,489 downwards.
ACTCTGTTCACGTATTGAGGAACGTCGAACAGTAGAGAACCATTATATTCTGAAATACAATGCTCTGAAATTTGTTTTAAAAAATCACATATTTCCTTTCTCATAGATTTGAGGGGATAACAAAGCAGTGAATGTATTGAAAAAGTGTCAACTGAAAGGAGTTTCCGTTTTCTGAGGGTGAAAGGGTGACATTTGTGAACAGGGAGCATATGTTTTCATTTTAAGGGGGTGCATGCATGGTGCTTATTAAAAATAGAGAAATTCATCTTTACCATTCTTTTCTATGTCACGAACCAGTGTAATTGAATGAAAAGTATATTAACTCCAACTCCAAGTTAATTTTATGCTCTTCAAATAATGAGAAGTGTAGGCCTATCAACTTCAAGATAATTTTATGCTCATAAAATAATGTGACATTCTATTTTTGTGAATACGCAATCAGTTTTCAAATAATAAGTCGTTCAATTTCATCACATTTGTGGTTTTCTTTGCAGTAATATCCTAAAACTGATTGAATCATATTAACTAGAGAGCATAACATTATCTTCGAGTTGATACACTTTTCATTCAATTACACTGGTTCTTGAACATAGAAAAAACAATGAAGATGGATTTCTCTATTTTTATAAGCTCTGTGCATACATCCCCTTAAGAAGTCCTCATCGTTAGTAAGGCCATAAGTTCGTACGAAGAAGTTCTTCGGAGAGCCTTAGGCCTTGTCTTGTATTATTAGTTCGTTTGGGCTGGTCGACCAATTAGGCAATACATTCATTCTTAATAACATCAAAACTTGATTCCGAATTTCGTTGTTCCCCAATGGCTATGGATGGACGTTAAGATTAGTCGGACAGGGCACCATAAGGGCGATCTCGGCTCCCCAAAGAAAGAATAATGAATATAACTCATTAAACAGAGAATGTATCTTGAGGTTACAATATACTGCGTTTTCCTAGTAAATTAATCATTACGTCTCATTAATGTTGTCTAGTCGAAACAGCCAACTGTCAGTGTTTACATAATATGGAGCGGCAGTCCCATTCCTTATCTTCACACAGTTGAAGCTATGTTAAGGCATCTCCAGTCTCCAGAACGCAAAAACTTCCCTCCAGGGTGATTCACAGGTATAAGCGATCATCAAACCTGAACCCTACAAAATATGAAATAAACAAATACATTACAAGATGGTCAATATATTTGTCGAAAATGCTGATGGGTCAAATTTAATAATAACAAAAATGGAAAGATAACGTGTAAGTAACAGTAACACTGGATATTTCTGCAATGCTATTTTGTACTTAGACGGCGTCTAAAGTAGGCCGGGGTTTAAACTTCGTTCTTGCAATCCACCCTATGTCTTTGCCAGTTGATTGTCAATAGATGATTATTTCCTCGCAGCACCTGTGATCGTCCCAATCAAAGACCTTATTATATGGTCCCAATCGTTTCCATGCCAACAGTTCTTGGAATCAACTGATGACTTCATTTATATTTTTACCCGTGGCCATTAGTGCCACGCAGTTTGTTGTTCCGATGGCACGCGAAATGATGTTCTCGGACAAGATACGGTCTGGAGTGAGGGTCCAGACTAAGTTCGGACCGTCTCGGTCGAGTAGAAGCCTTCTGGTGACCGGAGTATATGGAGGAAGTACTAAACCTTGCGTTTGTATTTGTATTTTATTTCGTTTTCTCATCACTTTTCTCTTCATCTGTCGTCTTCTTTTCTTTTCTTTTCTTTTATATCATCGTATCTTAACTCTTACTTTTCTAGCTCGTTCTATCTCGCTTGCTCCGTATGCTTGAAACATCCACAAACGTTGACAACTATCGCAAAGTACACGGACATGAACATATAGGCGTAAAATGAGCTCGCTGTCGACGCGCCTTTATACCCTGATACCCAGTTCGGACTATGATCAATAAATAACTGCAGTTAAGCTACTAACTGATAACGCAGTTAGTACTTATACTGACATCAAACGCTATAAATTCGTTATGTGGGTGCAGTAAGCACTTGATGTCAATTAGTGCTAACAGCAGTTAGTTCAGTGTGAACTAACTATCACTAACTAACTCGAACTAGATGTTCCTCAGCACCACATCTCTCGTTCAGCTTCACATAAATGTTAACATTTTTTGTTATTAATTGATTTTTCAATGTTGCAATATATAGTACATGATACATTTAAATGAAACATGATGATGATTTTTGTTTGCTTAACGACCCCACCAACAGCTAGCTTATACGGGGGTACGAATGAGCGGGTGATTATGAAACTATGAAGTGATGATAAGTGAAAGGACGTTCACAATTACCTATTCCCTATGCGGGACTCGAACACACGCCCGACAGAGACTTCAGTTTCTGAAGCGGTCCCAATTGACTGAGCTATCGAGGGTGGCAAAATGAAACAAAAAGTTTTAAAAAATCAGATTTTTTTTGGAAAAACTAATGAGAAAATACGAGGTTTCAAACGACCGTCCCCATGATCCCTCACCACTAACGCGCGGCTGCTTCAAGCCCCTCTCGTGTGTAGTATCCACAAGAGATGAATATTCCGATGGACCGTCCCCCCTATCACACACCACCAACGCGCGGATGGTTCGCTCCTTCTTTCTTGGATACAAGTGTGTAGTCTTGTTTTATATTTCCCGTGCATCTTAAAGCCAGACGACATAACCTGCAAGGTAACACCCTGTCACGCCGTATAAAGCTTTTCAAAGCTTCGCGTCGGAGTCTAGCAGAAGACAGGCGGACCGACAAGACTGGCGGCAGAAGACAGCCGGACCGACACGTAAAATATACCCACAGTACGGTCTGTGCGGACCATTTACTGTGCAAACACTTGTCTCATCGTGAGGTGCAGGTTCTGAGCGACCGTCCCCCGCAGCACATACCACTAGCGCACGGTTGTTTCAAGCCTTTATGTGGTGTGTAACTTCCATCCACGAGTGAAGGTTCCGATCGACCGTCTCCCCTATCACATAACAATAGCGCACGGGTGTTTCAAGCCTTTATATGGTTTGTAACTTGAATTCACGAGTGAAGGCTCCGAGCGACCATCTTCCCTATCCCACACCACTAGCACACGGGTGTTTCAAGCCTTTATCTTGTGTGTAACTTGTTTCTACGAGTGAAGGCTCCGATCGACCGTCACCCTATCACACACCACTAACGCACGGGTGGTTCAAGCCTTCCTGCACACAGAGGATGGTATTGCTGCGCGGTAACTCGGGGTATAAAGTCAAAGTCAGGGATTACACTCTGTCTTTTAAACGTGCTAAAAGTTTCGAATGAATCGAATATTTGTGGATACTTCTATCGTGTAAGGGTTTAATTTGACTTTGATGTACAGGCTATACATATGAATTGATTGATATTGAGATGGATGGATCAGTGGTTAAAGCGCTGAACCGTCATTTGTTTCCCGCCATATGGCTCGACCGGCTTGGGAGCGAGAATTTTTCTGCTAGTCAGTTATAAATGGGACTAAAAGTTACCAATGGGAACGCCAAGATTTGTGACGTCATGACACAGTTACTTTTTTTCTAATAACATCGAAACTTGATACAAAATCATTGTTTCCCAATTAAGGCTATGGATGGAAGATTAGATCGTTTGAACGGGGCACCACGAGGGCGATCTTACCACCTCAACTTTCAGTTACTGACCCGATCTACGATATAATTGGATGAGCGAAGCGAAGACTCAATTACACTTGACCCGAAAAAAATGTATATGTTTTTTTTTTTTTTTTTTTTTTTTTTGTTCGCGCTCTACAGGTCAAACGAAAATTCAAATTCAATTGAATCTTGGCAAGCCTAAGTGTCATCATCTGGATTGAATCTCATTGATTTTTATGCGCAATCGATTGCACCACTTCTGAGAAAACTAATTTTCCATTTTCCAAATTACCCATAAGAATAAGCCGGAGAAAAATTTTCGTACGAAAAATATCCTTCAAAAAAATTAAAATTTTCACCGAATTTCAATATAATAATGATACACATGATTCCACAGTTACCGATCTGATCTACGATATAATATAGTAATAGTAAACAAAGCAAAGGTCGCTGTGGCGCTATTGTTAGTATCCATGCTGCACATGCTCGGGGTCTATGGTTTGCCTCCTAACTTAGTAACTTTTTCTCCCAACAAAATGACTAATAAATGTTGTCTCGGGCAGAGAGTTATGGTAAAGTATTCTTTTCAATTTGCTCACAGTAATGTAAACATCTACACAATTGTTTTGATTTTTTTACTTTTGTGTTTAGTCCCATTTAAAAGCCTACTTGCAGAAAAATTCTTGCGTCTTGGAGGAGGTGCACCGTGGTTTCCCTCAGTCGGTAGGCTACGAAATATGTCAAGTTTCTTCAGTCCAAAAGACCGTGACTTTGTTATCATCTATGAGCCTTCAGATCATCTAGAAGACATCAAACAATCAGATGTCCAGTATCTTGAAGATAGCTAGGACCATAGGACGTTATTTCAAGTGACAGTCGCGTTAATTCCACTAATAAACTATCAGTTAGGCTACGTCAATGATAACACACAACAACTATACAATTCAAACTATTTATAATGATAATTTTTGTTAACTGTCCTTCTCCCTAGCTCTCTTTCTCTCTCTCTCTCTCTCTCTCTCTCTCTCTCTCTCTCTCTCTCTCTCTCTCTCTCTCTCTCTCTCTCTCTCTCTCATTTCTTCTCTTCTCGTATGCACCCACATTGACCCCTCGATTAATTTCCCCCCTCATTCCTTCCCAAAACCCTCCGCCCTTATCATGCTCTTTACGCCAAGCTCCCCCCCTCCCCTTTACCTCCCCCCCACACAACACAACACAACCCTTTATTACAGGATTGCGCCAAAAATCCTCGACTATAGTCTCGTGCGTTGAGATAGCTATACTTGTATCCACGAGAGATGAAGGTTCCGAACAACCGTCTCCCCTATCCTACACCACTATCGAACGGGTGGTTCAAGCCTTCATCTCTCGTGTGTAACTTGTATCTACGAGAGATGAAGGTTCCGAGCGACCGTCCCCCCTATCCCACATCACTAGCGCACGGGTGGTTCAAGCCTTCATCTCTCGTGTGTAACTTGTATCCACGAGAGATGAAGGTTCCGAGCGACCGTCCCCCTATCCCACACCACTACCACACGGGTGGTTCAAGCCTTCATCTCTTGTGTAACTTGTAGCGATAAGAGATGAAGGTTCCGAACGACCGTTCCCCCTATCCTACACCACTAACGCACGGATGGTATTAGCCTTCATCTCTCGTGTGTAACTTGTATCTACGAGATATGAAGGTTCCGAACGACCGTTCCCCCTATCCTACACCACTGCGAAAGGGTGATTCAAGCCTTCATCTCTCGTACAGGACCATGACTGGGACATAATGTACGAGGGGTGGAGAGTATTTTTGACAATTTTCATATTTCATATAATAAGTTTTCCAAGTATCGTTATACACGTGTTCGAGTCCACTGTTTAGGAGGAACAGATTTAAATAATGTGTCTTTTGTATTAATATAGTTCTTACACGCGACAGCTGTGGTTTGGTGACAGCAGAGAGTTTAATAAAATGTAAGAATCAAGAAGGATTGCTTTTGAGTAGAAATAATTGAGAAACTTTTTTTTGTAAATTTCTGAACGGAAGTAATATGAAGAAGCCACCCTCGGTAGCCCTGTCAGCTGAGGCACCGCGTCAGAAACTGAAGTCGCCGCTGGGTGTGGGTTCATAGAGAAGTAATGGTGGGTTCGAGTCTTGCACAAAGCATGGTTTTTTGTAAACGTCCTTTCACTCATCATCACTTCATAATTTCATAATCCTCTGCTCATTCGAACCCCCATATAACCTAGCTGTTGGTGGGGTCGTTAAACAAACAATAATCAATCAATGAAGAAATAATTTGATGATACCACTAACAACAGTAGGCCTATTTATAACCTAAAGAATGTGAAATGTTGGCATGAGTCGATACGATTAAATATACAGGATGGGAATAATTAGGCCAAGGAATTGTACAGGGATTACAAAGAAGTACAAGGAGAGGGGTAAGAATGGAAGTGGATAGAGAAGTTGGGAAATATGGATTCATTCAAAGAACGACTCGGGAATGGAATGAATTGGAATAAGATATAAAGAATATAACGAAGATTAATGAATTAAGAAGAGAGCTAAGGAAAAAATAACATTGTTTAACTTAATTAAGTTTATTTGTTTGTTTTCCTTCAATTTCATGAGAGTAATCATTACCCATGCCTTATGCGGGACTCGAACTCACGCCCAACGGTCACTTCAGTCTATGAAGCGTGCCTCAGCTGACTGCTAACTAGGGCGGCAGTTATATCTATTAATTTATATTGCTTACTTATTTATTCATTTATTTATTAATTAATTCATTATATTTTTATTTATTTATTTATTTATTCATCAATTCATTTATTTATTTATTTATTTATATTTATGGTTATATATATAAATATATATATATATAAATATATATATATATCATATATAATATATAATCTATAAAATAATATATAAATATATAATATATATATAATCATGTAATTTGTTACTATAACTATATGTATGAAGAATGGCAAATATTTGCTAAATAAAATATATTACTTCTAATTTAGTAACTTATAATCAACGAAGTTTTTACTATTATTCAGAGGGTAGACGACCTTCTATCTTGCATAGGCCTATAAGTACAGAACAATTTCAGATGATTTTAAACTTCCACTTTTATTATCTTTTCTAACTCGTATTTAATTGGTTCTTATACATAACGTGAGCCTAATTGGTTAGGCTTCCTCTTTCCGACCGTTTTACTAGGCCATTATTATTAAATCCTCTTCTAAAGAGATATACCACAAGAGCTGTAAGTTTCAAGCACATGATATTAAAAGCTATACGCAAGTTTTTACGCCTATCAAACATTTTATATTAGATTCTCGGTTGTAAAACGTTATGGCTTGTAAATTATACCTTTTAGTTTAATGGAAACGTTACGATGGGAAAAAAACACGAGAATTTTATTGTGTAAAAGCAATGTTTTGTATTATCATTGCGTTTGTTATCATTTATTCTAATGGGTGGCTCGTCAATTCTCATTATCTAGCAGTACCAAAGTAATATCGGTAAATTACTATGTTGTTTTTTTGTTCACCTGTGAAAATGTGGTTGTAAATTATATTTAACCATCTCTGGATTCTAATTTTGAGCTCATATACAGTAACAAAATAGAATCTTGACTATTAAAATGAATGATGAAGATACTCAAATATAAACAATTTAAAATGAGAATAAGGAAGTGGAATTATTGTTGTCTAGTTGTTGCCTTATCATAACTTATTTTTAATATAAATGGTTCCTCAGTTTTCCTGCTATATAAGAGACTAGAATATTCTGTATGAATATATGAAAAATGTATCTTCGTCTTTTTGTTCAAGTTTTAGAAGTATATACAGTGATACTACGGAAGGTTTATAATTCATTTAAATTAGTCCGGTTCTCATCATTCGAATTATACTCATTATATTTATACTCCGTCTCAACAGTGGAGTAAATATCGGCGGTGCAAGTGGTGCAGTGGCACAAGGGCCTATACGGCTAAATTTACTTCAGGGGGGCCCACTGAGACTGAAGTTCTTTGCTGGAATCTCAATGTGTAAGTTTAATTTTTTTGAGACTATAAACGAGAGACTAAATGTGGGTTTCATCTGTTCGATTGAGCCAGAGAGAGCAAGAAAGATTCATTTTAGTGATGCTTTTATAGACATTGTTAGCAATTAATGGGTGAATGAAATAATTCAATTAATTTATGTGCAATAAATAATATACCTTGTTTCATAGAATGAATACAAATAACAGAAATGCAAAGAGAATGAATAACATTTATGTTGAAATGAATTAAAGGCACACGAGTGCTTTTCGTGACTCAAGGCAAATATGGAAAAAAGTGTGGGAGGGCTCATTTATACATTTTGCACTCCTGCCTCGTCCTACCTTGTTACGCCACTGCGTCGCATCATAATTTTTTCATTTCATTTAAGTTCATTGTTTTTTTTATTCAGAATAATTGTAGTGGGATGGTAATATCACCCTTGTGGTGCCAAGATCCTATTTCAATCATAGCCCTGATTGGGAAATATTGATTCTGGATCAAATTTCTATGTTAGGGGGGCTCATGCATGGTGACTATGAAAATAAAGAAATTCATCTTCACTAATTTTTTTCTATGCTCAAAAACCAATGTAAATGAATGAAAAGTTCCCATCTCCAAGATAATTTTATACTCTTTAATTAATATGACATTCTATACCAGTGAATTCAATCAGTTTTAGGATAATACGTCAATGAATAGAAAGAATGTGATGAAATTCTTTGTCGTATGGTACCTCTAAACTGATTGTGAAATCACAAAAATAAAATGTCATATTAATTGAAAAGCATAAAACTATCTTGGAGATGTGAACTTTTCATTCAATTACACTAGTTTTTGAAAATGGAAAAAAATAGTGAATATACATTTCTCGATTTGTGTAAGCACCGTGCACGCACCCCTTTAAACAACAACAAAAGAAAAACGGTCATCATGATTTTAATATAAGGTAAACAAACTTATCCCATGAATACAAGTATACCACACCACCCCCAACTAAAACGTTTACTCTCCTCCCAGTCACATGTCCCTCAGTGACGTCACACAAACAACCCAGCAGTGACGTGGATATACCACACACGACAGGCCGGTTCAATTGCTACACCATTCAGAGCTGTCACTTTCCACCGCGCGTCTTGTGACAGCGCTCGAGAGTCTGTCACATCTGTCACACTCTCTTAAGGTGAACAGAGACACGAGGGAACGTTTCGGTGTCAGATGTGTGCGTGTGCGTGTGCGTGTGCGTGATCGAATGGTACGTGTTGATACGTCGCTTGGCTTTTCTTATACTTGGAATTTCAATACACCTATTCAATGTGCTTTGAATACCGGTTAGTAATAGTGTAGACATATAACAAGTCAACACAGTAATCTATTCAGAGGTTAGAGTAGTTTGAATATATCTTGTTTCTCTGTTTAATTCGAGGGTTTTGGTTGAAATCATTGACAACGCGACATGAAGATATATAGGCCTATATAGTCAAGCTATTGGTTGACTCTGCGCTAAGATATATGCGTTCTGTTAGCGAATTGAACGGCAGTATATGTAATGGTAGCCGCTATTCATCGGAACATCGGTCTATGTCACCAAATGCGGACGTTGTTGTTGTTGTTGTTGTTGTTGTCGTTGTCGTCGTCGTTGTCGTCGTTGTTGTTGTTGTTGTTGTTGCTGGGCAGTCGCTATTCATCGTACCATCGGTCTATGTCACCTATGAAGCGGTCGTATGCCATCGTAGGAACCATCCCGGCGTGTTAACGATATCGAGAAAAACCATGAAAACTCTATGTAAAGATTGACGGTGGCGAGGATCGAACCGAGGCCCGTACTATACCCTCACCTCCATGTCACATGGAACTAGCACGTTACCACTGAGCTAATGCCGATCCTAATGAAGTAATCATTCCACAACATGTAACATCAACCATATACACATTCCAAGGAATCTCTTTTTGCCCCAAAATTCGTCTCCTGCAACACACGCATGCATTGCGGGTTAGTATCAGACACACAAGCACGTGGTTAACTAGCTCACTCACACACATACACCGATGCTAATTAAATGCGTGCTTACAAGCGTGCTAATGAGCCGCAGTAGCCGGTAAGCCGCGCACGAAGGGGTGGGGGGAGGGAGGGGAGGTCTTTCATCTTCACGTTATTGGAAAACAACCAATTAACGATGTGTCTATAATACTCGGGTTGATGCATGTAGACTGTTCGGAGACCACCGTGCGTTTGTACCATGTAGGTTCATCGTACAAACATTATATATATATATATATATATATATATATATATATATATATATATATATATATATATATTGACGAGTATGATGTGACGAATTGATACAAATAACTCCACGAAATATGAACAGGCTGAAGATAACATAATTACTGAATTATGATATAGATATCAACACTAAGATTAATTAAGACAGACATCAGCAAAAAACAGATGACAACAATATATGACAAATTGACAACATATATGACAACAATACCGGTTATGCAAATTGAGGACCGAGCAGTTCAAAGACCGGTCCAGTACTGGTCTCCGGGTACCCGATGTTATCACTAGTGATTATACACTATTTAATACATCATCAAAGTAAACGTACCCCCAAACAACCAAACCTTTGCTGGGGATTATTCAAATGAACATCCCCCCCCCATCAAAATGTTACCGTCAGATCCTTATACAAACACAGGTAACGACTTCGCTCGTCTCGTATATACCAACGTAATAACAAGAATGAAGTACACTTTCAGCTGACAGGCAAGCAGTTAAATGTCAGGTTTGAGATTGTTAGGGTGGTAGCACGTCAGTGTGACGAGGATGGATGTGGTGGCAGCTCTTCACTCTTCAACTGCAGTTGAATCAAATAAGTTGAAGCAGTTTGTAGCAAATATTCACATCGATCGAACAATTTAACAAGACATCTTCAAGAGTGACGTTCAAATAATATATATATATATATATATATATATATATATATATATATATATATATATATATATATATACACATATATTTATATAATCAAGTTCTTCAAACTTCAGCGTTAATTCAGTATTATGTTTGAATCATTATTACTCTGGAGAAGGGAGCGACAAGACTCCAGAAACTTCAGGCGTCTCATTATTAGAATAATTTTATATTTCAATCAATATATAATAATATATTATATATAGACTTATAGGCCTACATATTATATAGGCCTACCGTATGTATTATGTATCGAACTGAACTCATGAGTTGATTCTAATTTACAATTTTTCAAAATGTGAATTACATTCAAATTAATTATTTCTTTCGGAACGGTAAGATCGCCCTTGTGATACCCCGTCCGAGCGATCCTAACTGGTTCTCTCAAGCCTTAATTGAGAAACAATGACTCTATTCGGAGTATTAATGATGGTGAAAAATAAATATCCATATTTTCTTAATGAAGACTTTCCTCAATTCGTTTCGTTTTCGTCCAACAAAATAGATACACACAAAAAGCACTAAACAAAAATAGTATCTCTTTTTTTTCGAACTTATTAGTGTGATATATAAGAGTCACTCCAATCTAAAAGAAATTATTCCATAACACATTTCCTTACTTTGTTTCGTTTTCGGCCGACAAAATTCAAACTCTCATAAACCTTTAATCACAGAGACAAAAAAAAACACGAATAAAGAAATGTAAATGATGATTCTTTTCGACGGCGATCCTTTGAAGCTACAGCAAAACGTGGACTTGTTTGCGTAGTGCCAGTTCGTTAGGATAATACCTAATGTTGCGTGGCGAGGGAATCTGTATAATCTGTCAGGCGACATTTTAAAGGAGGCTCCGTCGATTCGACCGAGTCATTCCATTCATCTTCAAGAAATCAAGTATCAAAATAGTTTGAGGCGTTCCTAGCCTCCATGGGACTAAAAGTTACCACTAGGGAGATTTTGTAGATGTAAATGATCATACATTTATTTATTTATATTGGGTTCAACGACGTACTCTACTGATGACTTAAGATATGTTGTCGTCGGTGAATGATAGTATGAAAGGAATATATGTGCAATATATTATCCATCTTGTTCAATTATTTCTTTTTGTTCACTCATTTTCATTTCTAGTTTCAAGTTTCGATATTTTCTGTATTTGTATTATGTGCAAATCTTTGAAAAAATGAAAAATAATAAATACATATATATATGAGATGATGGGATGATGAGATGAAAGGTTGATTTTATGTTGTTTTGGATAGTGGGAAGGAGTCGGTCGTGGCCTGTTGTTAAGGAACCATCACAGTATTGACCTGAACGACAAATGAAAAACCCCTGTCAGGATGGTCGACCATGGGGAGAATCGAACCCCGGTCTCCTGAATGACGGTTCAGTGTATAAACCACTCGGCCACACGTCTAAGTGAATGATCATATACAAATTGTAGTGCAATATATATATTTTAATAACATCGAATTTTGATTCAAAATCATTGCTCCCCAATTAAGGCTGGATGAAAGATAGGATCGTTTGGACGATGAACCGTTTGAACCGTGCAATATGCAAATAAAATAGTTTAATGCGTCCTCAGTCTCGGTAGCGCAAAAAGTTCCCACCAGGGTGATCATAATGATAATAAAACTTCAACAGTGCCAAGATATAAAATTAACAATTACAGCATAAGATACAGACAGTTTTTGTCGGAAATGCTAATGAGCCAACTTATAGTTGGTAAGATCACTTGTATGTAACAGTAACACTTGATTTTTTGCCATAGATTTTCACCTCAAACAGCGTTACAAGTAATACCGGTACGTAATATATTGTGAATGTTTATTATGGATCGACAGTATTTAATATGATATACTGAATGGTGTGAAGCAGTTTTACTACAATATGTTCATCCATAAAGTGATTGCGATCCTTCATATGTTATGTTTGACACGAAAATGTTACGCTTTGAGTAGGGCCCCCTTAGGCATTTTTATAGGATACTGTCACCTTTTACTGTGTCACAAAAATTATTCATGCATATATTTTATTATGAATATGAATATATTCCCGATCAATAATACATTATACTTATTCGAGTAACTTTTTGATCAAAGGCACTTGAAAAGTTACTGGTTTATTTTTATAGTGATAACTTTTAATCGAAATCAGGAACTATTGATCATAAATAAAGTATAACGTGATCTTCGTTTGATATGTGATATATCACAAAGGCAGAATGTAACAAATTGAGTTGCGTCAAATGTTTTATAAAGTTGAATCAAATGAGAAAAGCGTAGGTCTCAACATATTGCAATCATTGAATAGATTGGACATTTGTTGCACTTTGGTTGTTCGTTTTTCGGAAAATAAGTCAGAAACACAATTTTTGAGTAAATTCTCTCAATGAACTTCAAAATCCTGGAACTGAATTAAAATAAATGATGACGATACTTATTTCCCCAATTTGAGAGTAAACTAGAAAATATCATATCTCAATTCCAGACTTAATAATTAATTATTATTACCTCCAAGACCCGTCCTTTTTTCTTAGTTGTGACGTAGACATTACTCGATTCTGTGTATGTTTCTATACAGAATCGGTCAAGACCCATAGGGTGGATTGCAAAGACGAAGGTAAAACCCCGGCCTACATTAGACGCCGTCTAAGTACAAAATTGCATTGCCTCTGCAATGCAATTTCGTACTTAGACGGCGTCTCAGGGTTTAAACTTCATCTCTGCAATCCACCCATAGTCTCTGGAGGACCAAAAGTACAACATTGTTTCTGAAATTGAAATGAATATTTATAGTTCTCTCTAAAATTAGGTGGATAGAAATATCGTCATTATTTGTAAATATATAGTTTCAGGGTTGTGATGGTATTTGAATAAAGTTTCCGAAATTAGGCAATTTCGTATCAGGAATTATAATCGAGCCCCCTTAACGGATATGTCGTTACGTCCCCATTCCGTCATCTTCATCTGGCAGCACACATTTCCCCTCCAGAGAAAGGAGAGAGGAAGAGACGAAAAGCGGGAAGAAAAGAGGGAATGAAGGGGATATTATTAATCACCTCTCCAGGTTTTTATGTCGCAAATCTTGAATAATACAGATGATCTCTTATTTCAGATTATCCCAACCAGAACTTGTTCATAATATAATAATAATAAAAAAATAAAATGAAAGAAAACTTCATCTTTTAAAACCCCTCCAAATGATTGGTTGACTAATTTTTTTTGTGCCTCTGCGAATATTTTGGCAACGATGCCAATATTTGGGAGTTTAATATTCGTTTCGATGCCAACGTTTAATTTTAAAGTCGATAGTTCGGTTTGGAATCTGACTGATTGTGAATGTATCCGTGAGATGTGTTCTCCTGAAATAGACGCTGACAACGCGGATGTGATGTAATAATAGGAAAACGCCATTGTTGCTATCGCAGCAACGAACGGGCGGGTGCGCAACTAATACGCATCTAATAGCGCGTCTAATAAGATCCAATACGCCATCACATGGAAGGGAATACCGAATATTGTATCTTGAATTTTCATCCTGGAAAAAAAAATATATAGGCCTATATATATATATATATATATATATATATATATATATATATATATATATATATATATATATGTATAAGTTATATATATTTTAATATTTCGTTCAACGATGCACTGTAATGATAGCGAAGTTCTATTGGCGTCGGATGGTTAATGATGAGATGATGAGAATGATGAGATGAAGCTAGGTTCTTGGGTATAATGGGAAGAATAGTGGGAAGGAAGCGGTCATGGCCGACTTATAGTAGGAACCATCCCGGCATTATAGCCTAGACTACAGAGGGAAACCATGAAAAAACCATGTAAAGATGGTCGACGGCGGCCCGGGGATCGAACCGGGTATAACTTTTCTGGGAGAGATTTAAGATTGAAAACACTATTTTCGAAAGCATTGAATATTTTAAATACACTCTCTACAATTAACGTATTTTTCACAATTATTTGGTTGGTAGACGACCTTTTTCATTCGTGGATAAGTCTAGCGGTTCGAGATATAGAGTGAGAGAGTATAGAGGGGGAAGGGAGGGGGGGGGGGAAAGAACTTAATGTCATTATTTTGGCTTGTTTTTAAAAGATATTTTTAATAGTTGCGTTCGCCCGAGAAGCTATATTGCCGAAATATAATATTTTCACTCTTCTTTTTGTTAATGTGTTTTCACCACATTGTGTGAAGAAATATTATTACGACGCTATAAAAGTTGAAGTATTTTGGTATCTTTTCATAAATCTTATTAATTAATAATTTCATATTTTTAGATACATTTAGAATGTACTTGTGTATCCACGCAAGAAGAAGAACAAAGGTTCCGAGCGACCGTCTCCCCTATTTCCAAACCACCAGCGCACGCGGGTTGTTCAGCCTTCATCTCTCGGAATACATTTATTAGAAAAGCAACTGATTATGTTTTCGCTACGTTTCATCATTAAAGAATCATTGAATCGTCAAAATCATCAAATCATGGAAATCATTACAGAATCCGTTGAGGATGGCATGCCCAAACATGCTGAAACGTAGGGAAAACATAATTAATTATTTTTCTAATTGTATTACCCATATGAGACCTCCCGAAAATAATAATAATTCACATAAAAATGATCATGAAAGTTCAAAACAATATCTTCAAAACAAATGAAGATAAAACAATATCAACAACATTTCTTATTTTACTTCCTTATAGCTTTAGATTTTGTTTTTTATTTCATAGGCTAATTAGTTACATTTTCAGTTAGGGCCTACATTTCCTTGATTCATTACCGTTCTTTGGCTTTCTATTATTCTATCAATGACTTGATTGTTCTGTGTCGCGGATGGCAGCCACTGATTGTGATGGCAGAGTTTGATAATACAGATTTTTAAATGATACAAGACAAAATATGAACAAATTTGGATGCTAAGTGGGGGAAGTTGGGAAACGACTTCGTAGGCAATGTGAGATAAAAAATGTGTACAGGTTCTGTTGCTTTTGAATAACAGAATCGGGGTCCTCGAAACGCCAAATATTGACTTCCAAATGACCTGCCACAAGTGTTGAAACCTTCCCAAACACACTGTTGCAAGTCGGCCGCTAATGCGAACACCGCTTTCATGTTTTAAGTGTCTGCATGTTTATTTAAAACGAGTAAACATGAATCAAAGTCTGTCTGTTTTCTTGACTGTATTTACAACACTGGCAGGAATCGACTTTTAATTGCTACACATAAAATCGAATAACAACGATTTATTAACTTGAGTCGCATTATTAACACGGGAAAATAATCTCGACTATTTCTAATTTAAGACCGCGATTTACAAAACAATTGGAGTAATAGATTAAGGGGGTGAATGCTCGTTGCTTATACAAAGAGAAAAGAGAAATTTACTCTTACTTTTTTTCTATATTCACGAATAATTGTAAATAAACTTTATTACAAAATCTCTGCTCACAATAGAGTTGCCTTATGACACAGAAGAACAAGCAGTATAAAAATTATTTAATGAAGAATAATGAAAGAGTGAATATGGTTTGTGTTGATGGCATGGAGTAAGTGAAAATATATATGATTTGTACAGTGAGTAATGAAAGGTGATTATTTTAATGAATGACCATAAAGATGATTTCTGAGAATGAAGACTGAATCTCTAAAGATACGGATGACAATATTGGAAATTATCCATGACATTTCCCAATATTTCATATATTCTTCAACCAGCTTTGGGATAGTTCCTCTAGCTCCAAATAGCAAACCCTGAACTTTTAATCACTTCCTTATTTAAGATTTGATTTGTTCGTTAAATGAGTTATCATATTTTAATTATTCTTTGGGGTGGTATGAGATCGCCCTTGTGGTGCCCCGTTCAAACGATCTCATCTTTCATGCATAGCCTTAATTGGGGAACAATGATGCTGTATCAAGTTTCGATGTTATTAAAAAAAAATCACGAACCTGTGTATTTGAATAAAAAACTGTGCCAACACCAAGATAATTTCATGGTCTTCAATTGATATGATATTCTATTATTGTGAATTCAATCAGTTCTGAGATAATAGGCCTACCTGAATGAATTTCATTACATTCTCTATATTCATCCCCGTATTATCTCAAAACTGATAGAATTCACAAAAATAGAATGCCATATTAATTAATGATTTTCATTTTCAGTTACAAAAGCATAATAATTGTTTTCAATAGTGTTTGTCCAGTAGTTCCTCAAAGAACATACAATTATCTTATAATTGTAAACTTTTTATTCAATTACACTGGTTTGTGAACATAAAAGTAAACAGTAAACGTGAATTTATCTATTTGTAAAATCACCGTGGGATGCACGCACCCCTTTAATGTCATTTGTTTGTTTTTACACTGCTTATATACAGTATGATCTATTATGACTCTATGAAATTTCCTCGGCGAGAACTAAAATCCCACAGATTAAGCCTTATTAATGTCATTCGTTCGGTTCATTTCACAGATTGTGAACTAGAAGCTATATTTAAACCGAACCCGTGTATATATTATGATTCAATAAACGCCATGCATCTGGTCAGAAAATACGTCGCTTCGTTCCTGATTTTTACTATTCCTGTTTCATCGCTGCATTGTTTGTTTTGATTCGCTTTTATTGCTGTTTCCTTCTCCTCACACGAGAACCTAATCACAATTACAGTTTTTATTAGGCAAGATTTTATTATAAATATAATAAAACAGAGATTTGAGTTTGATATAGCCTACCTGTGTATACGGTAATGCATCTCAAATCACTCGAAATAAAATTGATATTATATATTTCCGTGGAATCTACTTCTATTATTTGAATACGAAGGCTTGAACCACCAGTGTGTTAGTGGTGTGGGATAGGGGGACGGTCGCTCGGAACCTTCATTTCTCGTAAGTTGCACACCATATAAATGCTTCAAACATCCGTGCGCTATTGGTGAGTGATAGGGGGTACGGTTGCTCAGAACCTTCATCTCTCGTAAAAACAAGTATAATAACAATAAAAACTTGTTCACGTGATATTACATTATGTAATTTACTTTTTATATTCTTTTTCATTCACAGATAATCGCCGGTTTTTATTATTCACCGGAATTCTAGTGTTTAAAATGAACTGAAATGGAAATATCCCCACGGTTTTTAATACTTTTATACATTACACACTGGTACATTAACATTAGTACACTTTTAAGGATTTTAAAACTTTTACATAACGTTGAACATTAATTTCACATTCGTTCATTTAATATGGACATTTGTACATTCATGCTGCAGAATCTCGGCTCGTGTGTGATTTTATTTTGATTATACTAGAAATTAAAAGCTCTTTAAAGGGGTGGGGGGGGGGGGGGGGGGGAATTGTTTTTTTTGTAGACATCCGTGAACGAATACATATAATTCCACATACGGGAAATGAAAAGTATGAATCGCCGAACTAGAGAGAAATCAAATATGTACTTTATAATTTCCCGTACGTCAGTCATATATATAAACCTTTTTTGGTACCTGACTCCAAAGTGCACAGGATAACAATCAATTTGAAATACTTGGAAAAATATAATAAAATATGTTTAATCAACTGAATATTGAAATGATATTAAATAAAAAAAAATCAAAAGTACGATAATCATTACACACTTTGATTGATTTGAAAAAAAAATGGAAAGAATGTGAACGTAGATGGTTGGTATAGTTAGTTGTATACATGGTTTCTGTATTCGAATGGAATCCATCAGGATTGATTTAACATTCCAATCTCATATTTCAAAGAGTTATCTAACAAAAATACGTTTAGAAAAATCACTGAGAAAACTGCGAAATGTTTCCTCGAGTAACCAACAAACAGTCTGATCACCTTGATCTATTTAAGGTTACACTTTTCTTCAAAGTAAGGGATGGTTGGTACATAGATTATTACTTTTATTGATTGACCTCTCCTGGTTGCAGATTAGCATCTTTCTCAAATCTAAAAGTCGGAACAAGGATGTACCCTCTGTACGTTTATTCTAATATTATACTTGAAATATACTTGATACTTGAACGTCATAGCCTCTATAGCTCCAAGGAACTAGCGCTTTGATTGGCTAAATGATTAGTAAAAATGCTATGATAGAATATAAGATATCACATTTTTCTTTGTAGCCTAAATACAAAGATGATTCCTACAATGAAAGCCACGCCCGCTTCCTTCCCACTATCCTTTCCATTACCTATGAGTAAATGCCACCTTACGTGGCTCATTCAACTAAGGCACAGCTTTAGACACTGAAGTCATCGTTGGTCGTGGGTTCGAGTCCCGCACAAGTCATTCATCAGATCATTATTATATAGTTTCGTTTTCACCCGCTTATTCGTACCCCCGTATAACCTAGCTGTTGGTGGTGTCGTTTCGTAAACAATAATCAATCACATATAAGAAACCTTAATCCCATAATCTCATTAATCATTCATCCAACGCCAATAGATCTTGACTGTCATTACATTGCGTCGTTATAACCAATATAAAAATACAAAAAAAGGTTTTCAAAGAAGTCGTCGCAATACATGTTAAACAGAGCGGTACGCTTACGTCGTGTTATTTGTTTTTAGCAACTTGATGCAGATTTATGTTTTTCAGGATGACGTAATATCTAAGTCAAATGTGTCGCATATTCTTCGGTCATTGACCCCACCGATATTATTACGAACTTGTCGGGGATTAGCATTTTATTATTGTTCGAAGATTCTGTAAATACACTGAATGAAATTATTAGTTTGAGAAGAAAATATTTGTATTCTGTCTTGAAATTTTTGGTGTACAAAATTTTCAATGTTGATATGTATATGTAGGCCTGTATATTCTTTATATTCTTTTTGTTGAATAAACCCAAATCAGGACAATACGACTTTGTTTATCACTCAGTAATCTCAACTTCATTCGTTACTGTAAACTGGAATCCGCTTTCCATCGGACCATCGGTCTATGTCACCACATTCGGACGTTGTTGTTGCGCCCAGCCTAAACTAACCTAAATAACTCGATCTATATAACGCAATCTAACCCAAACTACCCTAGCCTAACAACATCATGAACTCATTTAGTACATGTACTAAAACCAATCCTGAACTTATTTCCGGTACAACGAATAGCCACATCGATTTTATGCAATCGATTCTAGTAATCGTTTCTATCATACGTTTCTTCTGATAATAGGGTTGCCATCGAGTTCGATATTCATCGATCGATTCACTATTCATTTTGAATTTTTCAACATTTTAGTAGCTGCGTTTCGATTTCAAATTGAGAATATTCGACATTAGAAAAATGTCATATCGAAACAATGATTAATATCGATTTTAAAAACCCGGCACCTCCACCAATATATATACAATTGAATATGTTCCAACATTATCATGTTTTATACAGGCCTATTCAATCTATTTCAATTTTCATTTTTTATTTTCGCTTCTTTGATCATCTCGAATGATATTCCTGGACATTATTGCCTCCTCTGACCTAATTGAAGAATTCCTTCTCACAGCGTATCATTTTCAGTGTCAACATAACATATAAACGATCGCAGTGAATTTCCGGATGAATCATTCAAATGATATACGTATCGATGAATACTCAAAGAATAACACTGATTATTCAATAACATTATCTCACATATTACTATACTAGCGAATGAAAGCCGCCCTCGGTAGCTTAGTCAGCTGAGGTATCCCTTCAGACACTGAAGCCACCGTTGGGCGTGTGTTCGAGTCCCGCATAAGGCATGGGTTCTCGTAAACGTTCTTTAACTTATCATCACTTCATAATTTCATCATCAACTGCTCATTCGTACCCCCAATTACCTAGCTGCTGGTGGGGTCGTTAAGCAAACAATAATTAGACAATATAACGACTGAAAGGCTGAGAAGGCATTAAAACCTCCTCACTCTTAACTTCCCTGATTGTTTATAATGAAACGCTGTGGAAATGTTTACATCGACGTCTGTTTAACACTGATAGACACCTTGGAGCGTATTTCCTTGTTAAGTGCTTTGCTTTTACTATACCTCCATTAGTTTACTTACGGACAATAAAAACGCTAGAAATCTCAATTAGGTTCGACCACAGTGCTACAGAAATGTTCAATAACGAAATTAATGAGATAGAATGTTTATATTGAACAGATTGGTACATGATATTGTGTGTGTATACACATAGTGTCTGAGGCCGACATCTCTCTCTCTCTCTCTCTCTCTCTCTCTCTCTCTCTTTCTCTGTCTCTTCTTCTCTGTCTCTATCTCTTTCGCTCTCTATCTTTCTCTCTCTATCTCTCTCATTCCCTATCTCTCTGTCTCTCTTTTTCTCCCCCACACACATTCTAAATCTGTACATTTATATTGATGTCAAAATTGTAATCATTACATTATAATAATGGTCGTGGTTTCCCCCTTCGTCCTGGTTCCTCAACAACAAGCCACGACCGACTCCTTCTCACTATCCAAAAACACCCAATAAAATACCCTCTCATTTCATTATCCCATCATTTCATATATCATTTACCTACGCCCATAGATCGTAGTCATCAGTGCAGTGCGTCGTTGAAACGCAATATAAATCAAAATTATCTGTATTGTACGATATTAAATTTTCAAGCAGTATGCTTATTTTGAAAATCTTACGCATTGATGTTTCGAAACTACTGACCTCCAAACGTCTGATCTTCCCGGAAATGAACGAAGTTATTTCAAGTTTCCACAAATTGCAATCTCTCTCTCTCCCCCCCCCTCTCACTCTCTCCCTTTCACTCGTTAGCTACCCAACAGATGTTCAGCTGTGTTTATCATAAAAACACACATAAATCCTGTATACTGTTCATTATCATGCATTACAACCAAGTAGTGAGCTAACACTACGAATTAACAATATTTCCATTACGATTATTGTTTTCTCAACAACCCCACCACCAGCTAACATATTTGGGATTACGAATCAGCGCATGTTTACAAAGGTGCATGGTGAATGCGGGACTCGAACCCAAGCCCGGTGACTGGAGAGTCAAAGAGCTTTAGGCGCCTGAGTGGCGGTATAGCATACCGTAGCAAATCATAGCTTATTTAGTTTGTTGGTAATGGTTTCATTGTATTGTAGTACGAGATCCCGAGAAGATAGTGAGTACATATATACATTGCCACCGCACAATACCACAGATGAGAGGGAGAGAGAGGGAGAGAGAGATAGAGAGTATTATATATATATATATATATATATATATATATGTGTGTATGTGTGTGTGTGTGTACATATAGGCCTATATATATATATATATATATATATATATATATATATATATATATATATATATAGTTAGTTAGAGAGAGAAAGAGAAAGCCCACTAACAGCGGTTTAGCCGATGCTAATTTTAGCGTATATATGCTAGCGGGCCGGGCTGCTATTTATATGAGGCCGAATCTAGCGTCGGATCTGACAACAAGAGAGAGAGAGAGAGAGTAGAGTAGAGAGAGAGAGAGAGAGAGAGAGAGAGAGAGAGAGAGAGAGACAGAGACAGCACGCGTCCCCAGCGTGTCATCGGGTAAGCCGTGTTTACACTCGCTGTTTTAACACGCTGTTGACTCATTAAATAATGCCATTTTATCATTTTATCATAATTCTATCTTCTATCCATAGCCTTAGCTAGGAAACAATGATTCTCAATGTTCTAGGGCAAACTCTTCCAATCCTTTCAACCCAACGGCCATACTGATTCCTCCAAAGTCCCAAGTGCCAACAGTAGCACAACGACATCTTGTGGGGAGCTATACATAAATCTCATTAATCATTACTATAATTTCCAATTTCATTATGAAAATTACCTATGTATGTCAATCATTCTACATTTTCAGGATACATCTCATATCATTAATTACGGTTAAAATATCTTTAATATATATGTCAGTAATTGTGTTTCTTAATTGGTTGTTAAATAAGAACATATGATTGTTATTTTGTATTACTTACTTACATTATAAATTCTTCAATGTAATCAAAATAAACTATGGCGGGCCGTATAGTTTGGAGACCTCTGTTCTAGGATGATATTTCTCAAGAATGGTCCAACCGATGTAACCCAAAAACTGTACAGTTCTGACTTGGACAAGTCTGAGTGTACAGAAAAAGTTTCGTGTCAATCAGTCCATCCCTGCGATAAACAACATCTAACGAAATCATGCTTTCAATCATTTAAACGAAAAGTTTCAAGAAATTTATTTCTGTTACTTTCAAAGTAAGTTTTACAACCACTCGATTATTGATGAACTGATGAAAATAATTTATCATTACATTCTTTGAAGTGAATATATTTCTCAGTTCCTGGAGAGAATATCAAATATTAATATTGCGTTTCTTTTTGCGTTCGGATTGATTCTTACAAACAAATCCAGACTTGAAAATATCTCATTTATCTCTCTGCTTCGGTTTCAACATGAACACATATCACAATGTCGAATATATATATATATATATATATATATATATATATATATATATATATATATATATATATATATATATATATATATATATATATACAGCTTTCCAGAGTGTTCTGTTACCGCGGTACGAATTACATTACTGTTTTATATATCGCATTACACATTTAACGTGTCGTTGAAATCATATACTTCATAACCTTTCCATGCATAAAAACATCAAAGCAAATATACGTGTTCAAGTAATTTTTTCGAGCAGCATTCTTCTGTCTACATTAAAGTCTTCTTTGTAGAACGTATCTCTCACAAGTGGTAAAGAGTAGTACATTAGGCAACCAAGTAAACGTCAAGTATCAAAATAATCTGATTCACAATATAATTTGAGCGTGTTTCGTCACCACGCAAAAGAGGAAGATCCAACAGTTCACCCTTCATGTTTCTCAGCTCTGAACAGTCTACGTAAGAAATTAAGAGTGGGAAAACGCAGTATATGCATTGTGAGATGAGTTTAGAAGTATGCAAATATAGACTGAAATATATTCATTCCGTTCAATCTACATCTATATAGGCCTACATACCTTGGATTACTTCAAATGTTTAAAAACCTTACTTGCAACATGTCTTCCTTGCGAAACCTGTTGATCCTATTGTTCGATAAAATGTATACTTTTATTGCTTTTTCTTCATTATTGACCCTCTGATTGTTGAAAATATCTTCGGCGATGTGTATGAAATTTGTTTTCATATTCTGTATGAATTTGAAAGCTTTTGAATAATGTTCGTTTCTCAAGTATTTTTCTATGAGAATTTTCCAAACTATCCAATTTTTTCCCGGAAAAACCGTTCAACCGAGCTTTCTGAAAAACAACCCCAAACTATTCTGATGTGACACCAATATGGGACAAAGTTTGAAGTCGAGTGGTCTCTTTTCCTGACCTGTATACCACGTACAGCTTGAAGCATAAGTAAAAGTCTGTTTCTGTAGTTAGATACCTGTTAAATCATATGTAATATAACTTCGTCAACTGGTTTGACCAGCTAGCAAAGAGACTTTTACTTCTGCTTCGAGCTGTACAAAATAAACACACACACACAAAACATAAAAACGAAGCCCATTTTTTTCTGTATGTGAAATGGAAGTCTTCGCTACGCTCATCGAATGAGTGGCGTATCCATACAGCTATATAATCTAAGGTATTACACTTGCTATTTTATCGAAGTATTCCAATATGACATAGTCATCCAAAAACTAAAATAAAAACCTCTACATTTGACCAACTTCAGATAATATTACCTATATATGCTTGTGAATCCCTGAGATATGACGGTTCTGGTCGGCCGTCCCCCCTATCTCACTCCACTAGCGCACGGGTGGTTCAAGCATTCATCTCTCGTGTGCAACTTGTAACCACGAGAGATGAAGGTTCCGAGCGACCGTCCCCCCTATCCCACACCACTAACGCACGGATGGTTTAAGCATCCATCTCTCTCCATTACATGTATACCAACATTCTAGCCACGCTTGCCCCTCTGTCCTTAATCACATCCTAATCCTTCTCATTCACGCTTCAATCCTTGATAGATATTACCGGTCTCTTCTTGCCTCACCGCATTCCGTTGCGGCGCGTTTCCAACACCTCTTATTGGCGACATTCTCAAACAGACGCAAATATGTGTGACTTCATGTGCTGTACACTCTCGTGCGAAAGTTAATCGCTAAAGCCACGTGATGTGTGGTACGATTTCGTATATACAGGCCTATATTCATATATATATATATATATATATATATATATATATATATATATATATTATATATATATATATATATATATATATATATATATATATATATATATATATATATATATATATATATATATTTATTTCCCTTTCTTACCCATATTTGGAGTGCTTTAATGAAAAGCACTCGTGTGTCTCTAATCAACCCTAATATAAATGTGATCCAAATTTTCTTTGAATTTTTGGTATTTTTATACATTCCATAAAGTAACGTATAGAATACTATATATTACACATGAATTGATTATAATATAACTATTTCACTCACTCATTGATTGCTATTAAAATTCCTTGCCAAAATGCCTTCAACATCAATAAATTGACTCCGTCTTGCTCTCTCCGGTTCAATTGATAACCCACACTGAGTCTCTAGTTTATAGTACAGAACAAATATATACAAACATATGAACTATAAATTAAAAAAATTCAAGTTCAGCAAATTATATGCCATGCAGTCTCAGTGAAAGTGAATTTAGCAGTGGGCCCCTGTGTCTCTTCACCGCAACCACCGCCTATATTTACGCCACTGTATCTATCAATTTAATTACCAATCTATCAATCAATTTATTTTATATCAATTTATTCGAGTTTATATAAATATATTTAATCCTCCTGCCGGTCATTGAACGTATTTATCCCACGGGTTAAAAAGCGTTCAATCACTGCACCTCATTAGATTTGATACCAGTATTATTGAATGGCTGCGTCAAGCCATGGTGAGTGGTGATTGGTGATCGGTGAATACCCACTGAGGATAATCGCGTGTAATTGATCACCAAAGTTGGGGTATTAGATCATTACCAAACGTGAATTGAGAAATATATACACATTTATATTTATAAATTCAGTTGGTGATGTATGGACATTTCGATTCATATATCATGATCTAGTTAACTCTTCTGTTTACAGTGAATTATATAGATTTTGAATGTTATTAGGTAACATGCATGAAACATGTATTATTGTATTATTTTGTATTATAAATAATATACAATAAATATATGTATTATTATATTATTTGTATTATAAATATATACAATGAGTATATGTATAGTATTGTATTATTTGTATTATAAATATTTATGCATGCCTAATGTATTTTCATTTATTATTGAATTGGTTATCAAATATCGATTTAATATTGGGAAAACGCAACATAAGCGCTGTTGGATGAGCGATATAAGGATATTCATATGAAATGTAATGGAGAGCTATATACACACCTTGATTTTGAAACAATCAAGACAGTGCCATCCTGTTTAATTGATTGTTCATATCAGTCATTCTACAATTTAGTTGGTGATATACCTGTTGCTTTTGTCAATAGGTTTCTTAATATCATCAATTGATGTCACAGAATTACATTAAATATATATTTTCCATTAAAATTGCAGATCTAATTCATGTGATACTTTGGAGTTGGCCTAATGGATATCATTATTATAGTCAAATTCCGTGAAAATTTTGATTTAATTCGGAAAAAAAATTGATAAGTTTCTCTTCTGAATTATTTTTGAACATTGCGAAACATTTTTTCTCAAAAGCTGTGCAACTGATTGTGCCTCAAAACTATATAGAAACGATTCAGATGGTGACACATAATTATGTTTGCCAAGTTTCCACAAAGTATGTACTGTCGTTTAACCTGTGGAACGCGTGGAAAAAAATAAACAAGAGAAACAAAAAAAACATGTATGTATTTTTCTGAGTACGTTAAAATTTATGTTTCGCTTCCCACATCCAATTACATTTCTAATTATATCTCAAAATCCAGAGGGTGATTTTTTTCATTATCAATTCAGTACTTTCTCCAAGATAGGCCTACAAACTGTGTCAAAATTAATTGTTTTCTAGCTGACGTAAGTTCCACCTTTAAGCCTGTGATGTCACCTCCTTTGGGACCACCCCTGCAACCCCCCCCCCCCCCCCCTCTCCCACCCCGCGATGTCATTGTGCACAAGAAACTGTATCAAGCAGGCGAAACTCGAAAGGGGAAACCAACGTGACACTTCGTATAGAATATAACTTTAATTTTTACCCCCTCTCCCCCTCCCCTCCATCCCCCTCTAAGCCTCTATTTAATCGAATTACCTTAATTTGATGGGTTCTAAGAAGAGGGCGGTGTTTTTGAGTTCTTGGCAGAGAGGATCTTAATAAGGCTGTGGCTTGCTACCCGCTTTAGTAATCTTTCGACAATGTATAACGAGATCTTTTCAAAAGGGGGTGGGGATGGGGGGGGCACGTGTATGTGACGTCACGTCTGATAACTGTTTTTGAGTGCCTTAAGGAGGGGGGTTATGAGAGGACAAGGAGGTTCTACCCTTCCTTTTGATGTAAGTGGTTGAAAGGAAAATCAAGGTGTCAAGTCGTTTTAATAGGGCCTATCGTTTGTGAAGGGATAATACGTTTAGTACAGTGTACCGTCATTCTGAAGATCGAGGTTCGATTCTCGCTATGGTCGACTAGTCTGACACGTTTTTTCATGGTTTCACTATGTGGTTCAGGTCAATACTGGGATGGTTCCTGGACAATAGTCACTACCGACTCCTTCCCACTATCCAAAAATACCTAATAAAATAGCCATTCTTCTCATCATTCCATCATCTCATTCATCATTCACCGACGCCAATAGATCTTAATCATCAGAACAGTGCGACTTTAGAACCCAATATGAATATTGTATATTTAATTTGGGTAATGCACTATCTGGAAATTTCTTTGCTGAGACAAAGTTACCTTCAGATGTATCCGTAGTGAAGAAAAAAAAGCAAAATAATCTGCTTTCATTTAAATGTGCATTCGATCTTTCCACTAGTGTTATTCTAAAATTTGACTTATTAGTATTTTGATTTTTTTTTTGTATTTTCGTATCTTGTTCATCATTAAAGTTTTGTTCTCATTTATATATAGGCCTATAAAATCCCCTTGCGGCAACTTTTTCCCTCAAATAATGTGTTACGTCTTAAGTAGTCTCGTATTGCCGTAGAATCCTCCCTCCCTCCCCCTCCCCACCACCACCCATTACGTCTCTCCTCGTGTACGCTAATAGGGCTCCTCCACGGTAGCACAGTGACACTACATGTACAATCATCACAACAGCTAATAGGAACTGAACTCAAAGAACGACATTATAATAGTATGGATATTTATTTCCATAGAAACGTGAACACACAAATTATTCGTGATGTTTTCGAATTACCAATAACGTCGTAATTGAGGAAACATTCGAAACCTGGCCCTTCCACTATTAAATGAAACTTGACATCGCAAATAACACAGATGAGAGAAATACCAGATATATTTACAACTTTCTGATTCAGTATCAATGAACACTCGATCATATATATATATATATATATATATATATATATATATATATATATATATATATATATATATATATATATATATATATATATATATATATATATATATATATATATATATATATATATATATGTATATAATATTTAGCTACCCTTGGTAGCTCAGTCAGTCTCAGTTTTTGGATATAGTCTCGGAAGTTATGGAACCGATTGCGCCTCAAAACTAGGCCTATATATACATCTATCGAATTAGATGGTGGCACTTGTGCATGCCACGTTTCAACTGAATTTTTGCACGTTAAAAATGCTCAATATTTTGATTGTTTATCACTTGTACGTAAAAATCGAATTATATAAACAAAAGACTTGATATCTTAATGATACGCCTGCACTCCTGCAGTAATTGGTACATGATTCCAGCCCGACTATACTCGTCGTCTGTTAAGAGGCATCTTGCAGCGTATCGTTATAAGACCATTGCTGGTTCTACATCCTGTAATATCATTACTCGCTTACCTCTGCCAAATACGTCTCCAGTAATTCCAGACCATATTCCTGTCGGGGAATATCACACACACAGTCACATAAAGGCACGCACACATAGACAGGCTCTCATATACACGCGTGCAGGCTCACGCACACAGGCACACAAAGACAGCACACATAGACAAGTCCTCACACATAGAAGCGCTGTGAAGGTGCACTTACTGACTCGTGCTTCGAGCGACGCGTTGATGACTTTATGGCACCCAACATGTGAGCGTTATCACGCTTTAATTATTGGAGAGTAAACAGTGAAACAACTCTTTCTCTGAAGTAAATGCAGTATAGTATACGCCTCCCTTAACTAAACCCTAGCAAAATAGAAGAAAGAAACATTCAAGAAGGCTAAAACCCAATCTATTTACTAAAGAGATACTCATGACGTCCTATGTAAGTTACTTCACTATAGATTCAAAACCCTTTCATTATTATCTGAAGATACGTCATTCATCGCTACACATTCCTAGAGCGCTGCTAGCAGTCAAGTTAAAAACTTGGCAGAGAACACAGGCAAGCATCTATCTTACCGTCGACTGAAGCACAATCGCCGAAATGATTTTCAGCACTTTTAGCGGTGATTACTCTAACCTAGTCAAACACGCGAGGACTTACGAAGTGTTCTGAACAAGGCGAACTACTCATCTCCAATGAAGAGTCTGTCGAGATTGCTAAAAACACATGATGAAAATAAATTAATGAGCTCATAAAAATTGACTTCAATATAACATATTTAAAAGAATAATGAAATCAAAATAGAACGAGAAACGAAATAAACGTTAATTAAGTCTAGGAATAGTCATCACTCGACACGGAATAGTAACAGAAAATAATACCAGCTTGATCTACGCCTTCTATTTCTAGATCTAGTTCAAAGGATCGTTGCCGGTGAGAATATTTCCACGCTGAAACATCGCGCTAAACACGGTATCTGATTGGTCAACGCGCCTAACGCTTGTAACGCGTGGCTGTAACGGCGGCGTTATAAGCAGATAGAGTAATGAAAGATCATTATCTAATGTAACGGCAAAGCAGCGGTTCCTTCGCAACTATGACCCTCAGTGGCGTACCTTGGAAACCAACTATAAGATACGAAACATAATAGAAACATAATTTAAGGGAAACCTACCCACAGTGTAGCATTTTCAGTGTCAACCTAGCATTTGAACGATCGTAGTGGCTTTTCGTCCTGATATAGTTTGATGAAACTGCTCCATAACATTCAAGAACCATAAAATACGAAATACAAATACAGAAACACCACAAGGACATGAGATAAGTACATACAAATATGTATGGGGTTTTATATTTTTTTTTTCGTGGTTTCCTTCTGTTGTTCAGGTCAATACCAACCCGGAATGAGGATGGTTCCTCAAGAGTCAGGATGCCTTCCCAATGTCAAACACACATAATAAAACAATCTCCCATCTCATCAACTCATTGATCATTCACCGACACCAATAGATCCAAGTCCCACTCTTATCCACTCTAGATCCCACTCGTATCCCCACTCCTTTGTATCTATACTCCCCACACCCCTCACCCTGTAGTACCGTCGTTCACCGCTAAAAGTACTGAAAAGTATTTCGGCGATTGTGCTTCAGTCGACGATAAGATGGATGCTTACTTGATTGTCTGCCAAGTCTTCAACTTGACTGCTAGCAGTGATGTGTAGGGATGAATAACGTATCTTCAGGTAATAATGAAAGGGTTTTGAATATCGTGAAGTAACTTACATGGAACGTCTTGACTATGTCTTTAGCGAATGGATTGGGTTTCAGCCTCTAACAATGAGAGCGACGAACGACGAAACTTCAGGTGATGGAGAAAGATTTTTCATTCTCGTCAAATGACTGACATGGTCAACATCAGTCAATAAGTACAGTGCATTCTTAAAACTAATATATAAATACAACAAGATTTAGTTCCTCCCGATCTGCCACAGGAGCGCCACTGTGCCACAGCTAACCGCTTTGCTCGGCTCTTTACTCCATTACTGCGGGGAATTATGTTAATATCTTCCTCCTTCTTCCTTCAAGGAGTCTGTCTTGGGTGTTTTCTTCTGTTCGGGTTATTTATGAAAGCAATTCGTCGTCGCTTTGTTGTCTCTTCCCGTGGAATTAGCCGACTTGAGTAAGAGGTGGAAAGTTGTTAATTATTGTGTGCTCAAGTTGGTATGAGAGAATTAGTGAGGTGGGTAAGATGTATTGTTTGAAATTTATTCTGAGAGGTTTGTGACAAGTTTACTTTCATTTCTACTCTGTTCAACATTTCAACTAATGATGATACAATGAAGCGTAGGCCCAGACCCTAAACGTCTTCTTTATCAATTTATAGGCGTATTATATATATATATATATATATATATATATATATATATATATATATATATATATATATATATATATATATATATATATATATATATATATATATATATATATATATATATATATATATAAGCTCATATATATTCAGTGGCCCAAGTCCCGCCTAACAAGGCACGACGAAACAGGAGTGCAAAATGTACAAATGCCCACCCCCTCCCCTTGGGAGTGATATTCGTCTTAAGAATCACGAAAAGCACTCGTGTGAGCCTCTAATTTACTCTAATATGAACCTATTTTGAATTTTCTTCAATTTTGTTTCAATGAAAAGGTTCCAAGTTTGAGTAGACTTGAGTAGATTTTACCGTGGATAAATTACCTTCCAAAGAGTCTTTTCAGCAATTCTTAAAAAGAGAACGTGTAGGAAAAAACATTGAAAAATCGGCAGTAACTTATTTCTGAACTTGAATAAAGTATGTTGTACATATAATATTCGTAATCAGTACAGACATACCAACGCTCGTAAAATCTCACCACTGTATGAAAGTTCAGGCGTCATGCCGGAGACCCTCTCAAGATGTACACTTTGAACCAACGGCAATCACAACAGTTGAGCTGGTATAGAGCGGGGTGCACAAATAGAAGGATGGATGATGTTGAACACGTACCGAGTCTCTCGTTTATAGTACAGGAAAGAAATATAAACGTATGAGTTAGATAGGAGTTGTACAATGTTTCCTTTATTTGATTATGATAGGAAATAATGTCTGACTCCTGCACCGCTTGCACCACCGATATTCACTGGACACTATAGGCCTATATATGTATATATATATATCTATATATATATATATATATATATATCATATATTCATATATTATATATATATATATATATATATATATATATATATATATATAAATATATTTTTATATATTCGTATCGACTTAACGACGCACTGCAATGATGAATATACTGATCAATTGTAATGTATTAATTGTCAAGTTTTACAACGACTGAAACTAACCTTGTGTTTGTTTTGTTTGTTTCCAGTGGGATTATTCGTGGCGTTCATCTTGTGGGGCTCACACGTCCAAGGTAAGAATGCAAGACTGTAATAATGAGGTTGTTTCGATATCGATATATCGATGCATCGAATATCTATCGTTTGTACCGTGGATACGCGGTGGTTGAAGGACATCACAACCCTGAAACTATATTTTAATGAATAATGACGATATTTATTTCAATTTTCTATCCTCCAGAGAATATGAGTAGTGACGTAGGCATTACTGTTTATCTATAGAAACACGGACAGAATCGAGTAATGTCTACGTCACGACTCAGAAAAAGTGCCGGGTCCTGGAGGACAAATTAAGCGATGATAATCTCTGAAATTAAGATGATGGTTGTAGTTTTCTCTAAAATTATCAAAATAAATATCGTCATTATCCGTAAAGTCTAGTTTCAGGGTTGTGATGTCCTTTAAAATAACTATCACGGTTTTTCCTGTGTGGCATTTATAGACTACAATAAAACCAAATAGATCAGTTATGGCTAGGATTATAGCTATCTACGATGGATACGCAACTGAGAGCGACGTTGTTCCGGATCTATGAAACTGATTTAAGCCACTGAGATCGACTGCTCAGACCATAAGTGCCCTGTAGCTAGCTTATATAGGCGATCTAGGTGGCGTCGAAGGTTTCTTAGCACTGGAGATGATCGTCAGCTGGGACGATCGAATGGGAGAAGTCCAACTTTCGTATCCATTGTAGGTATAGCTTTAGTCCTCGGTTATGGGTACAATTTATTTGAAAGACAAGAATTGATCTTGACGGTCATTCCCAAGTGAAACCACGCCTAATTCGTACATTTTACTTTCGTAATTCCTGTTGTCTAAAACTTGGCACCTCCACTAACTTCATTATTTTGAACCCGGCACCTCCACCAATTTCTTCATTTTGTGACTTTTGTCTATCTCTTGATTACTAATATGTTAAACCTGACGGACATTCCCAAGTGAAGCTTAGGACGGCAGGGTAGGATCGTTCTGACACAAAGGCGATGGTACCACCTGACAGAAAATCATGAATTGTAAATTGAAGTAATGAAGGCATGGGTTTTGGTAAACCCATCATCTTCATCGTATCATTATCATCCGCTCATTTTTAACTCCGTATAACATAGCTGCTGATGGGGTCGTTAAGCAACAATAAAGTAAATAGCGATTTAATATCTGTGACTTTGTCGTGAAAAATATGTCAGTGTTTCTGATGTGGTTTATATTCGAGAATATATATCTTTTCAATAAAGCTTGACCTAAATTTTCACCTATATAGAATTATTTTCACGTTTTGATCAAACGATGGAAATACTTTTTTTTTTTTTTTTAATAACATCGAAACTTGATACAAAATCATTGTTCCCCTATTAAGGCTAAGGATGAGAGTAGGATCGTTTGGACGGGGCACCACAAGGGCGATCTTACCACCCCATTTTATTATTATTTCAAATTAAAGCAACGAACTTTGGCACCAGTTCTACGCTGTCTGTGACCACACATCTTCGCCGCAGATGAAAGTCTTCAGTTGCCGAAAGTCCGGAACACAATATAAACTGTTTTTGCGATATATCCGGACACTACCAACATTGGTATTAGGAATAATCCAACCACATGAATGTTGATATCTTTCACTTTGAACCAAGTCTCTTAGGCAATGTTCACTTCTTCCAATGACAGCAGATGCAAAGTTCATCATTATACGAAGGATAAAAAAATAAGGAGTGACAGCCCTCGATATAACTAGGCCTATCACTCTACTAATTAAAGATCGTGGCCAATTAGTACTTCATCCAAGCATTCACTTCGAGGACTGTGGGAAACCACGAAAAACCACGTCAGGACGGATCAAGTGTTGTTGGTCTTGAAATAAACATTTTTTCTTCCAACTTAAATTCTTCTCGTCTGTTCTTGTTTTCTTCGTTTCTTGAGACATTGATAGTTGTGATGACATGGATGCAACCTGACAACCAAGTGGCAGTGGAAAGTCTCGGTCCCCCATAGCCCTGTCGACATTGATGATATCCTGATGGCCGTGCACAAAAACAATCTGCCAAGGTTCCTGTATTCTTTTGAATGATTTTCAAACTTTTGGGACCCGAATATCTTGAAAATCCTAGAAATAATCTCTTAGATGGAAATACTAAGGATTTTATAGTATATTACACCTATAGTGTCACACAGTACAATAATATCCATCAAGTACAACACTGGATGTGACACTATCGCGATCTAGATGCGAGTTCAACCTTAGATCGTATCGACTATAACAGTAAACCATTAGAATAAAAAGATAGGAATGTAATTCTAGTTCTTGTTGAATGGTTTTTCTCTGATCCAGAAAGTCTTGCTGAAGGTCGTTTCCGAGAGGGTGAAGTTCTTAAGGGGGTGCTTACACAAATCGAGAAATGTATCTCTACTATTTTTTCCATTTTCAAAAACCAGTGTAATTGAATGAAAAGGTTACATCTCCATGATAATGTTATACTCTTCAATTGATATGACATTTCGTTTTTGTGAATTCAATCAGTTTGTAGATAATACGTCAATGAATATCATCACAATGTTTTAACTCATTGACATTTTATCTTAAAACTGATTGAATTCACTGAAATAGAATGTCATATTAACTGTAGAGCATAAAATTACTTTGAAGATGTGAACGTTTCATTCAATTATAAAGGTTTTTGAACATAGAAAAAAAATGAGTGAGGGTGAATTTCTCTATTTGTACAAGCAAAGTGCATGAAAACGGTTTACTCATTGGCTAAGTCGGTTACTGAGCGTCACTGTTATAAATACAATTGATCTATTCACCTTCGTTATTATGAAATTTGACTCGCTAGCTTTTTCGACGAATATTGTCAGCATCTTGTGATGATTTGTTAATTCTGGATCTTGAACTGTTTATTTTTAATTTCAATAACATCGAAACTTGATACAAAATCATTGTTCTCCAATTACGGCTATGGATGAAAAATAGGTTCGTTTGGACGGGACACCACACGGGCGATTTTACCACCCAAAATAAAAATAATCTTGATAATAATCTTAAATAAATCTTGAATCTTCTTACTATCGTGATCTACTTATTATCATTCTTGAAAACTTTTTGTTCACTGCTTTTCTTTCTGATCTTGCATTCATTACAATATTCATCATTTTGTTTACGATTTTCTTCAATTTTTTATTTGTAATTGTTTCTGTTTCTTTTCATTCGTTTTCTCAATATAGACCTATACAGTTGAAGTTTTATGATCATTCATGTTTGTGTATAATCAACATGGTAGAACTTTTTGCCCTACTGTGAATGTATCCTGGCGGGAACTTTTTGCTCTATGGCGACTGGGGACGCCTCAACATGAATACATTTAAATTCTCTTTGCTGGAAAAAGTTTGACCCGTGAGAGATGTGGAGGGGGAGGGGGGGGAGAGTAGGCCTAGTGTAGTCGTGAGCTCGTCTCTTATTCAGTCTACGTGTACGCATGCGCTAATTGGATGAGCGGTAGCGAAGATATCCATCCCACTCTTATAGAGCTTTGTATGTGTGGTTTTTCTGTCATTTTGTAAGCACAGCTGCACAGGTCGCAGGGTTACAACATGAACCTTTTTGTATATACGCAGACTTGTCCAACTAGGAACTGTATAGTTTTTGGGTTAAATCAGTCGGAGCATTGTTGAGAATGGTCCATCTCAAAATTGGAAAAAATTACATCAGGCTGGGCAAGAAAATTTGAAAAATCAAATCTCTCCAAGTGAATTCAAATTGTATATATACATGAAACAAATCTCGCTCATACAACGCATATGCTGCGTTTGCCTAGTAACGGTCTCCCTGGGTCGTTCTGGGCATGCGCCAACTGGAGTGCATGCCTGTTCATTAGCGAACCAATCAGGTTCGAGGCGAATGAGTTATGACGGTTATTAGTCAAGGCGTTCAGAACCAGCCGGCGAGGACGACTTTATCAGAGGCTAGACGGAGATTATAAAATTATCCGTTTTTATTGGATCAGCGATAGCAAAGACTCTCATCACATTATTAGATCGGTAAGATCGCCCTTGTGGTGCCTCGTTCAATTCGATCTCATCTTTCAATCATGACCTTAATTGGGGAATAATGATTTCGCATCAAGTTTCTATGTTATTTTGTAAAAATGCCATTAGTGTACGGAGTGTTTTTATTCTGTTTTTTGTTCATAAGCCCTGCACAGGTCACACGGTTTGACTGATCGACATGAAAGTTTTTCTGATAGCTGTGTGAATTTGAGAACTGCGTATTTTTGTATATAACGGTATAGGTCTGATAGGTTCTCATGTTCAATTATTTGTGCGAATGTATCCCCCCCCCCCCCCCCCCCCCCGGAAAACACTAAAGCTTTCCCGCAACAAAATCTCTGAATTCAAAACTGGGTGGAAGATTTGGACTATCAGTGGTAAACAGTGGAACTTATGAAAGGTACAAAATCTATAAAATCTACAAAACAAGGTAAACAAATAATGGTTTTATGTGAAGTAGGTCTGTGTGATTGTTGCTACTCGTCCACACAGTCTGTCACTTGAGCGAGTGAGTTGTCCTCTCTCTCTCTCACCTGGGTAACGAGATCGTCTCTGTTTACACGCAAACCACTCGCCTGTTATTCTAGTTCCAGTCGGTGACACGGCTATTAACCGCGTGGCAGTCGCCCAACAGCGGCGTTGCGACGCGTGACGTATGGCCTCCTACTTGTTGATGTATTCTCTCTTTTTCTCTCTCTCTCTCTCTTTCCCTCTCTTTATCTCTATCTCTCTCTCTGTCCCTCTAACTATCTCTCTCTCCCTCCCTCTCTCTCCCTCTCTCTCTCTCTCTCTCTCTCTCTCTCTCTCTCTCTCCCTCCTTCTATCTCTTGTCTCTTTCATCCCCCATGGCTCATTCAGCTAAGGCACTGCGTTAGGAAGTGGAATCGAGTACACATAAATCACGACATAATATAAAAATATCTATAGGCCTACCTATTCAGGCCCTACAATGATATCGATGATAAAATGGAGAAACCCTATAGAATTGATCATAATTGGCGTTATAGGGCCCTGTACATCAATAATTTGGTTGAAAAATATTTAAAAACTTGAAAATCTAATATTTAATCTATCATTTAATTCATTATACAAATTAAAATTCATAAATGTATTATGAAAATGTATTTAGCAATTCTGCTTAATATCTCCTGGTTATTTACATTACATAAAATTCAATAGGCCTACATTCCTAATAAATATTATGAACTTTTATTTTACACTTATTCATAAAACTAAATTTAATAATTCATATTGATCAATTCACTTCAGTACATATTCAATCATTCGTATTGTCATTCCACTGTTCCATTATCTCCTAATTACGCGTGACAATGTAACCATTTGAAGGCCAAACGAATGTTCATCGGCATGTCAACGACGAGCTCATATCGTCCTTGTTCACGTGACTTATCTCAAGACGAACAA
This sequence comes from Brachyptera putata, assembly GCA_907164805.1. Taxonomy (NCBI): domain Eukaryota; kingdom Metazoa; phylum Arthropoda; class Insecta; order Plecoptera; family Taeniopterygidae; genus Brachyptera; species Brachyptera putata. The sequence goes on along the minus strand of OU015469.1, from coordinate 18,755,798 downwards.
AGGATTTAAATATCCAATATACGTCGTCACTTTCTGTCTGAACCATTTGCTCGGCTGAACGGTTTACCAGCTAATGAGTTGGCTGCGAGTCGATACAGAAGATCTCTGTTTACCGACCCGCGCGGTAACAACGCGAAATGACAGCTGATTAACTCGCGGAATGTTGGTAACAAGACAAAGAGACAACTTGATAGGAAGACACTTCAAGTGTTTTCGCGATTCAGTTTGGTGGTGTTTATTACAGTTCGTATAAGTTAAGAGTCCACGGGAGTCGATTCGGCAGAATATCAGTTTTTTGGTGACAACTTTTGAAGGGCATAGAATATCAAAATTCTAAAACGAGGAAACACAGATTTTCTCAAAACCTTCAAGAAAGTGTAAGAAGTAATTATTTATCTCACATAGCATAATCGTCAGGCGATTTGAGATAAATAGTTACTATATATTTACCATCTTGAAGGTATTGAGAATATCTGTGTTTCCTTGTTTTCAGAATTTTGATATCTTATGCCGTTCAAAAGTTATCACTAAAATTGATATTCCGGTACATCGACTCCCATGGACTCTTAATACGTCCCTAGTCGACATAGGGCAGAAAGTTTCCGCTAGGGTGATTTCACAGATATAAATGAACATTAAACTTTAACAGTGAAAGATACGAAATGATTGAATACATCATAAGATGCAGACAATATTTGTCAAAAATTCTAATTGGTACAATTTTGTAATAACAGAGGTATAAATATCATGTATGTAACAGTAACACTCAATATTTTTTCCATTGATTTTTACCCCATAGCGTTCACGTAACTTATTGTGAATGTTTATTATGGATCGACAGTATTTAATAAGATATACTGAATGGTGTGAAGTAGTTTCACTACAATATGTTCAGACGGAAGTCAGTGCGATCATTTATATGTTATGTTGGCACTGAGAATATTACACTGAGGGAAGGTTTTCCTATAATAAGTTCTATAGGGGCAGTTATCTGGATATAATATTTTGGAATGATCAAATAGTCAATAGTGGAAAATTGGAAATGAAATAAGAATGAAATTGAATATAAGTCGTGAAAATGTCGAACTTTTATATCTTGTACATATTAGTGGAGGTGCCGGGTTTCCAATCACGAAATGGAATTATTTTAAACCTGATCAATGTTCATTTTTCCACAATTTGTATACTAATAATATCAACAACAGATAAAAGAACATTAAGAAGACACTAAGAATATAAAATAAATCGATAATTTGGAAAAGTAATTTTCGGTTGAAACTTTTCAAAATGAACTGTTTGCATTAATCCGAGAATATCAGCTTTATAGTTTCAAATTTCAATCAGAAAAGTGATAATTACTTCACATAAGTGGTAGGATTTCGTTTAACTTATTGATAAGGCCTAACACTTCATTGTTGATGTTAACCATCGGCCCCACCAACAACTATATATAGCTTATTCGGGGGTATGACTTATATGATGAATTTGTACAACTATACCTATGCCTTCTGCGAGACTCAAACCCACGCCGACTACAAAGTCGTAGGCCTAATTGCGGGACTCGAATTTGAACCCTATTCAAGTCCTCTGCGCCCTGACCGGGACTTGAACCCACGCCCATCTACAGCTTGTCTAAGTGACCCAGACAGCGTTGCCACGTCATACAATAAGTCACCCAGCGGGGTGCGTGTTTCCTTCAAGTAATGCTTCACAATAAGACGAAGTAAACTGTGTTGTTTGCTATTTATACGACGTATAGAGTAACATTCTGTGTGATAAACACAAACACAACCGATATTAATAAGGCGCCATCTTGTTTTCACGGCAGCCATCTTGTTTAGTTTCATAAGTAGGTACGTTTTGATGAATCTATTCGAGGGAAACGCATAAAACAAGATAAGTATCGTTCGTGATAAGAAGCCCAACTTCATTTTTCTTTCAATAATTATTAACATTGTGGAACATTATGTAGGCAGACTTTTGGGGGAGGGGGGGGGGGGGGGGGGGGGTTTGAGTCCCACATCAGGCAAGGGGTTTTTGTTAACCATTTCCTTTTTGTAAATCACTTCATCCAATTTCATAATTTCTGTTGGTGTGTTCGTTAAGCAAACAATAATCATCAAAAATTATATTGGCAGACGACCTTCTTTTGCGAATACAAGTATCATTTCCTTACGAGTGGTCAAGTGAATAATACACTAAACCGTCATTCAGGAAACAGGGGTTCGATTCCGGCCATGGTTGACCATCCTGACAAGGTTTCTTCGTGGTTTCCTCTTTCATTCAGGTCAATACTGGAATGGGCACTTAACAACAGACCACGACCGACTCCTTCCATTATCCATAATGACCTAATAGAATAACCTTTCATTTCATCATCCCATCATCTCATATATACGACGCCAGTACATGATTATAGTAATAATAAGATCACTTTGTCTTCATTAAACGATCACGTACATGATATTCGACGATAGTCAGTAATATAATGTGATATTTATACAATCGTTACAAATCGTTACAAAGATACAAACAAACTTGAAAATCATAAAATGTAAAACTTGACCCGTGTAATCATAAATTCTGTTACGAAGTAAAAATTCATCAATGCAGTGCTTCGTTAAGGGGGTGCGTGCACTGTGCTTACACAAATCGAGAAATGTATCTTAACTATTTTTTTTTCAAATTTACAAAAACCAGTGTAATTGAATGGCAAATTCACATCTCCAAGATAATTTTATGCCCTTCAATCGATATGACATTCTATTTTTGTGAATTCAATCAATTTTGAGATAATACGTCAATGAATTGCATCACATTCTTTTTATTCACTGACGTATTATCTTGAAACTGATTGAATTCTCTGAAATAGAATGTCATATTAATTACATAGCATTAAATTATCTTGGAGATGTGAACTTTTCAATCGATCGATTACACTGGTTTTTGAACATAGAAGAAAAATTAGTGTAGGTGAATTTTCTCTACTTGCATAAGCACCGTGCATGCACCCCTTTAAACTCAATATATATATATATATATATTTAAAAAAAATCCCTCACCAAATAACCTCTCTTGAAATACAATTGAGACAATAATATCTTCGGATCTCGATTCTCCAAACAACTTTCTCTCTTCAAACCTCATTCCTAGTGATGTAATTAATTACAAACCAAGAATCGAACAAAGAAGAAGAAACTCTTCCATCTACCAAACGAAACAATATGTTCCGAGTTACAATTTATTTATAAGCTCTTTGTGGAGAAGATACAATGCTGAGAAACAATGAGGGGTGGAAATAATGAAATGCGTAGAATGTTGAGGGGTCGAAACGACCAATTGGTAATGTTGATCAATAGGGGAGACGGGTGATGGTAGGATGAATGCTGGGTGATTTTGACTGTAATCTAATTTTGATGATCTATTTGTTGATGTTGTAGGGCAAGGGGGAGGGGTAGGGGAGAGAAGGATGTAATTGTTTATTAGATAAACAACTGAAGAGCATAATGTCGTTTATTGTTTCAACAGAATTATAGAGTAATAAAGATGATGGTATAGTATTATCATATTGACAGGGTTGTTGGTTTAGTAATATATAGGAACATCAGATTTGATCTAGTTATATAGAGGCAGTGATTAAAGGCTGCTGATGTTGATGAAAGTAGATGACGCGAACCATCCGTATGATTGTGGTATGGGATAGGGGGGACGGTCGCTTGGAACCTTCATCTCTCGTGGGTACAAGTTACACATCCGCACGAGAGATGAAGGCTTGAACCACCCGTGCGCTAGTTGTGTAGAATAGGGGGGACGGCCGATCGATACCTTCGTCTCTCGTGGATTCAATTAAATTCGTAACATAACATAATATACAGAATACATAATATTGTTGCCGCCTCTGGCTCAGTCAGCTAACGCTCTGCTTTAGAAACTGGAGTCAAATCGGACGTAGGGATCGAATCCCGTATAAGACACGGGTTTACCCCCCATATAACCTAGGTTTTTCTGGGGTCATTGAAGGCCAACACGACACTAAAATTAACCGTTGCATGTATAGAAAGAATATTTTTCCGTCGGATTGTAATAAATAGGCCACTTCCTTACTTTATGAATAGGCCTACCTATTTTCGATCGGACATTCGAATTGTGTGCTGATATTTGTACATTACAACTAAATAAAGCACACACATAACCAATTCGAAATAAATTATAATCGATTTCAAACGCTGATCAGAAATATGTCATTTTCAATCAAATTATCAGATGCAATCAATTAGAGCAATCAATTAGAGACAAAATTTTACTGTACTCGAAAATATTTTTTTCCTACTTTGCTCCACAGAAAAAACGAAGACATAAATGTTGATGGAACTTGGCATTCACATGTGACATCATATAGCTCGATACTGTGCACTTTTGAGACGAAATCGAGAGAACATTTTAAAAAACAGTTTGAAATATTGAAAACCACCATACAAATAACTCGAAGGTAAGAATGTAGAAAAATTATTTCATCGAATGAATTCAAATTTTCTTCGAGAAATGCTAGAATGATATTCATTATTTAAATGCTTAACGTGGATTTTATAAATTATATGTTTTGGTGATGAATGATGATTATTGTTCGCTTAACGACCCCATCAACGGCTGGGTTATACGGGGGTACGAATGAGCAGGTGGTGAATATGAAACAATGGAGTGAGGATGATGAAAGGATGTTTACAAAACCCATGCCTTATGCGGAACTCGAACCCACGCCCAACGGTAGCTTCAGTTTCTGACGCAGTGCCTCAGTTTACCGAGGGTGGCTAAATATTTGTAAAAAAATATTTAATTTCTTAGGTCGAAATATTTATGAATTACGAACAACAACATGTAAAACCAATTAGAGCATGCAACTTATACAAATAGTATAAAACCATCAATTAGTACCGGTAGGCCCTACTGCATAATTCGAAGACCGTGCCTCGATAGTTTTTTTTTCGAGTAATTGAATCTCCTCCATCTTACCGCATATCCTGCATTTCTCCATCTTGAAAAATATTCTTTCTACCTGCAGTAACAATTTTTAATATTGTTATGGGCTTCAAGCATTATTTCATTGAACAGAGATTGTCGCACGTCGGTATTACAGTTTTTTACTTGATCGATTTTCAAGCGTGGCAATTAAGCTTCAATTTCTATAGGCCTATATATTCTTCGTTCATCTATAGCCATCATCTATAATTGGAAAACAATGAGTTTGTATCAAGTTTCGATGTTATTGAAAAAAATATGTGTGTAATATGTAGGGGGATATGCTATCAATGTAGGAAAGTGAAGGAATTCATTCGCAATAATGCCCTTAGCTAAAATTGGTGTATAAGCCCAATGCTTTCTCATATTTCATTAGTGACAATCCTATTTTGCAATATTATCTCCTCACAAATTATTGGATATGTCAAAAGAAAATTTCACCGTACTTGAAAATTTGATTGTTTCTTATTTGTTCGCGTTCCACGGATCAAAGGAAAGCACAGATTTCGATGAAACTTCGCGTGCACACATTTACTCCATCAGCGATTAAATAACGATTACGATAGCGAATAACGATTAGCGAAAATACGATTGAAATTTTCAATTAATAAGAAAAGAAGAGCTGTAGAACGATATTCCCAAAATCAAGGTGGTATATGTAACCATAATGCATATCTTTCCATTACGTTCCTTATAAATTTGCTTATATGGCTCATCATACAACGCATACGTTGCGTTTTTCTAGTTGTACAATGAATGGTGTTTTGAAATTACCTTTCTATCTCTTTCTCTCACTCTCTCTCTCTCTCTACGAACGATCCCACCCTGTCAATAATTTTGGGAAACAAAGATTGTGTGTCACGATCTACATGTTGATGGAAAATGTGGAAAAATCTTTCTCTCCACGTAAATATAATTAAATATGCTATAAGCCTGAGTTCTTTCGTGTTCTCACTTGATACGGTTCTTATCTTCTGCCCATCGGGAAAAAAAGACCAAGTCACATTTTTACCGAAGTGTAATTCCCCCCCCCCCCCTGCCGATATCTGTGCGTATAGCTGGAGGCAGTTACCGCATGCAAAAGATTCAGAATGAATTTGATTCTGAATTCCACTGAGAGATGCGTTCTTCTCGTTGGTCTGTATTATCTGTCCATATCACTTCTCTCTATCTCTGTCCCTCTCTTTCTCTCTCCCTCCCTCTCTCTCTCTCTCTCTCTCTCTCTCTCTCTCTCTCTCTCTCTCTCTCTCTCTCTCTCTCTCTCTCTCCCTCTCCCTCTCCCTCTCTATTTCTTGTTCACTCAATCTCTCTCTCTTTTTCTCTCTCTCTCTCTCTCTCTCTCTCTCTCTCTCTCTCTCTCTCTCTCTCTCTCTCTCTCCAGCTTCCTGAACTGTCACGAGGATTGAAGATGTCGAGTCTTTTCATCGTCATCCAAACTCATATTTGTCACCCTCAAGTAAAACTAAACATTCAAAGTTATTTTCCAATCCAGAAGTTATGACTTCTAAAATATAAGTTTGGTTGAGTATTCAGTGGTTTTTTGAAGATTTAATACTACATACATTTTCAAAAATATGTTCCACATTCTTATTAGACGAGCTTTAGTGAGGATTCAATTTGACATACTGATAAGAATTGGTGTTCGTTTTTATGTTTTTTGATTTTTGTTTTTTTCATGTTTTTTGTCGGTTCTCCACAGGTCAAACGGCTGAAGCTATCAACTCCAAACTTTTTTTCGATATGGTTCCTCATCTAACTTAGATCTGTATAGTTTTGTGGCATTATCGGGTGGTAACTTTTTTTTTATGAATTTTAGAAATTTCAAAAATACCTATTAGAATAACATGGCGGAAAAAAAAAATTTCATTTTCCAAAAAAATGAAATTTTGCTTGAAGTTGAATCACATTTTGATACACATTTATAAAAATTTTCAGCTTGATCGGGTCAGCCATTTTGAAGAAAAAACATAAAATGTGCTATATTGGTACCACTCGAAGCAGTTTTTACCCATTTTTACCCATACTATTACTATTCGCTCGTCTAATAACGCATATATGGCGTTTTCCTAGTGATAGAAAAATTGGCTATGAGACGAATGGTCGAGTGGCTAGCATACTGAACCGTCATTCAAGACACCGGGGTCGATTCCCGTCATAGTCGACCATCCTGACGTTCTTTTTTTCGTGGTTCCCTTCTGTCGTTCAGGTCAATACTGGGATGGTTCCTCAACAACGGACCAAGACCGACTCTTCCCACTATCCAGAAACATCTAGTAAAAAAGCTATCATCCCATCATCTCATATATCATTCACCGACGTCAATAGATCATAGTCATCAGTACAGTGCGTCGTTAAACCCCCGTTTAAACCAACGTTAAAGGCCCATTTATACATATTGCACTTCTGTCGCGCCGTGCCTTGATACGCCACTGCATATGGTCATCCCATCATAAATTGAACCGGCCTCAATCAAACGGTCCTCGTGTCTCTTCGTCTCGACTCACCCCTGGAATCCTCCCCTCCCCCTCCCTCTTGCACCCTGCTTTATATACATCTCTTATGAATATTATTGACTCTCCCAGCTCGACCTAACGTCGGCACGGTCCATGCATGTATCACAGCGAATAGACGGACTTCGGACCGTCAAATATTGACTATAAATCAGGACTTCCAAGAACTAGACATCCTCAGTTGTGTCCTATACTCTCAAACACGGACGAAGAAGTTCGCCTACCATGGAGGTGAAGGAGACCGTGGTTCGATTCTCGCCATGGTCGACCATCATGGCAGGTGTTTTTCGTGGTTTCTCTCTGTCGTTCAGGTCAATACTGGGATGGCTTCTTAACAACAGGCCACGATCGAAGACTTCACTTCCCACTATGCAAAAACATCTAATAAAATATAAACTTGCATTCCATCATCTCATATATCATTCACCGACGTCAATAGATCATAGTCATCAGTACAGTGCGTCCTTAAACCCAATGTGAAAAATTAACACGACAATAAAAATTAAACGAAGACATTTTTGTCAGTTCTATTGGTAGACGATCTTCTTTCGTGGATACAAGTATATAAAGTAGAAAGCTGAGCGTGCAAATAATATATGGAGACATAGTATACTTGTGTCTACGAAAGAAGGCTCGAAACGCATGAGCGCTACTGTTGTGGAATATGGGGAACGGTCACTCGGAACCTTCTTATGTCGTGGTTACACGTAATGGCCTGTATCCACTAAGGAATAATGTCGTCTGCCAACATAACAAGCACAAATATATATCACCGTGTTGTTGGTATTGCTGTGGTACTATCAGGGAAATGACCTTTCAGGACGAGATAAATTATTAGCTACATAACTACATCTCTCAAAAAGCGTGGAATATTCAAAACTGCTGATTAGTTCCTTAAAAATGGCCGGAGTTTTCACAATTACATATAAGTTGGTAGATAACCTTGATTTTCTGTGTGGATTCGTGAAAGTGTATATTTATCAGATTGATTAATTTTTTGCTTATGAGTCCATGAGAGTAGATTTAGCGGAATATCAGTTTATTGGTGATAACTTTTGAATTGTATAAGATATCGAAATTCTGAAAAAAGTTAACAGATATTTCCAATACCTTCAAGAAGGTGTAAGTAATACCTTTTCATCTCAAATCGCCTGATTGTCAGGCATATAGGCCTACGGTTGAAAAAATAACATTTCAACCGTATACGCCTGACAATCATGTAATACGAGATAAATAGTTATACTTACACCTTCTTGAAGGTATTGAAAATATCTGTTTACTTTTTTCAAAATTCAAATTTCAAAACGGCTCCACTAACAGCTAGAGTATACGGGGGTACGAATGAGCAGGTGATTATGAAACTATGGAATGAATAAATGAAAATAGGTTTACACATGAACCCATGCCTTATGCGGAATTCGAACCCACGCCCGACGGTGGCTTCAGTTTCTAAAGTGGTACCTTAGCTGACTGAGCTACCGAGGGTGGCCATTTTTATCCATCAAATCACGTAATTCAGAGAGTCGGAACACTCGTTCGTCAGTTATAGTGAATGAGAGAGACAGCCGTTCGAGTATCGAGGCTAGAAAGATAATGCTGAAGAGTAGTAAAGCTGACAATATATATTCATCAGCTAGTTATTCTCTCTCTCCCTCTCGCTCATTGTAGAAACAAAGACAGAGCGAACAATCTACACTGTTAGAGAGAGATGGTGATATGTAATATGGAAACAAACAGAATTAGGGTTCAGAAGGAATAACCTCGTCTCCCTTCACCCGTTTTTCGCTCCCCCGTCTTCCCTTTATACCCGGGAAAACAACACTGTAGGCAGTTTATAAAAAGTTTGATTGCGAAGTTAGGGAAGTGATAGAAAAAGTGGTATTCGCTGAGTAGGCTTTCTGTGCGTCCAAACGACCCGATATCATAGCTGTAATGTTACTCGAGGGCCAAAAATAGGAGACAGAATGCGGATGCGTGACCGAAATCTTAACAATGGTTGCATTTACATGTCATATTAAATATTGTATGAACAAATAGGAGATTTTTTTTCTACAGAATCAAAAACATGGAAGCTCAATATTTGAAAATGAACGATTATTATTTCGACATACAACAATAAGTAAGTAAAATAAAGTGAGAATTGACATTTAGGTCTACATTCAAATTGTTAGAGGATATAACAACCATAGGAAACTGTATTTTAAACAATAATTACAATATTTACTCTTCTATTTTCAGAGAGGACTGAAAGTCACCATCGCAATTCCGAAAATTATAATTAATTGATTCGTCCTCCGGGACCCTGCCTTTATTCCGAGTCGTGACGTAGGCATTACTCGATTCTGTTATTGTTTGTATTCAGAATCGGTAATACCTACGTAATAACTCATGGTCTCTGTAATAGGCCTACAATACAATTAATTGTGATTTCTGAAATTAAGATGATGATTTCTACTTTCCTCCAATATAAGTGGGATAAATATTGTCATCATTCTAGTTTCAGGGTCGCGATACCCTTTGAACATTTCTGGTTGCCATATTATTGAATCTGTTGAATACACCATTCGTACGCATGTTGCATATTATCTAGAACGCAGTTATGTTTGTAAAAAAACGCACCGCATCGTGCGTTTCTCAATGACGTTATATGGGGAGGTTCTTGCCGGAAACGTGCGTCGTCTCAACTCTCCAGTCTTGTTCCAGTGATTTATGCTGTGATGATTTAGACGATCAGGAACTCAGGAACGGCCTCTTGTATATCTCTGTATCTCATGTCTCATTGCCTAGCGACAAACACGCTGTTCTACACAAGGCTCTGACATCGCATTATTATACGACAATAGAGCAAATATTATAGTTATTTATCTCTTGTTTATACATGGGTTGTTGCTACTAGAAAAAACACATTTGACACATATTTTAGATGATTTTCTGGATGTGTCATCGAAAAAGGCGAAACTTTTATTTTCTGACTAGATTTCTAAATTTATTGAAATAAATATGACAAATTATTGAATTTCAAATATTGGAAACATTTTATAGTATTAAAATTCCAGTGTTTCACGCTCTTTAAAACTTCAAAAATTGGGAATGCATCTCTATTTTTCACACAAACCTATCTTGTTTATTAATAAACATCAAGTTATGTATTGAGAATAATTTGTGCCAATAAGTACTTCCTTATGCGTCATTCTAGAGCTTTATGCTAGTGATGATTTAGATTCCCAGGAACCTAGGAACAAAAAATGATCTCGAAATAATCGAATTCATCGAAATAAGCAAAAATGATGTCGTATACATTTTTCTCTGACTAGATTTCCAGAAATATTGACTTTCTAGATTCCTCCTAGATTCCTGTAGAGAATCTGTCTGAACAAAACTAACTTTTTGAAAAGGTCCGCCCAGATTTGACGATGTAATGTAAGGCAATTTACCGAGCATGCCACTTTAAAACCCTATTCAAGTTGAGTAACGGCCACGAAGAAATGCTACCAACATGAGAACAACATTAAACCTCGTCTCGTTTCCATATTCATCTCGGCGATCTCTTGTCCATCTGTCCTGGGCGGCCGCATCTCCTAGGCAACGAGAGATGAAATGAAATATCACAGACACTGTGCACAGTATAGAGAGAGGACCCAGTAGCGCCACTCCTATACCTTCTCAATGGAACAACTTGCTGCAATAGACCCTTGTCAAAATTCAATACGCAGGTGCTCACTCTCTTCTAGCAACTGAGATCGTTGGTGTTGCATTCTATAGGTGTTTTAGTACTGTTGAAGAAGTCGGTCTGGCAAAACACCGAGATATATAACTTACAGTATCTCTCATTTCTGACATTGTGTTACTGTCTTAGAATAAAGTAAACATATCAATGGTGCAACTACTATCAAATTATAACTAAATACATCCACTGTAAAGCACAATAATATAAATCATTCGTACTAAATAGCATTGGCAGCATAGGACTTTCAACCGCGGGTACTAACATCCCGCTCTAGTTCAAACGTCACCGCTCTTCAATTTCGAAAAGGGTCTATTGAAAATAAGTTTCCACTATCTAAGGACTTTGTCTGTGCTTTGACAACAATGACCTAGCCAACATGATTACCCTGTCGACAGTCGTATTCAAACGACCGCCAATTGCGAGTTGATGTAGCAGGTACGCTGTCAGTGTCAAGAAATGGATCTTGTGAGAAGTCACAAAATAAGGCGCAGGCAGATTTCAACAATGTCATCTTTTATTAATGTAACATTGTTGACAGTTTATTTGTAACATTTCGTCGGCCATATTGGGATTTAGAAGCGCATTCTGTTGTTACTTTTAGTGTCGAATTTGCGACCGCTTAAAAAGTGATTACATCTACAAACGCATGGAGTTGCTAGGGGCAGCCTCTATTCACCAGACCATCGGTGTATGTCAGAATATGCGAACGTTGTTGTTGTTGTTGTTGTTGTTGTTGTTGTTGCGCGCAACTTAGATTAACCGTAATCAACCAATCTATAACCACCCAACTCAATCTAGTGCAAGTCAACCAAAGTAACCTAACCTAAACTAACTGGAACCCATCAGAACAAACAAACTAAACTAATTTAATCTAAATTAAAACTTATCTGAAACCTACTCCTAGTTCGGTGAATAGTCACTTCGGTTGTTAGGGGCAACACCTTATGCGCGCGCAACTACGTGTGTTTCGATGCACGAACACCAGGGGCGACTTGACATACGCGGTCATATTTTGCTGCAACAGCTAGCTGAGTTACGCTACCGAATCATAGCTTAGTTGTGATGGATATACTGTGCTTTTTGTGTGCGTATAGGGACCCATATGCGACCCTTAATAAATAATACGGTCTACAAGGACGGGCAAATCTATTCAATCCAACCGAACAATGAGGAGCATTACAATAAATATAATATATCACAAGAAAGTCTGAGGAGATTATTGCGTTTTCCTCCCATTGTAGATCGCTTTACCTCTTGATCAACAATGGGAGGAAAACGCAATAATCTTCTCAGACTTTCTACGTGTGTTCGGCAGCTGTTCATGCATACTTGAGTGCCCACAGAGATTCAGCTTTTTTTTAAATGAAAATATACAATAAGTAAATAGAAAAATCAGAAAATACACAAAAAATTGGAAGATATATCGAATTGACCATCCAAATTGAATTAAATTAAATCGATGAACTCATGTGTGATATATTTATTTATCAAATATCAAAAATTTATTTTTGAAATGGGTTCAATCCGTTATTTTACGATGTGAATTATTCGATTATTGGATAAGCGAAGCGAATACTCAATTTTACCCCACTAGATTTTTTTTCTCTATTCAAACTCCACAGGGCAAACGAAAGATTTCTTTATTGAACTTGGCTTTTCTGTCACTTTTATGTCATCAGCAATTCGATATTGCAGTTTTTTGAGGCGCAATCGCCCAAACTACTTCTCAGAAAAATAATTTCAAAAGTTGAAAGAACATCAGAGAGAGAACAAAGAGAGAAAATTATAGAAAATATTTTTTTCTCAGAACGAATTCATACATGTTCTCTATTTTCATCTCATTTTATTCTACAACTTATCTCCCTTCCTATTTAATTAGTCTACATCTTCTCTCTCTCTGTCTCACACACTCTCTATCTATCTATCTCTCTCGCTCTCTCTCTCTCTCTCTCTCTCTCTCTCTCACTCTCTCTCTCTCTCTCTCTCTCTCTCTCTCTCTCTCTCTCTCTCTCTTTCCATATCATTACAGTCTACACATTCTTTCTCTTTCTCTCTCATTACATTCTACATCTTCCCTCTCCCTCTCTCTCACGTCTTCACAGAAACAGCCTTACTTTATATTATAAATCCCAACATTTTAGTATGTCAAATCTGTTCGTCTCGTACAACTATAAACTCCGTTTTTGTCACTCGTGTATCCACGAAAGATGAAGCCATGAACCACCCGTTCGCTAATGGTTTGGAATAGGGGGGACGGTCGTTCGGAACCTTTCATCGTAGATACAATTACCATGCGAGATGAAGGCCTAAACCATCCGCGCGCTAATGGTGTGAGATAGGGGGGACGGTCTCTCGTAACCTTCATCTCATATACATTGAAATGCAGACGAGGACACAATGTCAGTCGGTCTGGTAGAGCTGGTTATACCTTAATGAATCCGTGAATATTAATTGTCCTGCGATATCATAGTGTTGCGGTTTAATTGGTCCAGCGGCGGGACTTGATTAGCCCCTCCTCTTTACCCCTCCCCTTCCCCTCACGACCCGGTGAAACCAATTATAGGGATTACCGTGTGGATAGTGCCACGGTGTAGCAATGCTATGAAACGTCAAGGATTAGTCTCATTCATATACATATCACGTGTCATGGTATTGTTATCAGTATTTACGATGCTTTTGACATGGATACGTCTGTAAAATCTCTTGAGCTGATGTGTTGTCCATCTATGTCCATGAACAATTATGTTTATGCTATGTCAATATGTAGTTCAGGTTAGGGTGGGGATTTTCATAGTCAAGATAGTCCTTAATAAGCTCTGACGTGAAACTAACATACGGTACTTTGAAAGTAAACAAATTTTGTCGTTACACAGGCGTTCAGCACTCTCTCGTCTCTCTCTCTCTCCCACTCACTCTATCTGACAGTCACAAATACGTCACATCCTTACCAGTCAGTTTCGCGAATTGCTGGACTTTTCCGATTTTATAGACGTATCCACGTCAAAAATGATATTTCACCAATTCGACTGCGGTGTGGTCTTGAAATTTATTTTTCTATTCAAACTTAAACCACATATTAGTATCACTTGTAAGACCCGGCTGTATTTAAACTGATAATTAATTAATCAAACAATGGTTAGGGAAATAACTTGTTATCACCCTTGGTTACGTATGTTAATTTCTTACCTTCATCAGTAATTAACTATCCAATATTCAATTATTAATTGGTTCAACGAGCTCTCAGTCTTACTCTTAAGAGAATTAATCGAATAGATACGTTGGACGGCTGCTTTTATGAAAACTTTACTAAAAAGTAAATACTTATATAAAATGATAAATACTTTATTTAAAACTATACTTGTAACCGCAAGAGAAGAATGTCTTCTACCAATGTAACAAACCTAAATATGAACGGTTGTATTCGTTGTGATGTTTTAAGGGGCAATGTCATGTCCCAATTCTCACGACAAGATTTACGACCATAAACACAACTACATATTTCAAAAGCTTTCAATTGTTCAATGATGCAGCACGTTTCTCTACAATTACCGATATTTTCACAAGCATTAGTTGGTAGATAACCTTTTCCTTTCGTGGATACAAGTATAGCATTTCAGTTCTAGTTTAAATTGAATTACATTCTCATTTGTATCTTGTTAAAGTGATTACCGTGATTTGATTGGTTTATTACACAATAAACCAATCAGGTTCATTAATGATATTATTATTACTGTATATCCATCTCTATTGAAGATCTGCCATACACCAACAATGGCTGCCGTAATTTACACGTAATGATTGAACAATCGATTGAATAATGAAAAGAATGGTAATATAGATCAAGAAAATGTGATTAATTATAAAATAACAAATAACAAACAACACCCCAAAATATAAGGGGGTAGAATAAGAAATTTGTTTCGAACTTTAAAAAGCCAAGACGAGGTATAAGTAGAAGGTTATAAAAATATTATAGATACAAAAATGGAGAGGAGGGGGGAATGAAATATAGGCCTAATTCATTGAATATGAATTATTTTGCGGAATGCGTACTGATTTTCACTATATACTTCTCCAGAATATACACTTGATGTCTCATGAGGTACTCGATCAACGCTGCAATAATCTGCAATTTGAATCAAATGTATCTACAAAAATAGAGTCTCATTAATAAATCATCGTGGAGATATACTTTTCATTCAATTACATTGGTTCGTGAACACCACGGACTTGGGGTAAATTGCAATCAATGAGTAATACCCTAAAAATTGGATATGCCTAATCGAATATTGAGAAATAATTTCATATCAGAGCAATAATTCAGTCAAACTGTGTCTAATTTCATGGTTTTCATTGTTAAATTCCAGATTAACGAATGATAGTAAAAGCGAATTACCAAAGCACATCTCTAAGTTCATCATTGCACATCAATATTTGAAATCCTGATTTGCCTTTAATTTCACAGTCTTCCCATTTTCCTTGGCCAAAATGTGTAATGTACCGTAACTAGATTTTGTTAAAATTAAAATATGGAAAACTCCGCCATCTAGCGGTGGTTGCTGAAACTCTTGGTATATTATTCCCTTTCCACTTTACAACACTGGTAGGAAGCGGACCCTAACTATAAATGATGTCACACTAAATATCGCACCCCGAAGAGAAATATTCTCAGCTAAGATGCGGGCTCTTAATTATTCATTTCAAATTTGTAGTTCTATCAAACACAACATGGAATGAACATTATATTTTCATAGTCCCACGAAGCCACAAGCGTATCTTGTCTGTATTTGTAATATATAATTACAAATATAACATAAATAAATGTATGTGGATAGATAGAATAGCATAGTGAAATGAGTGAAGTTTTCTTTCAATCAAACACACAGATAGAAAATAACTCTGAACAAACAAATTTAAATATATGATCAGACAAAAATAGAAATGATAAAATAAAATACTCAATTAAGAGTGCATGGGAGTCGATTTAGTAAAATATATGTTTTTCGTGATAACATTGGAATAACATTGTAAAACATGAGTGAAGGTAAATTTCGCTATTTTTATAAGCACCGCGCTTGAACCCCCCCCCCCCCCCCTCAAAGACCCTATTATAAGAAGACCCAAAACTAGTCTTGTTTACCATGTAACGCTTGGCGACATTGCTCACTAACACTACCTGTCGGACTGGAGTGAATTAGAAGATAGACATATGCTTTACCATCAATGTCCAATGAGTATAACACTGAACTGATGTAATTATTATATTTTTAATTATTTACACACATTTTCTAACATAAGTAGTGAGGATATATACCTATGAACAGACATTTGAATTGGCCTAGCCTTGCTGTACTCACATTTCCGTATCTATTGGAATCTAAAGAATCACTTCGCTTTTGCCTGGATAACACAGATAGCGTCGTCTCATCCATTCATGATGGAACTATAATATTCAATGAAATAAATTATCTCGGAGAAAAGGTAAAACTTGAATCAAAGAGGGTGTGGAAAAATATTTGTGAAATCATTCCAACTGGACTACTGAA
Source organism: Brachyptera putata (assembly GCA_907164805.1). Classification (NCBI taxonomy): domain Eukaryota; kingdom Metazoa; phylum Arthropoda; class Insecta; order Plecoptera; family Taeniopterygidae; genus Brachyptera; species Brachyptera putata. The sequence continues at coordinate 18,738,999 of OU015469.1, read as the reverse complement.
GAAATAATTCACTCCACTCCGATACGCGCGCTAGCATCGCTCTGTCGTCGCTTAGAAGGCTTAGTTTTCCGTCTTCTAACGTAGTTAGATAATAAGGTATTTGCCCCTCTTAGGTCATCACAACCCTGAAACTAAGTTTTTACATATAATTATGATATTCATTTTATCAGTTTTAGAGAAAACTAGAAATCATCATATCTATATCTGAAATTATAATCAATTTTCTAATCCTCCAGAGACCACGTGTCATGACGTAGGCATTACCAATTTTGTATAGAAACATGAACATAATCGAGTAATGTATACGTCACGACTCAGAAAAATTATCCATGTCCTGGAGGACAGGTGAATTAATTAAAGTCACTTAGGTATATCGATTTCTACGGACAAATAAACTATTGGATTGAATTTAATTATAATTTCTGAAAACGAGATGATGATTTCTGATTTTCTCTGAAATTGAGGAAATTAATTTATTCGTTAAGATTTATTTCAGGGTGTGTGAAGTCCTTTAGGGAATTTTTCCATCACTTCCTTTGCGACTGAGGAATACCACAAACTATCTCAGTCAGGAGTCTTTGGGATGGTAAGATTGCCCTTGTGGTGCCCCGTGCAAACGATTCTACTCTCATCCGTAGCCTTAATTGGGGAACAATTTATTATTTTGTATCGAGTTTCGATGTTATTTCTAAAAAAATGATGGTCGACAATGATCGACCAGGAACGACTGTTCCTTCAACAGCTGATCCACCCGTATCCATTTCAACTCATCCAGATCTATCTGTAAACAGTGGTTTCCCCAATAGGATGATATTTCTATAAACCGATTCGATACCATACACTCTTTAAGAGTTCATGGGCGTCGATTTGGGCGGAAAATCAGTTTTTTGGTGATAACTTTTGGACGGTGAAAGATATTGAAAATCTGAGAACAAGAAAACGCAGATATTTCCAATACCTTCAAGATGGTATAAGTAATAACTATTCATCTCAAATCGCCTGATTGTCAGGAGTATACGGTTGAAAAAATCATTTTTCAACCGTATACGCGTGACACTGATAGTTACTTATTAGTTATTATACAATAGTTATTACTGAACCGTCTTGGAGGTATTGAAATTATCTGTTTTCCCTTGTTTTCAGAATTTCGATATCTCATACCGTTCAAAAGTTATCACGAAAAACTGATATTTAGCTAAATCGACTCCCATGGACTCTTAATATAAGCAATTTCAAAAAACATATGACCTGTTACTGTATCCTATTTACTTAATTATTTTCACCACCATTTCAACGTTGCGGTGAAGTGTTCCCCTCCCTCCATCCCTCCCACCCCTCCGCTCTCCGTTGTTCTGAAAACAAATCTGTGTTTCCCCCCCCACCATACATGTGTGCCTGTTTGTAACGCCTTTCCACTGTGTGGGGTAGGCTAACCCTGCGTACATCCCACAGTTGCAGACACGTCGAGCGGGTTGCATACCCGTGGGCTTTGAATAATTCATCATATCTTTCACCCCTCATCCCCATTGCCCGTACAACCACTACCCGCAATAGCCACAAAAACACTGGAAAGTTGGTATGAAGAAGATCTCTTTCACTCTCTCTCTCTCTCTCTCTCTCTCTCTCTCTCTCTCTCTCTCTCTCTCTCTCTCTCTCTCACACACACACTCTCCTTCTCTCTCACTCTTTTTCTTTCTCTCTTTCTCTCTCTTTCTCTCGCTCTCTACCCCTCTCTCTTTATTTCTCTTTCTCTCTCTTTCTCTGTCTCTCTCTCTACTTCTCTCTATTTCTCTCTCTCTTTCACTTCTCTCTCTCTCTCTCTCTCTTTCTTACTTTCTCTCTCTACCTCTCTATTTCTCTCTCTCTCTCTCTCTCTCTCTCTCTCTCTCTCTCTCTCTCTCTCTCTCTCACACTCTCTTTTTCTCTCTCTCTTCCTCTCTCTCTCTCTCTCTCTCTCTCTCTCTCTCTTTCTCAACCGCACAATTGGCTTACCTACCTTGGCTATAGTTAATCTTGAGTTGTAGCTTTTTTCACATTATGAATAATAACGGTGGACCTCACAGTGTGGTTCCTTTGATTTACATAACTTCTTGCGGCTTTTGGCTGTGAATAATGCGCTATCAGTGTATTCATGGCTCCTTTGTAATCTCCAAGTTTGAGAATGGATTCGGTGGAAGATCTATTGTGGCTAATCTGAAGGTTATACGTTCTTGGGTGTAAATTTGTTTATTTCTAGTTTATTGGCCAGTGAAGGTTTGAATTTAAGGCGTCCCAGTCTGCAAAGGGCAAAAAGTTTCCGCCAGGGTGATTTCACAGATATGAATGATCATAAAATTGAAATCGTGTCAGATACATTAACAAGTATATCATAAGATTTCGTCCTTTACGACAATTATAAATTGAAAAAAGTTATTTCTCTGTTTTTTTTTATTACCATCGAAACTTGATACAAAATCATTGAGACTCAATTGTGGCTATGGATCTAAGGCTATAAGATCGTTTGGACAGGGCCCCACAAGGGCGATCATACAACCACCCCAACAAATAATAAAACTAACATAATTGACGGACGTTAAATATTTAGGCTATAATTTCAGGAATAACTAACAATTCAAACAATTACATTGGGGGGGAAAAATTGATTCTTCTTATTATCTTTTTTTTAATGCTAAGTAACGACCGCACCAAAAGCTACATTATACAGGGGTACGAATGATCAGGTGATATTGAACTGTGAGATAATGATAAGTGACAGAACGTTTACAAAAACGCATGCCTTATGCGGAACTCGAACCCATGCCCGACCTGATTTCAGTTTCTACCGCTAGCGATAATTTCTTTCAGTTCTGTTTTTCTCTTTTATTCTTTCTTCTTTCTTCTCTGTGAAAACAAATGTGGAATAGGAAAGAAGTTTCGTATCGTTATCACAAAAACACAATAAACACGCGTCATTTACAGTATTGTTGAACTTTGTACAAATGTCGACAATTCGTCAGTTCCTGTGATAATCATCTCCGATCAGTAGTTTCCTTTTCGCACGCGACGAAAAAACATCTTCAGACGTCCACCAATCATTTTCCGCCGAAACCTAGTCGACATCCACACTTCTTTCTTGTCACGCTGGCGAGAAATAAAAACGCGTTTACTGCCTCGCGTCCCTTGCGTTCGGTGCGTCACGCGAGTAGTAGCACATCAAATACTTGTATAAACAAATCTTAGAAAACCCATATCTACGAAAACTCATTCCACAGACAGTTCGAACGTTTGGTTTTTCGGAGATTTGGGTTTTCGGAGATTTGGGTTTTCGGAGATTTGGGTTCGGAGATATGGACTATATCTAGGATTTAGTATGTATAGCCGTTGCTGCGCTGCACTTATTGACTCGCGCGCGTCGAAGGTGAACAGAAAAATGAATGCCTGACAATTTATGAATGTGACCTGTCAGATTAGCTTTGAAGCTCGATATTTAGCGATTAAGAGTTCAGGGAAGTCGATTTAGACCCGGTTTAACAAATCTTAGTCAAGTACTGAACCACTAACTATTGGTTAAGGGTACGAAAATTATTACATATGTTGCCAAGATCGAGTGATAACAAGTTAATCCGCCAACTATTGCTTAATCCACTAACTTTCAATTCGTAAAACTGGGCCTTAGCGAAATATCAGTTTTTGGAGATAACTTTTGAACAGTATGAGATATCTAATACCTTGATTTAGGTCAGTTGGTTTTTAGATCAGTTGATTTTTAGTTCAGTTGATTCTAGGACAGTTGGTTTTTAGTACAGTTGTTTCTTTCTTCTGTACAGCAGCAGTCTAGCTGGCAGTAGCTCGCGCGGTACACCCTAAAAGTTGAACCAAGTTGAAGTCCGATCGCGCCAAACGCGATAGCTGATTGGTCAGCACGCCTGACGCTTGTAACGCGTCGCTCTCAACGCGAGTCTGTAAATGCGTCATAAAATAGAAGGCTCAAGTTACTCTTCAGTTGTTTTTATTAGCCGGCGAGTTGACTTGATCTTTATCAGCGGCAGGCTGTTGTCACACGTGATATAGAACTTTATCAGCGGACTGCTGATGTCACACGTAATACAGAAACTTCGAGGATCATTGTTTTCTGAAACTCCCTCGAGAGTGCGTCGGAGGCGATTTAGCGGAATGTTAGTTGTTTGGTGATAGCTTTCCAACAGTGCGAGATATCGAAATTATAAGATGCGGGCAACTTTCGCAGCAAACAAGAACAAAAATTGAATTTCTGGGATAATTCACATTTGTATTGAGATTAGAAATCTTAAATAGTGTTAATTATGTATAATGTTTAAATGCATATATTGTGATATAAAAATAAATATTGCCTTAATGCTAAATGGAGATATATACCAGTAGCTACTACTACTAGCACTTCTACTATCACTACTACCTAAATTGTATGTTTTGAATGCTGTATTTCAGAAAAATTACACACAATATCGAACCCATGGTCGTAATGTGACACAGCTTCTGGAAAAATGTCACTGACAGAAATCTTATTGAGTGTAATATTCACGAGTCGATTTACACAGACTATTGTGAGAGAGAAACAGAAAAAAAGAGAAACAGAGGCAGAGAGAGAGAGAGAGAGAGAGAGAGAGAGAGAGAGAAGAGAGAGAGAGAGAGAACGAGAGAGAGGGAGCGACAGAGAGACAGATAAACAGATAGAGTGACAAAGAGAGAGGGAAAGAGAAATATATATATATATATATATATATATATATATATATATGAAGCGAGAGAGGTAGAGAGAGAGAAAAAGAGGAAGAGAGAGAGAGAGAGGGGGAGAGAGAGAAAGAGAGAGTGTGTGTAAGAGATAGAGAGAGAGAGAGAAAGAAAGAGTCTCAGAGAAGGAGAAAGAGGAAGAGAGAGAAAGACAGAGAGAAGCTATGACGTACACTGTTATATACGATGTATCAGGACTGCTCCAATTCTTTCCTCCCTTGCAGCCAGAGCACTCTGGTGGCGCAGGATTAAAGACTTTCCGCATCCCGTCGCCAATAAACACACATCTCCTCGCAACGGAAAGGAATTTATTTAACAATGATATACACTACCAGATTTAACTGTACACATTTCACAGTTTTGTTTTTATTGAGAATCTCCTCCATTTTCCATTTCCAGTCGCGTTGGAGCAAATAGAAATAATTGTGTCTAATCCGCTTCTTGAGCTTGTTTTTCTGTGCGGATGTCTCGACGCCATTACCGTGCTTGTGACGTCACTGCTTGTGATTCATGCTGGAGGTGACGTGGATCTTGAAGGATATCTAAAAAAATTAACCCTGAAACTAGATTTTTTGTGTGTAATGACGATATTTATTTCCATAATTTTAGAGATATATAGAAAGTAAGATCTCAATTTTAGTTTTTTCAACCCCCAGAGACCATAAATCATGATGTAGACTGACCGATTCTGTGTAGAAACATGAACAGAATCGAGTAGTGTCTACGTCACGACTCATAAAAAAGGCCAGGTCCTAGAGGATAAGTAAGTTTACATTCAATCATCATTTTTTGAATTTCTATATAGATTTCCAGTTTTCTCTATACTCAAGAAAATGAATATCGTCGTGATTCATTGAAATCTAGTTTCAGGGTTGTGATGTCCTTTAACAATGATATACACTACCAGAAACAACAGTACACATTTCAGTTTTTTTTTTAAATTTCCTTCATTTTCCATTTCCAGTCTACTTGGAGCAAATAGAAATAATGGAGTATAATCTGCTTCTTGAGTTTGTTTTTCTGCGCGAATGTCTCGACAACAGAACGCCATTACCATGCTTGTGACGTGCTGACTTATGACGTAACAACCATGACGTCATAGCTTGCTGGAGGTGACGTGTATTCAAGTGCTGAGAGGAATAAGTTTATCCTGGGAAGGACGTCTTCAACTTATATGGAGTATCAGAATAGAATGTGTTTTTCTCTGGAACTGTGTGACTATTTTTAAATTCGTATACATTTTCAAATAAAAATCACAAATAAGTTATAGGCATAATATTTGTAAAACTTGACACAAATTTATTTTTTCTCAATTGATGCTGAGTATGGAAAGGAAGGATCGTTCAGATTGCCACAAGGGCGATTCCTCATTAGATGAGCGGTAGCGAAAACATCCATCCCATTCTTATGGAGTTTTGTCGGTGTGTTTTTTTCTCTTTTTGTTTGTACCCACTGCACATGTTGCAGGGTTTGACTGATAGGCTTGAACCTTTTTCTGTGCACGTATACCAACTTGAAAGTGTGTTGGATTGGGGGTTACTCGGTTAGATCATTTTTGAGAAATACCATCTCAAAGTTTCTAAAAACCCCTGAGATCAGTTTCCACGTTTCACCAATACCTACAAACCAATATATACAAATGTATATTCGTCCTCAGCCTACTGGCATCCATCAAACAATAAACCCACCATCTTTAACAATTCATGATTTATTTGCTTTCAGGCCGCCGTACCGACAATCGCACCATCATCCCCCGCCACACCCCCTTCTCCTCCAACACCAACATCTTCGGCGTGAGCGCCAACTCACCCCACCACTGGGTCAACTACATCAATCCCGCCGCCAACACCGACAAACGTTCCAAACACGACAATGTCATCGACAACCAACAATCAACTCAAACCTCCGAGAGTGAAATTCAAACCGGAAACAACTCAAAAGAGACACTGAATAATAATGTAGAACGTGTCAATGTTTCGGACTCGAGTAGTATAGAGGCACGTGATGCTAAAGATGGCGGTGTCGAGAAGGCCGTGAAAACGTATAATAATGATAACAATGAATCATTTGTGGCATTAGTAACTGAGGGTGAGGACGAGACACATCTACATTTCTACGATCAAACTTCTACAACCCCGGATAGTAACATTTTACACACTCAAAAGACGACCCTTGGTCACAAATCAGACATTCAAATCATAGAAATAGCACAATCGAAAAGACCATTATCAAATGGGGACAATACGGATATTAGTTTAAATGAAAGAAGAAAAAGTGAAGGATTTATATTAGTTGATACAAATACACATCCTGGAGAAGGTTTAATTTCCCAGGATAAATCAGACAGTTTAATTGATAAAACTATTTTCATCGAAGTTACAGGAACTCCTTTAGAAAGAGGGCGTCTCACAACGTCAAATAACCTACGGGAAACATCTAGAAATCTAGAGAATAAAATTCAAAACTACCCAGTGACGGAATCGTTGACACTCCCGAGTGGGAACGAAGTGAGTTTAACGACGAACAGTTTAACGACGTATGGTTCGACGACGAATCGTTTAACGACGGACGGTTTAACGACGGACAGTTTGATGGCGGAAAGCCTGCTGTTGATGCGGCTGGAGCGGCAGGCGGCGGCGCAGGAGGAGGGGGTGGAGGCGATAGCAGCGTGTCGGAGGTTCGTCGAGGGGAATCCCGAGAAGGCGGAATTCTACTCGCCGCATTTTCCGAACAACTATCCGAATAATACGGACTGCATCAAAGTACTTACCGGTGAGTACACACCATTTTTACAGACCGTTTTTATACAGACTGTTTTTTTACAGACCGTTTTTACAGACCTTTTTTTTTACCGATCGTTTTTTTGCAGAACGTTTTTCACAGACCGTTTTTACAGACCGTTTCGCATACCGAATAATTGTGAGATATACGAAAAAATGATTAATTTACCAAATTGCAAAACGACCATAATTAGGTCGAATACTGGGGGAACGGTGTAGGGGGATCACTAATTGTCCTAAATTCCGAGACCCTTACTTCGATTTTGACTTAGTTTAACGTCCTGCGACTAGGAGCGCCTAAGGACTTTGATCGGTAATTGTTCACTAGAAAACCTAAATACTACGACAATACAAGATAATAACAAAGTCACGGTCTCTTAGACTGCAAAAACTTGACATACTGGACGTGTGAATAACTAGGAAAACGCAGTATATGCGTTGCGAGATGAGCTTAGAAGTATGGAAATCTAGAATGAGAAATATTCTTCAGATCACTACATCTATAGATCTTGAATCTTGGAAAATCCTTACCTGCAACTTGTTGATATTTATAGTGCAACCTGGTGCACATCTACCTTGCAAAACCTGTTGATCCTAATATTCGATGAAGTGTATACTTTTATTGCGTTTTCTTCGTTATTGCTCTCACGACTGAATTTGAGAGCTTTTGAAACAAATCGTTTTCAAGTAGGCCTATTTCCCCGCTGGGTTATTCGTATGGGGCTTTTACAAACTTTCTTAAAAATTTCTGGAAAAACCTTCTGACCACTCTTTCTGAAAATCAATGTCAATCTATTCTGGATGTGACATCGATATGTAAAAAAAATTGAAGTCGGTTGGTCTCTGTTCCTGACCTGTTGCCGCGTTAAAATGACAAACAGACAAAATTAAAAAATACAAACATAAAAATGAAGCTCATTTTTTGTCGTCATGTGAAATGGTTTGCTCATCTAACTAGGAAAACGCCTTATATGCGTTGTGAGATGAGCTTAGAAGTATGGAAATGTAGAATTAAGAACATTTGGTCAGCTCAATGTACATATACAGGCCATGGATCACTTCAAAGGTTTAAAAACCGCGGCTGTCTGTTGGTATATGGACCTTGGTTTCCCAACTTCTTGATATCCATCACAGAGTTTAATCGTTTTAATTTATTAGTGACACTTGTTGCTCACATTTAAAAGTTTCTTAATTGCTATCCTAATTGCTTTTATTGATGTGTAAAAAAGTACTTTGAAAATGCGTTTTCTTCGTTATTTCACATCCGATTGTTCCATAAATCGCGTTAAATATGTATGATAGTTATTTCCATGCACATTCAGTATAAATTTGAGAGCTTTTAGAAAAATTTTGTTTCTCAACTATTTCTCCCCTGGCCTATTCTTATGGGGAATTTCCATACTTTCCAATTTTTTTCCGGAGAAACCGTTTGACCGATATTTCTGAAAAACAATCCCAACCTATTCTGGTATAACACCAATTTGAAAAAAAACCGAGCCCAAAATTTTTCGGTATATAGGATGAAAATCTTCGCTACCCTCATCTAATTATCATGAAATTATTTTCAAGTAACAAAAATAAATATTTATATATATCGTGACATACTCCACCGTCGATTTTATTCATGTCTCCATTAATCCATCACTCAACAACTTTCTCCAGTAACATGGCTTTTAATAACAAGTGTTTTCGTTTCACTTGGAAGCTGACATTACACGTGCTATTTACATAATATCTCTGAACTTTTCGCGCAGAAACAATTACAATCATCCACGTCGCGTTAAAACCTTCTTAATGACGCTCTTAGAAACCGAGGTATATAATCCCGGCACCTCCACTCGCATATCGTATAAACCTGGCACCTCCACGGAAAATTAGAATAAAACAAAGATTATCGTTCCAGAAAGTTGAGAACGCATAGAAGACGATTCAGCGTAATATCAAGTTTCTGATAACACTTCTGGAACGGAGTGTGATGTCAAAATTATAATACTAGATGCGCCTAGTGAAGACTCCCATTTCACTTTATAATGAATGAGTAAATTGATTATACATATATATATATATATATATATATATATATATATATATGCCATCAGTTCCGAGTTATGTAACCACTTCCTCTTCCTCTTCTTCTCTTCCTATAAGTTCTTGCTATCATTCCTTTTTCTCCCACCATTTCTCTTCTTTCACTTGACTCAAATAAATTGATAAATAATATTATACAAAAATTAATCGATGAAAAATATTTCAAGAAATCGAAAGGAAAATGAATAACTTTGTGATGATAATTTTCCAGTTTTCTCTCAAATTCGACAGATAAATATCGTCATTATTCATTAAAATCTAGTTTCAGGGTTGTGATGTCCTTTAAGAATCACTATATAGGTATATTGGAATTTGTAAAATTAGTAGTATATCACACAATTTGTGTTTTTGTATTCTCCACGACAAGTTATCCGTATCCTCCTCTTCATCATCCTCCACTTCCATCCAATCTCCTCTCTCTCATGTTAATACGTCATTTACATAATTATATGATCTCCGAAGTTGGAGTAATAAAACTACTCGCAAGTAAGCTGGGCCGGCGGCCCTTTCGACTCGAGTCGGATGAGGATTGGGCCGGCGGCTCTTCTGACTCTTGTCGGTGAACTTGTGACGTAACGGGCTCAGTGAAGTGCCACGGGCCACGTCTTGTGTTACGTGTAAGCCGGAGATAGAAACAATATGACACCTTTGACTTCTCACTTCATCAGCTTGCAGTATTATGTCTCACTGCGAACACATAGGCTATTATCTGATGGAAGAGAATGTGAAGCGTTGAAATTGGTGAGTGAATACGTGCATACATCAATACATGAGTACATTGTCTTTAAAACTAGGAAAACGCCATGTATGCGTTGTTAGACGAGCGAATACTAATGGGTAAAAATGGGTAAAAACTGCTTCGAGTGGTACCAATTTAGCACATTTAATATTTTTCCTTCAAAATGGCTGACCCGATCAAGCTGAAAATTTTTAGAAACTTGTATCAAAATGTAATTCAACTTGACGCAAAATTTCATTTTTTTGGGTGAATAAAAATATTTTCTTTTTTTTTCTGCCATGTTATTCTAATGGGTATCTTTGAAATTTCTATGATTCATAAAAAAAAGTTAACCTCCGATAATGCCACAAAACTATACAGATCTGAGTTAGATGAGGAACCGTACTGAAAAAAAGTTTGCAGTTGATAGCTGTAGCCGTTTGACCTGTGGAGAACCGACAAAAAAAACATAGAAAAAAAAAAAAAAAAAAAAAACGAACACCAATTTTTTTCAGTACGGGGTATGTGAAATTGAATCCTCGCTAAAGCTCGTCCAAAAACTCAATTCTCCCGTGGGCCTACTTTAAAAAAACGGAGTTTTTTTTCTCGCGTGCCACAAGCACATATTTTGATTGAACTGGACATGCATAATATGTCTTCAATGAACTCGATACTGTACATATAGTTGCAAGCCGCAGTCGGTTATACCTCTTTTGAAAAAAAATAATTTTGAAACTTTGAAAATGCTCATAAGAATAACCCAGAGGAGAAATTTTGAAAAAATATTTTTGAATTTATTCAAATTTTCTCAAACTCTCAGTACAAGTATGATACACATCATTCAAAAACTATACATCAGAAGTGATGATTTCTTTACATCAATTGGAGCTATTAAGAAAGCTATTGAGAATAGCAACAGGTTGAACCAATTAACTCGTAAAATGATTGAAATATTAAATAAATAAAACGGGAAGGCTGTGACGTAGAAGTTTAACAATCAAGTTGTGTATATAGCTTTCTGTTACATTCCATATAAATGTGCCTATATGCGCTCATGCTACAAGGTAGGCCTACGATGCTTTCTCTAGTAAATCTGATTTTACATTTCTTATTATACATATGGTTGAGGGGTGCATGCACGGTGCTTAGAGCCGATTGTACCAACTAATGATTGAATATCAATTAATTAATCATTACTCAAGGTATCCAACGGTAATATCAAGTTAATTTGCTAATGTTTGCCTAATTCATTAATCATCACTTGGTACAGCCAGCTCTTATAAGAATAGAGAAATTAATCTTTACTATTTTTCTCCATCTTCACGACCAGTGTAGTTGCATATAAAGTATAACAACCTCAAGATAATTTCATGCGCTTTAATCAATCCAACATTCAATTTTTGTGAATTCAATCAGTTTTTAGATAATACGTCATAACAACAATGTGATGAAATTCATTGATGTATTATCTTAAAACTAATTAAATTCAAATATTGAAGTTGTATACTTTTCATGTTATAATACACTGGTTCGTGAACACAGAAAAAAATGGTAAAGATGAATTTCTCTATTTTTATAAACACCTGCATGCACCCCCTCAATACTGCCCGGCGTTGAACTTACTTATAGCACATGCTTGGTTATTACCTCGTTTCCCTTTGGTTGTTTTTTTAATTTTTTTATTAGAAGTTGTTTTCCATAACCAGTGAGTTGTAACATCACTAGCTCGCGGCTCGCATAAATACGCCGTTCAATCGAGGCGGACATTACGTGAACTAAGATGACCCCAAGGCGCCGTGCTTAGCCTAGCGTGTAATGCACAGCGTCTTGCACGTGAGATCAAACAAACCTGACAAAACGAAATTAACTGAGGAAAATATATAAAATATGTATATTGGAAGGAAGTTATGCAATGAGTACAAAGCTAAAATATCTGTGGGGGATGAGGGATGTATGTAGAAGTGTTTGAAAATTGTTTAAAGATTTTTTCACGAAGTGGTTATAAAAACTAATTTTCGGGCCACGAAAATCTTGATATTTACGGTTCCTAGATGAAAGAAAGCTATGTTCACGGATTTTCGTGGGAAGTTGGATTGGTTAGGTTAGGTTAAATAGGTTAGTTGGATTAGATGAGCTTAGGTTGACTCAGTTTTTTTAGGTTATAATGTCTAGCACTCGCGCATGTGCACCAGTGTCACTCCTAAAGAAATTCGTTGCTAGAGATGCGGTCATTTTTTATTCAATTTTTAAATTTCGCTTGCTGATAGTAGGCCTACGGCTTCAATTACAAAAACTCGAGAATGGAATCATTTTGAAACATTGGGTGGCATTGAATTATTTCAAGAATAGATGGACATTATATTTGTTTCAGTGGTGATTTTTTTGACGTGAATACGTTTATAAAATCGATATTGAATGGCAGTCTTGGAATCTGACCGCTATGAACACAGGCGTACGCGTTCAGTCGACTCTGATTCATAAAACACCGGTCGGGTCACCTTGTACACATCATCCGAGTGTCGCAATGATTGATGGTGATAATAGGCTTTAAAGTAATCTAGTTTCAACACTCCCTCTTCTCTCTCTCTCTCTCTCTCTCTCTCTCTCGCTCTCTCTCTCTCTTTCTTTCTCTCTCTCTCTCTCTCTCTCTCAACGAAGTGCAACAACATTCGTATCCGTTGCTTCTTGCACTTGTAAAACAAGTCTGTCCGATTTCTCATTTCCACACCCACTATGCGCAGGCGTAATCATCCTGTGATGACGTATTCACATGAACACCAACGACCATATCTCCGAATAAAAATACCCCATCGATTTTGTTATTTTAATATCAGAACCATTCATCTAAAAACTAGACGGACATAAAAGTTAATTCTATCACGGAGCACAGCTTTCGTTGACTGGATTTAGCGACGATATAGAAAATGGGACCAGACCAATCAGGTGATCGAATGGTGAGACTAGACCAATCACATCACCCTGTGACTCAATATATCTGTTTTTTTGTCAAACAGTTTTTTAACGAGCCATGTCATTAAATTATACTCTTCCAGACGTCCTTTAGCGACACGTAGGAAATATCCCTGGGCGAAATGTTTTAGCCACACTCTGACAACGTAGACGTTGATGTCGGCCAAGAACTGTGCCAAGAATTAGATACGCGCCGACCATTTATCACGAATTGTTGGAATCCATTCCTGATGAGTGTTTCGCAGAAATATGTGGGTTAGCTAAACTGAGTCAGTAAGATTCGCCAGTGGGTCATAACAAGAGCATATTTGAAGCGATATACCGACGATGTTAAATTCGCAGCCTTCTTTATCCAGATCATTCTTTTCTGATCGTAAGAAGAGGCTGTCTTATCCAATAAAGAAGGCTGTGGTTAAATTTGCACTTTTTCGATGCACGTTTCTCATAAACTGTAAAAGTTATATATGCATGAAAATTTCACAGTAGTTGTATAAGACTTCCTACACTTGCACTTGCAAAAAATTTTATCTGATTTTTTCCTGATATTCATATTACCGCATGTTCATATATACTAATACTTTTCTCATCATTTTCTACCATCACTTCCCACTAATCATGTTGGAGGTATTATTATATGAATATTCTTTACCTAATCCACTTTCATTAATGATTGTCCGTTTTTTCTCAATTAATTTATAGTCATATTTGATTATAATCCTATGTGTTTTTGGCAACCATATATATTATGGTATATTCTTTATTTAATACTGATTTATATATCATTCAAGATATAACAATAGATGAAAGAAGAAAAAAATGTTTCAATGAAAAATTGTTAGAAATCTTCAGTCTTTACTTTGTAATATTCTCACATCAAATACCTCAAATGAACTGAGTGGTTATACGTACACCTCATCTCCAAACATGATGAAGTTTAAAATGCTAAATTCTTTACAAACAAGAAAGTTTCTTTCTTTTGATGTTTGTGTAGTGGCACCACTTCTTGAGCTGAAGTTTCCGGGCTAAAATATCATCCCTGTAATTTTTAACGACGTCGCCTTCTTCTCTTTTCCCCCCTTTTCCCCTTTCACCCCCCCCTCTCGCCACTCCCCCCCCCCCATCGTCTCATAATCAAAGTGACACACAGTGGACCGTGACTTTGTAGCGGAAAGTTTCGACTGTACGAGACCGTGAACAGTGGCGTAGTTAGGGAGGGCGTGTTTTTTTGGCAGAGATTCTTTTTTGAAATATAGTTTGTTCGAAGAAAAAGATTATTTCAAAAATGATTTATTATTTTTATCAATTAATTTCCATATTGATATCTCTGACCTCTGGTATAGCTTGAATCAGGAGTAAAATATGCAGTTTTGTGAAAGGACTCTTACCAAATACCATGCAGTGTGCGGGACCCGAACCCACGCCCGATTGACTTTAGTTTCTAAAGTGGTGCTTCAGTTGACTGAAATACGGAGGGTGCTAAAATTCTGGTTTCTTCCAGCCACAAGCTTGGGATGTTGGATATAATTTGAAAGGAATTCGGCAAATGGAAAATATAATTTCACTACCAATTGGCTCAAGCTATACCTCCTCACTTATCGTACTTACACTGTTTTCCTATTGGAAATCCATTATTAAATTTCAAATAATGTTCGAAACTTGCTCATGTTTGAAATTTATCTCGAAGAGCATGCATGGCCTCCGCTGCTCCAACAATGAGCACGCCACTGACCACAGCCCTCTCCATCCATGAGGAACTACATCATTGTAGACATAGACTAAGTTTACTCGAAAGATCGTCTCGGTTCTAATTTTATCAAGTCAAGTTGACGAGAAGTTTGTCAAGCCGTCGCCGGGAGCAGCACTGTTGCAACTCTCTCTCTCTCTCTCTCTCTCTCTCTCTCTCTCTCTCTCTCTCCGTCTTTCTTTCTCTCTCTCTCTCTTTCTGTCTGTACTCTATGGAGATAATTAGGAAACTTTTAACTTACCGATCGGTCTCTACCTCTATCTCTGTCTCTCTCTCTGTCTCTCTCTGGTCCATCTCTCTATTTCTCTCTCTCTCTCTCTCTCTCTCTCTCTCTCTCGCTCTCTCTCTCCCCGTGTACTTGTCGCTAATTGCGTTAAGTAGAATGGAGCACCATCAATTAGCAGACATTGGTGAGACAATATTAAACACTATAGAGTGAGTGTTACTATGATGAAAAGAAGTGAGAAAGTTCACAGAATCTTGAGTCAAAGTCACGTTACACAATAGACAGCTTACATGCATCGTTTTTACTATATTTCATATAATAAATACCAATTAATAATCATTTTTATATATTAAGAGCCGGTTGTACCAAGTGATGATTAGTGAATTAAGCAAAAATTAGCAAATTAACTTGTTATTATCCTTAGATACATATGCTATTTTTGTACCTTGAGTAATGATTAACTAATTAATATTTAATCATCAGTTGGTACAATCGGCTCTAAATACAATAAATACCAACTGAATATATAAATCTCTATCGAAGACTATATCATGGTATACATATGATTGCCGTTGGACACATATAATAATCAATTAAAAATTAATGTCAAAGTAGAAATAACACACAATGATTATAAATCACACATGAATGATTGATGAAAAAATGATTGTAGAAAATAATGACAGAGTAATATGAAAACAATATAAAAATAACTGAACGTTTTGGAGATGTTTTTGAAAATTGCCTTGATGGTGAAAGAAATGTTTCACCTTCCCAATGAAATAGCACGAATTATAATTTCTGAAATTGAAATGATGATATCCAGTTTTCTCTAGAATTAGGGAAATAAATATCATCATTATGCAATCAAATCTAGTTTCAGGTGTGTGGTCCTTTTCAATGCGTGCGAATATGAACTTTATGAAAAATTGTTTCGTTAGCACTAAGGGTGCACATTAATTTACCATGACAAGCGAAGGATGGCCTCCAAGGTAATAAATATGACCCCAGCAATAACCAGACTTTGCTGACAAATCACCTGATTATTAATCTCTTGCAATCTGCTGATATTTAATAACATCATCATTATTATCAAACTGTGTATCCTCGACATCAGAAGGTCGTCTACCTACGTGATTACTGTTAGAACGTTGCTAATAAGATTGAAATCTCGGTGACTATTTATAATTTAATCTTTTGAAAGGTGTAGTTGTGAATCTCATCGTGGAACTCGTTATTAAAAATCAAGATTCATCTTAAAAATATCGAGCTAAACGAATATGACAGCGATATTTTGGTTTGTTATGTTGGTAGACGACCTTTTTCTTTCCTGGATATATACATGTATATGACGTCTAGCCTGTCATTTATGAAGGTTATTATTTGAGATAGTTCAACATATCACATTAGGCATTTTCATTTTTGTATTGAGATTTTGATGTTAAAAAGATCGAAATTATACCGCCTTCTACCCTTTCGCTTACGACAAGCCAAGCAGATAAAGGCGAATATTCTGGGGTTAATGGCAATATATAAATGGATGGTTTATCTGAAATAGCAGCTATTTTGTGGCCAACCTTCGTCATTACGACTATAAACACTAAGCACTAATCACTAAACATTACAACTGTGAACGAGATCTGCTACAAATATTGAGAGAGAGAGAGTGAAAGAGAGAGAGAGAGAGAGAGAGAGAGAGAGAGAAAGAGACAGAGCGAGAGATAGA
This sequence comes from Brachyptera putata, assembly GCA_907164805.1. Taxonomy (NCBI): domain Eukaryota; kingdom Metazoa; phylum Arthropoda; class Insecta; order Plecoptera; family Taeniopterygidae; genus Brachyptera; species Brachyptera putata. Next base: position 18,721,998 of record OU015469.1, on the reverse strand, counting down.
GAGATAGAGAGAGAGAGAAATAGATAGTTAGATAGAGAGAGAGTTTGTCTAATGTTAAACATGTACTATATTAATGATTGTTTTCCTCTTTCACGCCAGTCTTGCCAACCTAGTAGCAGTAAAAAGTTAATGAGAAACTGGCCGGTGTTCTAGACACATGTTTTAAATGATGTGCCGTGAATTGATGGTTCAATAACGGCTAACGGTCGAGCAAAAACTAACCTAACCTCACTGAAACTGCGAGCTCTCGAGCATTACACGTGGAATCAATTGTTGACGACATGATGCAAGGACTATAGCTGCGATCCGAGTCGAATTAACCTTGGAAAAAAATGGTTTATTTTCAAATTTCAAACTTTTCCATTTATTAAATTTCCGAGTATATATATATATATATATATATATATATATATATATATATATATATATATATATATATATATATATATACCGTATATATATATATTGATAAAAAAAAAAAAGAAAAGTGGTTGCCTTTTTTAAAGTGACACAAAATAACTGCAGACAATTATTATAATATAATGGAATTATATAAAAATAATAATGCCAACTTGTATAAGTGGTTCGAAATGAAAATTGAATTATATCATCAGGTAACTGTACCAACTCAACTCGAGACACTTGCGGGGAATTTATTTTTTTTTCTCAAAAAAATGACATTTGAATAAAATTCATGCATATTTTAGACTTCATTGACCACAAACTCTATAGGTGGGAGTGCGCAACTACATTGTTTGCTAGTTTTATGACGTATATAAATCATGTATCAATTATAAATAGTGTCAGTTCATTTATTTCCGGACCTATTTTAATGTCGCTAGATCGGTCACTTTATGTGACCGTAAGTGTATAATATAGTTTGTCTGAGAAAAAAGTAATTATTCATTTTTTTCATTTTTTCTCATTTTTTTCCAAGGAAATACTCTTCTCTAATTCGATAAAGTTGAGAGTAATTATTCTCAATAACTCGCAGTACTTTCAAGAAGGTGAGAATATATAAGATCGAAATTATATCACGGAATAAATCAAGTATTAAAATAAAAAAACATCAATCTTCTTTCCACGAGGCGAGTTGTCGAAGAAAAGTCACAGATTGAAACTGAAAATCAATCAAAAGAATCAAAAGTTCCAGCTTAGTTTGAGAATTCCTCCAGCAGGAATATGAGATAGTCAGTCTCCCTCCGTAGCTCAGTCAACTAAGGCACCGCTTTAGAAACTGGAGTCACCGTCGGGCGATGGGTTCGAGCCCCGCTTAAGAATCAATAGGAGTCATTTAAGCGGAATATCATTTTTTCATGATAACTATTGAACGGTATGAGATATCGAAATTCTAGAAATCGAGGAAACACAGATATTTTCAATACCTTCCTGGTGTCTGATTGTCATGCGTATACTGTTGAAAAATGTGTATTTTCATGCGTATACGCCTGCCAATCAGGCGATTTGTGGGCCTATCAGGCGATATATATATATATATATTTATATATACATATATATCTCTATATATATATATATATCTATTTCTATATATATATATATATATATATATATATACTATATATATATATAAATATATATATATATATATATATATATGTATATTTATATATATATATATATATATATGTATATATATATATACATACACATACATATACATGCAAAGAGCTATATCACATAACAACCTTTCATTTCCTTATATCGTTCCTCTCCCCCTCCTCCCCCCCCCCCCTCCCATTCCTTCCTCATCCCGGTAGAAAGATTTTCTTTTATAGGAAAAGTAAGAATATTTCCCAGCATTCCGCTCCACACACACATAGGCAGTCGAACACTGAGCTGTCAACGTCTTTGTTAACGCCTGTCATTGTGGGGTGGGGTGGGGTGGGGATTGGGTGGGTGTTTCATTGGGGGGGGGGGCAAAGTGGGGAACCACATGCGAACCAACGAGCCGGAACACGACCCGCCAGAGAGAGAGAGAGAGAGAGAGAGAGAGAGAAAGAGGTATTATTGTTAAATTGAAGGGAAAATCTGACTCCTGTACAACAACGTCTTGGTTTTATAGCGTCTCATTTTTCAAAGGAAATCGCAATAAAATTTCCACATATTGTATCACTCCGGGAGATTTCCAGACATGTTTATCCCTGGATGTAACGATGTCTGCCTGCTGTAGGCCTATGTTTCAAACCAGACGCGAGTTTCAGCAATTACACTGAAATAATAAACTATTGTATTTTGATATCAAATATGAATATGCCATGTATTCAGGATATCAATCAAAGTTAATTTGAGAGGTTAATTTGATTTAATTTGATAATCTTTTTCATACATTCTGCAGACAACTTGGAGCATTTTTACTCAATTAGATACCCACTTGAATCTCTACATATATTAGACTGGGGATTGTTACGCATTTACATTCCATATTTACTGATTTTCATTTTCATTTCATTTGCTATTATTAATTTTTGTACTGTTCTAATTCATATTATTATGCAGACAGTGAGGTACATGTCCGCTCTAATTGTCACTACCTGTATACGGTGTATTATTCCCACTTTATGAAAACAATTAGCCACCACTTTGGCTAAGTCAAGCGGTAGAAGCGGTTAAGCGGTCAATCGCTAGCGGTAGAAACTTAAATCACCGTTGGGCGTGGGTTCGTGTCCCGCATAAGACATGTTTTTTTCGTTCACGTCCTTTCACCTATCATCGCTTTTCATCATCATTCGTACCCCCGCATAACCTAGCTGTATAAACTAGTACAACAGTTCAGCTAGTTAGCTACTACATCCAACCGTCTCATCATAAATAGTTAGATGGCGTATATAAAAGGGACTTCACTGAAGTTTACATCTTTACTTTATGATTACATTTTGATTACATTTTATGATTACTTATTTATATCTTTATATTATATAAATACTAGTATTTACTAGCGATGAATGTTCCGTGCGAACGTCCCCCCTATCCCACACCACAATCGGACGGGTGGTTCGAGACTTCATCCCTTGTGTAACTTGTATCCACGAGTGAAGGTTCCGATCGACCGTTCCCCCTATCCCACAGCACTAGCGCCCGGGTGGCTCAATCATTCATCTCACAGGATACGCTTGCATATAATTATTCAACAATGTTTTGACTATAAAAGCACAAACGCTGTGCAATCAGGGTGTAGACTAGAACACAACAAACAACTGGAGCAGAAACAGAAGTAAGTAATGAGGATAAATATGCATTATATCATCCACCAAGCGGACACTTTGTAAACAATATAAAGATTATAAAACAATTAAACAGATTAACAGCTATGTTTGTTTGGAAAGGAAAAAACATCGTTAGGGATTGTAGTTCATTTTTGTATTTGAATAAAATGTGGGAATTAAAATACGATCTAGAATTCAGCCGTCTCCGTGGCTCAGTCAACCATCGCACTGCGTTAGAAGTGAAGTCAGGTTGGGGGTGGGTTCGGCTCCGCATAAGGCATGGGATTTTGTAAACGTCCTTTCACCTATCAGCACTTCATAATTTCATTATCACCTGCTTATTTGTGTCCTAAAATAACCTAGCTGCGTTAAGCAGCATTCAAAGAAACAAATGAACTAATTATTAACCATGAGTATATAATTATCACTGGTTAGCAAGAGGTAATACTGAATCAGTTCACCAATTTATATTCCATACAATTGTAATCACAAAATTTCCTCTTAAATATATATTCGTTATGATACGAAAAACTAACAAAACGTAATTACTTCAACACAGGTGGAGGTGCCGAGTTTTGTTATTCCACAAACAAACCTCTCTAATCTCAGTCAACATCCCACTTTTATCCCATTATTTCCCTCGTGAAGGGAAATAAATTCCCTCAGCACACAATTATTTCAAACGCCGTACCATCTAGATATCACATGATCCACACACACACAAACAAGTAGTAAGTTGTAACATCAGATAGCGTGGCGATGTCAGCGCCAGCAATGAATGAAGCGGGCAAAAAACGAACCTTGTCAACACGTCTCACACACTTAGCCGAGGGGTGGCTGGGGGGAGGGACGGGGGGGGGGGGGGGGTGCAGAGAGGGGAAGGGGTGCAAATGAAAATCGCGGGAAAAGTCTGATAAGCAATATAGCTTACTAACCTACAAAAAAAATATGATATCAAAGTCATAAATTATACGGGATGGTTTTTTCATGAAGTGATATTTTTTATTATCTGTAAAGGTTATATATAACGTACATTAGCAGCAGTTATATATATATATATATATATATATATATATATATATATATATATATATATATTATATATAAATGTTGTAGTGGGTTAGAGATTTTTCTGGATTAACACATGTTATAAGTGATTGCCGCATGTGTGTGTGTGTGTGTGTGAGAGAGAGAGAGAGAGAGAGAGAGAGAAGTAGATAGAGAGAAGAGAGAATGTGAAATGGGGAGATTGTAAGATAGGGAAAGGGAGAGAAAGTGAGTGAGAGAAGTAAAAGGTAAACACAGAGAGAGAGAGAGAGAGAGAGAGAGAGAGAGAGAGAGAGAGAGAGAGAGAAAGAGGAGTGAAAGAGAGAGACAGAGAGAGAGCTAGAAACAAGAGAGAGAGAAAGAGAGAGACAGTGAGAGAGGTAGAAGGGAGAAAGATGAGTGAAAGAGAGAGAGAGGTGATTGTAAGAGAAAAAATAAAGAGAGAAAGTGGATGGGAGAGAGAGAGAGAGATAGAGAGAGGGGGGCAATGGAAGAGAAAAAGAGAGAGAGAGAGAGAGAGAGAGAGAGAGAGAGAGAGAGAGAGAGAGAGAGAGAGCTATTCTATCAGATATATACGAAGTTGTCATGAATAGTATTTCTATTACATTGCAGATTATCTTCTGTATATTAAAACTGTTTCAGCACACAGATGTACTGACGTCATCAAGAGAACTGAACTTAAAGCATGCATTCTATTCAATTGAAAAACCTTTATATATACTTTAAATCGTCGAGTACTTCTAGAACCATATTTTAATAACATTTTCAAATGTAATCTATTTTTTTAAAGTTTTCCAGTTTATTCTGTTCTGTTCGCTGAACCCGGAAATGGTATGACGAATATAATCAATTTTCTCGAAAGATATTATATCATTACACTTTTATCCACAGAAGAAGAAAGCTATCTACCAAAATTGAAAAACGAAAATATTACCGTGATTTTGTATAGTTGTGATATTTTCAGAGTGTAATGATTTCTTATATCTAGATTTGCTATTAGATACGCAACTTCTTCTTTCAATTTCATTGAATCCTTTATCAAATTTCGTATTAAATACATGAACAAGGAAAAAAAGAGAAATAATTAAGATTGTGAGTGAAAATAAGACCGAGTCAATGAGAAGTTTCAAGATTTTTCTCTCCTCTCTGGGAATGTTTGAATCGCAATTTCTATCCCTGAAGTTATTACTTCAACATTAATTTCATCATTTGTTTAATATCTTATTAATTATTCTTTGAGGTGGTGAGATCACCCTTTCGGTGTCCAGACCGAACGATCCTAACTCGTACCCATAGCCTTAATTTTGTATCAAGTTTGGATGATGTTAAAAAAAAAAGTTGCATCGAGATTATGTATAATTCCGCATTATTTCACGTTTATTTAGTTGGTAGACGACTCCATTCTCCAGTGGATACAAGTATAGACATAATCATTGCCGCCAATCAAGTTGCTCGAGATATTTCTGTCTAATTCAAAACCTTAGAATAGAACATGAAAATATTACGTTATATCGTGAAAAAAAATATATCCCCGTTCTAATGAGCGATCGCGCACCGGAACAATTAGGTGCAGGGGTCTCCAAACTTTTTAGCCCAATTGGCCACACCGATTCCTCCACAAAGTCCCAAAGGCCAACTACAACGCCATCTTGTGGGGAGCTACATAAATCTCATAAATCATAATTATAATGCTCAATTTCACCATGTAAATTACCTATGTATAGCACGTGTACATTTTTAGGATTGATCTAATATCATTAATTACACTTAAAATGATCGATTTCATATGGATGTCAGTTATTGTGTTTCTTAATTGGTCGTTGAATAAAAACGTCTGATTATTATTGTAGACCTATATGTTTTATATTCACATTGTAAATTTTACAATGTAATCAAAATAAACCTTGGCGGGCCGGATTGGTGTTGGTCCTCGGGCCGAAGTTTGGAGACCCCTGAATTAGAACATTCCATATCCGGTGTAATAATTATCAATAATTAAAACGCTGCGAGTTTGTAACGAGACGACGCGGGCAAGGGGTGGGGTGGGGAGGGAGGGAGGCAGTGAGAGAGGGAGGGAGGGATTGACATGTGTATGAAATATACAACTTCGTAATGAGTAAAAACTAATGAGGCTGGTTTTAATGAAATTCTTTGCATATACCACATATAGTAGTGAGTTATTCAGTATTGAATACGGACTGAATTACGGCTTGAATATAGGTACTGAATATCGTGAGTTCACTTGCTGTATTCAATACCTCATGTATATTGCATACAATTCAATGTTGGACTGAATCGGTTGGCCCATTATATATTTATAAAAGAGGTGTCTTAGTCAAGTTAATGTCAACTGTTGAGACGTGTGGTCGAGTAGAGTGGCTATCACACTGAACCGTCATTCAGTAGACTGGGGTTCGATTTCCTAATGGTCGACCATCCTAACAGGGATTTTTTGTTGTTTCTCTCTGTCGTTCAGGTTGGTACTGGGATGGTTCCTTAACAACAGGCCACGACCGACTCCTTCCCACTATTTAATTACATCCAATAAAATAACCTTCCATCTTATCATCTCACATATCGTCCACCGACGCCTTTAGATCTTACTCATCAGTATACAGTACGTCGTTTTAAAACCCAAATATAAATAAATAAAACAAACATCTGGTATCTAAACTCTGAAACGATCAAAAACGACTGGACTATAAAATAAATAAAACAAAAACCTCTCTCTGCTGACACCGATCGTCCATATGTCGCCTCCCAACACTGGCACCCAGTTCGATGCCCGGCTGGTGCACAGTGTGGTCCATGCTCTCTGCTAACGCAGTGGTTCATGAAATGGTGCATCAGCGAACTATTGTTGCACGGTAAAAACCGTTATTAGTTCGTATTACGGACATCTGTTGCACACGTGTGCATTCGATTAGCGTTATATGCATGCGGTATTATATGGTATTAGCACTGTAGTTTTTCAGGCGTAATAAACATGAGCATTTACTATACTTCCATACAGTAGTTGTGCAAGCAGTTATAAAACTGGGATTATTGCTGGCAACCGATGGATAGCAAACAGCGTTGCAGTGCTGTGCAACCAGCCATATAAATAATAAACAAAACTGTGCTGTTACCGCGGTAGAAATTACACCAATTTACTGTATATTGCATTACGCATTCAACGTGTAGTTGAAATTATATACTTTATAAACTTTTCATGCATAAAAACAGGAAGGCAAATATACGTGTGCCCGTAATTTTTTCGTATTCTGTCCACATTGAAGTCTTCTTTGTAGAAGATATCTCGCAAAAATCGAAAAAAACATTACGCTACTCGATCAAGAAAACGTCAAGGATCAGAGTAATCTGATTCACAATTTAATTTGAACTTTATTCACCACGTAAAACTGAAATTTCAACAGTTCACCCTGATGTTTCTCAGCTCTGGAGAGAGTCTGCATCAGGAATATGCAAGAGTTGCTTATCCATATAGCTATAATCCAAGCTACTTGCATACAGTAGTTTATTTCATTGCATTTCATTGCTTTATTTGTCAATTAGATTTTTACATTTCACACAATTCACACAGTTCATTTCTCAGAAGAATGAATTCATATATATATATATATATATATATATATATATATATATATATATATATATATATATATATATTAATATATATACATATGTATATAAATATATATATATATATAGGCCTATATATATATATATATATATATATATATTTATGTATATTTTCACTTTTATGTACATATTATTCAATTATCACCTGTGAAAATGCTTAATACAATTTAAGGAAAACGTTGGTGAGTTTTAAACAAATATAAATACACACAAGAGGAACCGAAAACATGGATTATTTTCATATATATATATATATATATATATATATATATATATATATATATATATATATATATACACTCAAATCGAAATCTATTATTACCTCATACAAATAAACATCTGTAACAAAGCATCCTAATTAACTGTTGCACAAAACGCAGCGGCATTATCATGAACTAGCAGGCTTTTCCATGCGTTGAACAACACAAACAAACAATCAGTCTACATATCAACAACCGCACAGCGTATGCTAATGCGGTACAGTCTGACTCAACACTATGTAGCCGGCGTTGAATATCTCTTCGAACAGTTCAACTGCTGAGCAAGGTAAATGTGTCAATCATGACTTAACAGTTACAAAGGAACTATTTTATAGTGCGTCGGTGAACTATTTTCTTCTTTTAAATGAAACTCTTCTCTCTTCCATTTTGTGGACAGGTTTGTAGTTAGGCGAGGAATGTGTTCGGACGTTTCTAAATCACTTCAGGAATCTATCAAATTTAACCCCGAAGTTATAATTCATATTCTTCTTTTTATTGAAGATGATGTATCAATAATTTCAAAAGATTCTGAATTTTGACGTTTGTAGATTATTTCAACTTTCAACTTCTTTAGATCATTTTAGATTTCAGTCAAATTGAGTATAACATTTTTTGAAGGGAATGCAACAGATTATGAGTCCATAACATCTTTTGTACTTCATTTTATTTACAAAACAAGAGAGCATGTAAAACATTACAAAAAGTATCAAAGTGAACAAAATTAACATTGCAATATCAATGAATTAAAGAAATAAAGAAGAAAAATGTTCATATACATATCTTCTTGCTGGACAATAGATGAGAAAACTACAAAGATTCCTACGCTTGCTGTAGTTTGGAGAGACTGACTATACCGACTGTGCTACCAGAAACAATATATAAAGCGGGGTTAAATTGTGTGTTGTAAATCAGAAACGAAGTTCGGATGGTAATTTATGAAAATTGAGGGATTTATTTTATAAATGAGTTTTACGAAATATGAGGAGGTCGTATAATTTGTGATATTCAATATGAAACGTGCGAGAAATATCGCCAACAATACTTTGTTTTTAGTGCATTAAGGGGAAATTAGCGACTTGCTTTCTTTGTATACGTATTTGTGAATTTGTATCTCACTAATAATCAACTAATTCATATTTAACCATGACTTGGTGACATGACAACCGGCTATAATATAGTTATATAATATAGACTTATTTTCAGTATCGTCTTAATAATTGATTGATCATTCTAATTTTCAGAAGTATTAAGGATTTTTCATTATTTTTACAACATTCTTAAAAAATCTTTTCCAAGTATTTCAAAAATTTGAATATCTACAAAATATTGTAGGGAATCCTCGAAGATTAAAATAATTTTAAAATTTGTAACAATTCCTTCAATATATATATATATATATATATATATATATATATATATATATATATATATATATATATATATATATATATATATATTCGAATCAATTGAAAATTTTCTAATGACTTTTGCTTGAGCGAAATCTATTTTTGCAATTCGAGTATTTTTGTATCCCAGAAAGATTGAGGTTTGAACCACCCGTGCGCTAGTGGCGTGGAATACAGACGGTCGATCGGAACCTTCTCTCTTAATTGGATACAAATAGGCTACATTAATTAATGTTGATATCACTACTTTTGTCTGGCTTGTAATACGCACATTTCACGAAAGATGAAGGTTCCGAGCGACCGTCCCCTCTATCCCTCACAATTAGCGAACGGGTGGTTCATGCCTTCATCTTTCCTGGATACACGTACATAATAAATACGCTGACTGGGCCTATTGATGTTCAACGAATAGAAACTCTTCTGATGATGCCGCTTTAGGGTATCTGGCGTGTTTGTTTGTTTATTTGTTTGAGGCGTCCCCCCCCGTAAGGCAAAAAGTTCCCACCATAATGATTTCACAGATATAAAATGATCATGAGATTGAGCAGTGAGAAACAAGTACATCATAAGATGCAGACAACATTTGTTGAACATTTTCATAACTCAAATTGTATAATAATAAATGTGGAAAGATCACTCGTATACACTCGATATATTTCCATTGATTTTTACCTCACAGCGTACCGTTACCTACAAATAACATGTAAAATATTGTGAATATTCATAATAGATCGACACTATTTTAGTATTTGTGACAGTACTCTGCCGGTGTGGAGAAGTTTCACTACAATACGTTCAAACGGAAAGCCAGGTCAAACCCCCTTAATATGTTTTATAAAAGTTTTTTTTTCCTACGGAAAACATTGTATCTACAAATATAATGCAACTAACTCTGAAACAGTGTGCACTTACGTTCGAATAAAATGGTTTGAATCGAAATTAAAATTAAAATTAAATCTTGAACCGCTGGATTTTCTCACAGAGTATGCGTGAAGTACAATGTAAATTGTGCACATTGTCTTTCTTTTTCAATGCATATAACATCAATATGTCTTCTTCAGAATGCATTTTAATTTAGCTTGATCGACCACTTATGTAACCACTTCATTGCTTCAGATGAAATATTGTTCATATCCATTACGTCAATTTTACCGACAACGGTTATCTGTTACATTCCTGCCTCGTACCTCCGGTATTGTACTCCCCCGCATCTCGACGTTTCGAACGAACCGTCGAGCAGATTCTCGAATCAGCGAAGCGGAAATCACACTTCCAACTTGCGTAACAGTTAAAATGTGGCTACGTTTTATTGGCTGAAATTAACGGGAGATAAAAGTTTGTAAAGTAGACAGTATTGTGCGTGTGTTCGAAAACTTTGTTAATTGCCAAGCTTTTAGGTACACAAGCGGTATTGGATCGAGCCAGAGTCGATAAAGTAGTGTACTACATCACAGGTATCGTCTGTTGGGAGCAGAACTCAAATACGTATTCTGTTATCTAATTACATATATATATATATATATATATATATATATATATATATATATATATATATATATATATATATATATATATATATATATATATATATATATAATTATATCCGATTATATATGAAAGGGCAACATTTTATTTTTGTAGAATGGTGGAAGTGGCATATTTTTCGGGGAAACCCTTCCCCTAATCGTAAAATATTCACAGATGCTCACTTTTGCTCCCTTCCTTTTCGCTTTTGTCAAGTAACAAATGACTAACAATCGTCATCATAGCCCCTTCATATCATATTCATATCATATTTTGATACATTCAAATTTCAGTACAGATTGATTAGGACTTCTCTGCTTGAAAAGAAACCGAATATCAGCTGGAGCCAATGGAAATAAATCGGAATCAGGTAACAAAAAACGAGAGGAAAAGTTAGGGTCACCTGGGGTAAGTGTGACGCTTTGTTTAGAGTTTGAACTTCAAGACTATCTCAGTTATGAACTAGGCCCTAGTAAGAGAAGGGATTTGATTTTTTTAAATTTTGTTTATTGACCATGAATGAACGAATAGAAGATATAAAACACGGTGAAATGATGGATCATCAGTGATTGATTAATATCAACCGGTGGACATTGTTGTCTGTCTCTCTCTTAACAATGAGTGACGTCGCTTGTCATATACATTTGTCATTTTTTAACATTGTATTCCCCCATGAGCGAACTCCAAATCGTGATTGTCGGGGAACGGGATTTTATATCGACACTGGATGAGCAATGGTGGATAGATGGTCACAGACTACACGCGTGGTGCCAGTTGCGTCTGGATCTGATGTCAGGTTCTCTCACGAGAGCCAATCCGCGATCGACCGAAGTTGCAAAAATCAATGGCCCAACTTAGGTTAAGAGCGATAACGGGAGTACAACGATTCTGATCGAGACCGGATTGGTACCAGCAGATAGGTATTGACAAGACGAACATTTCGTCGTTACACCCATCTCGTTGTGAATCTCCTTTCCTGCACGGCAGCAGAAACAAAATTTAACATTGTTTCCCATTAGCGACATTTGATACCCGATTGCCGGAGAACGAATCGTTGGATCAACACCGGGTCAACGGTGACTGATAGAGGTTCACTAAATACACCACGCCGTTCACATTCTGTTCGGATCGTATGGTTAGATTTTGTGCTAGAGCAAAAAAGCACATTGTATTTTTCAAATATTGTATTCCCCGTAAGCGAACTCAAAATCATGATTGTCGGGGAACGAAATTTTATATCGACACTGGGTAAGCAATGGTGGATAGATGGTCACAGACTACACGCGTGGTGCCAGTTGCGTCTGGATCTGATGTCAGGTTCTCTCACGAGAGCCAAACCGCGATCGACCGAAGTTGCAAAAATCAATGGCCCAACTTAGGTTAAGAGCGATAACGGGAGTACAACGATTCTGATCGAGACCGGATTAGTACCAGCAGATAGGTATTGACAAGACGAACATTTCGTCGTTACACCCATCTCGTTGTGAATCTCCTTTCCTGCACGGCAGCAGAAACAAAATTTAACATTGTTTCCCATTAGCGACATTTGATACCCGATTGCCGGAGAACGAATCGTTGGATCAACACCCGGTCAACGGTGACTGATAGAGGTTCACTGAATACACCACGCCGTTTACATTATGTTCGGATCGTATGGTTAGATTTTGTGCTAGAGCAAAAAGGCACATTGTATTTTCAAACATTGTATTCCCCGTAAGCGAACTCAAAATCGTGATTGTCGGGGAACGAAATCTTATATCGACACTGGGTAAGCAATGGTGGATAGATGGTCACAGACTACACGCGTGGTGCCAGTTGCGTCTGGATCTGATGTCAGGTTCTCTCATGAGAGCCAAACCGCGATCGACCGAAGCTGCAAATATCAATGGCCCAACTTAGGTTAAGAGCGATAACGGGAGTACAACGATTCTGATCGAGACCGGATTGGTACCAGCAGATAGGTATTGACAAGACGAACATTTCGTCGTTACACCCATCTCGTTGTGAATCTCCTTTCCTGCACGGCAGCAGAAACAAAATTTAACATTGTTTCCCATTAGCGACATTCGATACCCGATTGCCGGAGAACGAATCGTTGGATCAACACCGGGTCAACGGTGACTGGTAGAGGTTCACTAAATACACCACGCCGTTCACATTCTTTTCGGATTGTACGATTATATTTTGTGCTAGAGCAAAAAAGCACATCGTATTTTTTAAACATTGTATTCCCCGTAAGCGAACTCAAAATCGTGATTGTCGGGGAACGAAATTTTACATCGACACTGGGGGAGTAATGGTGGATAGATGGTCACAGACTACACGCGTGGTGCCAGTTGCGTCTGGATCTGATGTCAGGTTCTCTCACGAGAGCCAAACCGCGATCGACCGAAGTTGCAAAATTCAATGTCCCAACTTAGGTTAAGAGCGATAACGGGAGTACAACGATTCTGATCGAGACCGGACTGGTACCAGTAGATAGGTATTGACAAGACGATCATTTCGTCGTTACACCCATCTCGTTGTGAATCTCCTTTCCTGCACGGCAGCAGAAACAAAAATTTGACATTGTTTCCCATTAGCGACATTTGATACGCGATTGCCGTAGAACGAATCGTTGGATCGACACCGGATCAACGGTGGCTGATAGCGGTTCACTGAATACACTTTCTTGTCCAAGTTTTGTTCGGATCGTATGGTTAGATTTTGTGCTAGAGCGAAAAATCACATTGTCAATTGTCATTTTATAACATTGTATTCCCCATAAGCGAACTCCAAATCGTGATTGTCGGGGAATGAAAATTTATATCGGCACTGGGTAAGCAGTGGTGGATAGATGGTCACAGACTACACGCGTGGTGCCAGTTTCGTCCGGATCTGGGACGTCGTTAGGATTTGTGTATTTGGGGGGGGCGGGGGGGGGGGCGCAGGTTGGGCACTAGACGCGCGCCAAAATGGGGTCTGAAGCCCCACAGTGAATTTTTGTACCTCTTTTGCAGTGATTTTGTCAATTTACAAGCAATTTTGGAGGCAAATAATTGAGTCAATATGGACATTTTCCAAGTTATTTTTAATAATTGTATCATTCAGATTTTTTAGTTATTCTGCGTTTCACCCCTCCCCACCAAAGCCCCGCAGGAATTTTTCGAAATATAGTATTTTTCAAGTGATTGCGGCGATCTACAAGCAGTTTTGGAAGGTAATAGTTGAACCATTATGGACATTTCCGAAGTTATTCCCAATCAATATGTTAGCATTCTGGACATTTTCGAAGTTATTTTCGTGATATCTCCCAGCAAAATATTTCATTGTGTATTATTCCTAATTCAACACGAGTCAACATACGTAGGCCTATATATATTTTTTTGTAGAAGGATGAATTATTGGTGGGGCGCAAATGACGAATGGTGGGGCGCGCGCTCCACCTTGGACCCCCTAGCGACGTCCCTGCTTGGAGCGATAATCGTTCAGAAACCGAGACGTGGAAAAACAGTTGTCAGTCATTCGCCTTGGGCTGTTGTGAACGTTTGCAGACGCTACGACCGAACGACCGTCTATACATGTACATCAGCGTTCACGGTCGGCAGGCTCGAGCCGCCAATTGATATTGATTGGTTGTTATCTCATTCATAGAAACAAAAGCTCCTTAAGTTGAATGAAAAGTTTATGTTTGGGCTATTTCTCTGCTAGTTGATAACAAAAAGAGAAACAGTAGTCATGGTTACCTAATCAAGGGGGTGTATGCAGGCGGTGCCTATAAAAATGAGAAATTCATCTTCACTACTTTTGTCCATATTCACGAGCTGGTGTAATTGGATAAAAAGTACATCAATCCCAAAATAGTGTTATGCTCTTTAATAAATATAACATTTTATTTTTGTTACAATATTTTAATGGTCGAGTCTCATAGCACCTATTCTCATAGCACCTACACTACCTGCTTTACATTTTTCTTCTCAATACGCCTACAAACTTGTGTGCCCTCCATCCCCCAACACGTTTCTATTTTATTGTCGGCCATCCTTTTTTACTCTCATAACACCTACTCTACATAGATTTACCCTCTATTCCAACATATATTTCCTACTATTTTTCCCTCTACAGTCGAGCTGACAATTCATATATAACTGAACTTGAATATATTGAAGTCTGATATTTGATTAACTAAATCTGAGCAAAATATGAATAAGAAACATTCAAGAATACTAAAACCTTACCCAATCAACCCTAACATTATTGCTTTTCTGTTCCGTAGCCAATTCCCCGGAATAGTAACACTTACGCCAATATAACTATAGAAACATACGAGAAACATGTAGGGGTCTGAGAAGAAACTAGTTTGTGGGCGTTATGAAAATAAAATGGTAAACTGGTAGTGTAGGTGCTATATGCCTAGGTGTTAGAAGAATCCACAATTTTACTTGATTGACGCTCTTTTTATTTCGTGGATACAAACATAAAGCGTTTGTTTATTTACCCCGTATCCTTCCTTCTCCCCCCTCCCCCTTCCCCCTGCCAATCATCATTTCTCCCCCCCCCCCCCCCAATACATCATTCGTCAGCCGGGAAACTCCCTCAGCAAACACATGCAGTTAGAGACTCGTCAATGTTCTACGGTCCGCCGTATTAAATATCGTGGAATGAAATTATTCTCATCCCGTTTAGTTAATAATATCAGTGTTTCGTCAGCTAGAAACAACCGCCCCGGTGGCTCGGTCGAGTAACATGCAGCGGTAGAAACTGGGGGCGTGGGTTCGAGTCCCGCGTGAGGTATGGGTTAATACCTCTGTATAACGTAGCCGTTGATGCATGGTGTCGTTAAGGGAGACCCCAACCAGAGCGTAACATTTTCAGTGTCAACATAAGATATGAATGATCGCAGTGACTTTCCGGATGAACATATTGTAGTGAACAGTTTCACAACAGTCAGAGAAATAGAACTTCTAAAATACTGTCAATCCGTAGGAATAAACATTCACAGTATGTTACGTGTTGTTTGTATGTAAAGGTACGTTGTGACTTAAAAATCGATTGCAAAAATAGCGTTGTACTTTTACATAAAAACGATCTTTCCATCTTTGTCGTTATCAGATTCGATTGTTGAGCTTTTTCGACAAATTTTGTCTGCATCAGAAGATGTAGGCCTATTTGTTGATTGTGTATCATGCACGGTTTGAATTTCATTATCATTTATATCTCTGAAATCATCCTGGCGGGAACTTTTGCCCTATGGAGACTTGAAACCCATTAAGCACCATTATGAAATAAAATAGTTAAATCTATTCTGTCTTATAGAGGCTCTCGATAACAGAACTTCCAATTATCACCACTAGTCGCAGGTCACTCTTATTCACACTCTTCTAGTGCCTCGAACTTATAGCGTTTTCATTTCCCTGCTATTACATATCGCATTAATCCTGGCGCAATGTTATGGAAATTATGCATGCGTAGGCCTCTGAATGTGTTCCCCTTCCTCCCCTCACGGTACATTTCACCCCTCCACCCCAACCCCTCTAACTGTAATATTAACTGTAACTGTTTCTACGTGTCGCGGTTGATCGTGTATAAACCAGAATTGACGACGTGTGTTTAACAAATGGTGACGTCATGCTTAGAAATATGATCAACATTTGTAATTGGCTGGACGGAAAACAGACGGATTTCTTTCGAGAGAAGTTGAAAGAGAAAAAGATTATGTATAATTCAAGACAACAAACAGTTTCATTTTTGTATCCATCCTGGACCCATACCACGACTGCCACGTGGACTAAAGTCCTGGGCCTGGCTAGCTCCGATAGATGCTGATTGGTTATTGTTATCTAGAAGACCTAAATACCATGGCAATACAAGATAGTAACAGAGTCACGGTCTCTCAGAACGAAAAAATGTAACCTATTGTTATGCCACCTCATGAGTAGTGTTGGGCGTTTGTACTAACAACAATGAAAATCCACAAGAACTGGAGATTGCTCTTCCAAGAGAACATATCCAATCACATTTTCTTAGTCTCTTGGAGTTAGCTCGGCTAAGGACATTATTTTAAGGTTCCTGACGTTGTATATCGTAGTTTTCCACAGTCTTTGAAGCAAATGCTTGCATGAGATACTAATTGGCAACGACCTTTAATTAATGTTATACCTAATTATACCAATTTGGGCATCTCACTAATTTTTTTCATTGTATATAATGATAAACTTTACATCTGCTGTTATTGGAAGAAGTGAACTATGCCTAGGAGACTTATACTTCGAAGTGGAGGATATCAACATTCGTATGTTTGGTTTACCCCTCTTGATAACAATGTTGGTAATATGTAGGGATATTTCACAAAAACGGTTTATACTTATAATTTGATACGGACTTTTGTAGACTGATTTACTTCTATATGTGGCGAAAAGTAAGGTAACAGACAGCGCAATCCTTGCGTCAAAGTTCATTGTGTTTGAACAAATAATTAAAATGGGATGGTAAGATTGCCATGGTCTTAATTGGGGAACAACGATTTTGTATCAAGTTTCGATATTATTAGAGAAAAATCAGATTTATTCCGACTTTTTGCTTGAAAAATTGTGGCTTCAGTCCAGAAACTCCAGACATGTTAGACACGGTGACTGATCGTGGACGTCGGGAAGTTTTACATATGCAACATGATCTGAATATGATGATACGTCGGGACTTTTATTTCGTTAGTTTTTCGTTTTTCAATTTCATCGACCGGGTTTAGGGATAGTATTACTAAATCATTATTGAATTAAGCAGAGATAAGAATTGATCCAGCAGTGATAATTCAGTACACCACACAGAATGGGGCGAAATTACATTGGTGAACAAGTTGATGAATAATAAGATTTTAAATTAATTTCATCGAATTAAAATTTCATGTATTTGAATGAGAAAATATTGCACAACAATAATACATTGTTGTAGAATAGTGATACGTGAAATGGAAAGAAAATACGCGGATGCTTGTAAACTGGATGATGTCAAATTTTGTATTGGAAATTAAAATATAGATGAGCACATGTATGAATATACAATATATATATATATATATATATATATATATATATATATATATATATATATATATATATCTATATATATATATATATATATATATATATATATATATATATAGGCCTATATAGGCCTATATAGGCCTATATATGAAAAGTGAGAACAAAATTCAAATTTTAAACTTATTACGTTCCATTTTATGAGAGCAAAAGAAGAAGAAAGAAAGAAAGTAAGGGAGAACTTTCGCAATTTCTATTAATCATCATATACTTTATTTTTATTCTTAGATTCATTCCACCGCTAACATTCTTCAAATATCGTTTCATTTAATAATTCTCAATTCTTTTCATATCAATCGATTATTTGTATTCATTATTCTATATCCACGTGGCACCACCATCTTTA
The DNA here is from genome assembly GCA_907164805.1 of Brachyptera putata. Taxonomy (NCBI): domain Eukaryota; kingdom Metazoa; phylum Arthropoda; class Insecta; order Plecoptera; family Taeniopterygidae; genus Brachyptera; species Brachyptera putata. The sequence goes on along the minus strand of OU015469.1, from coordinate 18,703,473 downwards.
TTTATTCAAATGAAAACTTTCTCTACTAAAAAGTTCACTTTTCTGTAAGTTATGCGAATTGAAATTTTATTCCTCCCCCCCCCCTTCCCCCCCCCCCCCTCCCTCGAAGTATGTTTTTCTTATCGGTGAAAGTTTTTCTAATACACGTCTGCATACATGTCGAGTATGTAAAGCACGACGTCACATTTCGCAGTAAATATTGACGACCCTTCGGTATCCGCTAGATCGACACTCGGCTAGACAACCGCCTATACTTGTCTACAAGTGAGGAGGAGGTCGTCTACAAACTTGATATAGGAAAAACATGTTTGTAGAGAAATTGTAGTTGTGACGTCGAATATTTAAAGGATATCACAAACCTGAAAGTAGATTTCAGAAAATGATTACAATATTTATTTCTATAATTTTAGAGAAAACTATATAAATCGATTCATCATCTCGATTTCAGAAATTAGAATCAATGTTTTTGTCCTCCTCGCCAATAGACCTTCACTGTCATTACAGTGCGTCGTTAAACCCAATTTTGTCCTCCAGGACCTGTCTATTTTTCTGAGTCGTGACGTAGCTGACATTATACTCGATACTGTTCATGTTGCTATACAGCATCGGTAATGCTTACGTCATGACTCATGGTCACTGGAGGACAAAGATATATAATTTCCGAAATTGAGATGATGATTTCTTTTCTCTTAAATCAGGGGAATAAATATCGTCGTTGATATTGAAATTCAGTTCATGGTTATGACGTCCTTTAACACTTTTGAAGTGCAACAGAAAGAACGTAGGCCTATATATATATATATATATATATATATATATATATATATATATATATATATATCACTCTAAGAATCTCGGTAGCGGTTAAAGCACCCGACCGGCAATTTAGTCGTCCCAGGTTTGTATCCCGGTCGAGACGAAACTTTATTACTTTACTGTATATGTTGACAACATTCAAGAAACTCCTTGAGACTCTTTTGCATGTTTACTCAAATATCCTGCCAATAAGATACGATATATCCGCGCTGACTTGAATGTGTTGACTGCTTGTATATAAAGCCGCTTAGAGCCGCGTGTATTGTCTAATGGCGCGTTAAAGATGTGCACTGATATCCTGTCGGGGTTCGCTGATGTCCTCAACTCAGGCTAAGGGTGAACAGATCTTCAAGGGCGGGATAAAACCGATACGTGACAGGTGATGAGGTGGAAGAAATGAGGTGAAAAGGTGAGATATATGTAGGTGGGATTTTCTTATATCTTAATTGAAATGGTGTTAATTTACTTCGTTTTTGATGATGATATTATGAATTATGAATACGAAAATCATGTGATATCTAGGATGAAGTAGTATTAATCACATATGAAAATTGTTTGAGGCGTCCCCAGGCTTCATAGTGTGAAACGTTCCCACCAGGGTGGTTTATAGATTTGAATGATCACAAGACTAGAAAAGTGCAATAAGTCTTATACTGAATTGAAAAATATGTTGTCATGTGCAATTGTTGGAATTGCTAATGAGTCAGGTGCTTTAATAATAAATGTACACATATCATATTTTCAATAAAGTAAAAGTATGTGCTTACTGTTTATTATTCAACTTTCTATGATATAGGCCTATACATATATACATATATGTTTCATTTATATATATATATATATATATATATATATATATATATATATATATATATATATGTGTATATATATATTGGCCTATAAGTTCAATAAAAGACACCTGCGTTCACTTTATTGATTATTTGCATTCATACATTTATCATTATAACACTTGACTCACATGATTAGTATTTTCAACAATTATTTGCATCTTTTTACATAACCATTAATGTCGTATTTTGCACTGATTTACGTTGCATGGTTTATTATTTCTATAAATATCACATCCTTCATAATGTACAAATTATATCCACGAAAAACGAAGATTTGAACCGTCGACGCGCTAGTGGTATAGGATAGGTGGAACGGTCGCTCGTAACCTTCACACAAGTTTACATAGCTAATAAACCATCCTCTGCTGAATAATAATTATATTTAACTGTCTTACAATTGTAAGTCTCTGTAATACTCTGATCTGCACTCAAGTACTTAGAGGGTAATTGCTCGTACTTATAGTTTCAATACCTCACGATGAAGACAAAGATTACAAGGATTTGAACAAAGCTTGGTTCTGGATTATCATCGTATTACCATGTCGAAGTGCCGTGTTTCTTAGATGATCATGTTATATAACAGAACACTAGACATAAAACAATTGTAGTGTGTGAATAAAGGCTAGATATACCTCTATCATATTATATGAATATCTTGATTATTATATATATACAACATGATAGATATGTATGTATGATCATTAACCTCAAATATCAAATATCGAGATATGTGGGATGTTTTTGCCATGTCACAAAATATACGAAAAAGGACTCGAACCCGGGACCTTCTGATTACCGGTCAGCTGCTCTCCCACTGAGCTACCGAGATATTACTCATATGTCATGGCTATACTTAGAGTGACGACTTTTCCTGGGGCTAGCCCTATAGAGGGCTTGAATTCACCTTAGATGAAGAGAGAGATAGAGAGAGAGAGAGAGAGAGAGAGAGAGAGATAGAGAGAGAGAAAGAGAGAGAGAGAGAGAAAGTGAATTATAAATATTTTAGTATCAAATAAATGAAGCTAACCACCCAAAGTCTAACCAGATACGTTGAAATAATTCTGGCTGAAAATGCAGCTATATTAGGCCAACACACAAGCTAAGCGAGTATTATGTACGGGTATAGAAAATGTGCACACCGATTCTCTGCATACAAGATTTCTTGGCACGGTCCCTCCTAGTCAAGATAAGGTTTTCCCGCTACGAGAGATCGTGCGGGCCGGGATGGGAGGGTGGGGTCGTGATAAATGGTGGGGAAAAATTTAATGATCCTAAAACTACTACATAAAAATCTCGTAAAATAAAAAATAATGGAACTAAATACTTTATAGATGGGGTGTGAACCTACATGTTAATTTATGCCTGGTTTTCGGTACGCGCCGTGGGTTTTGTGGGGGGGGGGGGGGTTTGGAGAGGTTTTTAGGGATTTATTGAGCTATGAAACTTTTTGAAAACGGTTTCGGAATGAAATCAATTCTTAATGCTCCGTTGGATGGTGATAATTAATTCTAATTTGATCCCAGAACTTGATCGTTAGCTTGGATGTTATTATTCGAGAGCTTATAGATGAAGGCAAGATTGAAATGTGTGAAACAGAACTGATATGGGTAATAATTGTGTTCGCAGTCGATTTAATATTTGGCCTACCTGCTGCTGTGCTTTAGTATTGATTCGAATTTTGAAAAGTCAATTGTTGGAATGATCGAATATTTTATTCTACCAAAATATAAGACATTATTAGAATATTATTAAATGATAAAATGAATCAAATCAAAGAAATACAATGAAACCCACATGAGCTGAAGCTTGTGTGTGGGAAAGGAGATCGAAAAATTACACAATAGTGAACTCGAGAGGGTAAAAGTTAATTTGACAATAATAGAACAAATATAAATATAAAATAATATAAACAGAACGTGAAAGACCAAATAGTGAAGAGAGAGAAAATGAATTAATGTGATATCAGTTCCGAATTCAATTACTAGCACCCCTGGCACCCCCCCCCCTCACCTCAAGACCAAGTTTGACATTCAGTTATCCTCACATTATTACGAACAACACCACATCGAGAGGTCGTTACAGTCAAGTTTCCTTTAAGAGTGCATCCATGGGAGTAGATTTAGCGGAATATCAGTTTTTTGGTTCTAACTTCTGAACGGTATGAGATATCGAAATTCTAAAAAGAATATACACAGATATTTTCAATACCTTTCAGATGATGTAATTGATAACTATTCATCTCATATCGCCTAATTGTCAGACGTATAAAATGTGTATTTTTAAGCTACATGCCTGACAATCAGGTGATTTAAGATAAATAGTCATCACTTAAACCGTCTTGAAAGTATTTAAACCATCTGTATGTATGCGATATGAGTTACTAATTATAGCTCATAACATCTTGGAGTTTTTACAAATATCCATGTATTGTTTCCTCCTTATTAGAATTTTAATATCTCTTATTGTTCGAAAGTTACCACACACACAAAATATTTCGCTATGCAGGGTGTAATTGGATAAAAAGTATATCAATTCCAACATAATTCCATCTTTAATTAATATGACATTAAATTTTTGTGAATTCAATCAGTTTCAAGATAACACTCAACGAATACCAAGACTTTTATAAAATTCATTGACGTAATACTGATTGAAATCACAAAAATAATGTCATATCAATAATTGAAAAGCATAAAATTATCTTGGAATTGTTGTACTTTTTATTAGATTGCACTGGTTCGTGAACATAGTACAAAATATGAAGGATGAGTTTCTCTATTATTATAAGCACCTTGCATGCACGCACCCCCTTAAGTTTGTATTCCTGCACAAACCTCTCGTTACACCAACTTGTCGCAACAAAGTTCCACTGCACTGACAATGCTACCAACCATCGACCACAACATCGTCTCTCGACATGAAGCGCACAACGGGATTATTATTACAATTTACAATTATTATAATAACTTTGGCCGAGTGTCGAGATTTACTGACGTCATGTTGTGGTTGAACAGTCGACTAACTTCTGGGACTTGTTACTTGTCGGTTTGTTACGATAGAAGCTATGAATGTGGTGGTTTGAGAAGAGAATTCAGATGTGTTTGCTTGAAATACTTGATGTAATTTAATAAACAGAAACATACGTGCAATATTTCCATGGTAACCAGCAAAAATGTGATGAATCCGATTTTATTTTTAATATAATTATTAATTTTATAACAAACTCCTAAAACATATTTTACGAATCTTGCTCTAACTATTAGTTGAGGTACGCAAATAACATGAGTAACCGATGGTGATAGCAAGTGAATCCACTAACTAACAGTTAGTCAGTCAAACAGAATCTAGAATATTTGCATTAATTATTATTCTATATGGTAATCATCAACTAAAAATCAGCGTATCCGTTTCATCATCTAATTTCCAATAAATAATGATCATACTCAAGATATTATTGAATATATATTATATATTATCCATTTCAACATGGACATGGCTCGGTTTTGCATGAAATCTCATACTACGTCATGATACGTCATAAGACATGAACTTCACCCTGTTTCATCTTATGGGTCGTGACAGCGGTTAGCAATAGGCTTCTGTCAAGTGACGTCACCCATTTTTGAGAGAGACAGACAACAATGTCCACCAGTTAGAATTGACCAATCATAATGTTTGGTAGTTCACCAGTTCACTTTGTTGCTATGGTAATGATTGTTTGTCATTTTCTACTTGACAGGAGCCTATACGTAACTAATCCTCTGTCTTGAGAAAATCAACAGGTTTTGAATTACTTGCGTTTTTTTCAATGTGAAATTCGTGGATAAAACATCTCATGACATATCTTAGAGTGTTATCTTCCGTCTCAGACATTATCATAGTTATGACAGTTCTGAGAGTTACCTACACACTGTGGTTAACCAGGTGTTGTAGTGACTAAGTTTGTTGATAGTTTATCATGTTGCTAAGATACTGGAAGATACTTGATACTTGTATGAATGTCTGTGGTTGCAATATACCCTGCAGCTTACGCGGTCGCTTTACGGGGGTGCATGCACGATGCTTTATACAACAGAGAAATTCATCTTTACTATGTTTCTCCCCATCCACGAACCAGTGTTATTATTCATAAATATCACCAGTATAATTTCATGCTCCTCAATTAATATGACATTCTATTTTTTGTGAATTCAATCTGTTTCAAGGTAATATATCAATGAATTTAATCACATTCTTGATACTAATGCACGTATTATCTTAAAAATGATTGAATTCACAAAAAATAGCATGTCATGTTAATTAAAGAGCATGAAATGATATCGGTGTTGATGCACTTTTCATTCCATTACACTGGTTCGTGAATGTAGAGAAACATAGTAAAGATGATTAACATCTTCCACGGGAGAAGACGGGAGATTCTAAATATATATATTCCTCACACTTGGTACGTCACACTTGCTAAGATCGCCCTTGTCTAAACGATCTTACTTTCATACATATCCTTAATTGGGGAATAATGATTTTGTATCAAGTTTCGATGTTATTGAAAAAAAAACACTTGACCATGCTCGATGAGTTTCTATCAACAAATTACCTCCATGGTCTTTCAATGTATTGAAAGGTCTAACTAACCTATCAATACTTGGTTCAATTCCAGTTGAAGTCAATAATAAATCCAATTCATATCAGCCCTTACAAATTCATAGTATCTGCATGTGTTTTTTTTTTTGAAATTCGAATTCTTCAATTTTACGAAATCATTGACTATGCATAAGACAGAAGTGTAGTAATATTCTTCATTTATAAAATGTATCAATTTTTTCTCACAATTAGATTGGATTTCAGAATGAAATCTCAGATGAGATGCTTGAATCACCACAGCCGTATAAAAAATCGTTTTGTATCAATCGAAATTAAAACTCAATTCAAATTTCAATTCTCATTTTCAATCTAGTTTGAACGTCAGAAATCGCGTATTTTGATATCAGATCACTGTTTTGATTACTGATATTTGATTAAAAAACTTTCTGACAGAATGCGTAAAAAATGACAAATCAGCCACTGTATGACGCAATAAGATGAGATTTTGATTGGACGAGCATGTAAGGGGGGATGGGAGGGGGAGGTTTAATTTGTTTCAAATTATGGGGGATATTTTACTACTGTATATTTGGAAAGCGCGACAATGTCTAGATGACGATGGTTCAAAAGAGGGTGGATTTAAATAGAATATTGGGATGTCAAACTCCACAGATTTTATTTGTACTATAATACCTGTTATAAACCGGCACATGTAGCGCAGTGGTTAACGCGCTCGCTTTACGATTAGATACAACACATTATATTTTACAACATAATTTATATTCTATATTACAAAATATATGTGTATTTTACATTTATTTTACATTATATTTTACAAAGGTTGTCAATCATTGTATATAGTAGCAAAGAGATCAAATATTTAATCGTTATTAAGGAATTGATTTGGCAAGATTCAGCCCGGTGGCCATTCTTACATCTAACCTTGCTATACTATGACAGTGACAAACTAATACAAAGAAACATACTAAAAGTATACATACTTGGACTAAAAAATACAATTATTTTCAGAGTCATGAGACATGTTTATAGTAATGCAACCATGGAGACCAGGCTGTATGCCCTTCATGCCGAACTCTCATTTGTCGATGATGATGATTATTATTGTTTGCTTATCGACCCCACCAACAGCTAGGTTATACGGGGGTACGAATGAGCAGGTGATTATGGAATTATGAAGTGATGATAAGTGGTAGAACGTTTAGAGAAACCCTTGCCTTATGCGGGACTCGAACCCACGCCTAATGGTGACTTCAATTTCTGAAGCGGTGCCTTAGCTGACTGAGCTACCGAGGGCGGTGTGTGTCAATTGTCAAAGGTTTTCACAATATTTAGTTGGCAGATAATCTTCATTCATGGATACGAGTATACCTATCACTAGGCCAACTGTGTTTTTCTCGTATTTTGTGTATTGACTTATTCCCCTCTTCTCCTTCCCCCACCCCACCTCACCTATAATATTTGAATACACGAAATTTGTTTCCCGTCGACAGATTAATAATTAGATCTGTCTCATTGAGGTTACCTTAATCTACTTGTTGACACGACGATCGTCCGTCTCCCCTATCAACCGGTACTGATAGACGAGGGTTTCGATCCTGACGGCATACTCGAGGGAAACCAAATGTTGCTTTTCTCAAAGGATTAGATATTTCAAAAGCAATTTCTACAGTTTCCGTTCACAATAATCTAGAACAGAGAGCAGAGAAGATTGCCAGACTAGACACTCGTAGCAAGAATAAGCACATATAAGACCACATGGAAGTCAATTTAGAGAAATGTCATTTTTTTTGTGATGTTGAGAACTTTTGAACGGGGCGCCTGAAGAGGATATACTGGAATAAAGTCGACTCGGTTGTGTAACATGTGTTTGGGTGTCCAACCTCACCCGAACACTAAATTACTTATTACTTATATTACATACATCATGATGATCTTATCTATCCATTCATTGATCATCATCCCCTCATAATCTCATGAAAGTTGTACATATATATATATATATATATATATATATATATATATATATATATATATATATATTATGGTTATATGAAATAACTCGCTTCATTCCTTCACGTTATCTTACCATGATGTCGTATGAGAAATGTTGATCTAATAAAAGTTTTACGAGTACAGAAAATTTGATCAAATCTGCCAATTTTATGTTGATTCTCCGCGTGGAACAAATCTAGTTCATGTGAGGCAAGACAGCCACGTAGACAGGTAGAGAGAGACAGAGAGAGAGGCGATACAGAGAGAGAGCGAGAGAGACATATATATATATATATATATATATATATATATATATATATATATATATGAGTGTATATCAACAATGACATGGCTATAACATTGGATATATATATATATATATATATATATATATATATATATATATATATATATATATATATATACAGTTTATATTGTGTTCCGGACTTTCGACAACTGAAGACTTTTATCTGCGGCGAAAAAGTGTGGTCACAGACAGCGTAGACCTGGTGTCAAAGTTCATTGCTTTAATTTAAAATAATAATAAAATGGGGTGGTAAGATCGCCCTTGTGGTGCCCCGTCCAAACGATCCTACTCTCATCCTTAGCCTTAATTGGGGAACAATGATTTTGTATCAAGTTTCGATGTTATTAAAAAAAAAAAAAAAAAAAATTTAGGAGGTCATTTTCATCGATATGCAGAGTGTCGTAAGCGACATGTCAATACATTAGGAGTGGTCACCAATATAATTTTGTCGTACGCAAAAAGATTCTGTACATATTGTCATAAGAGCCAACACAATGTGTTGTAAGCGCCAAATATGCGTTTTTTTCAATGTGAAATTCGTGGATAAAACATCTCATGACATATCTTAGAGTGTTATCTTCCGTCTCAGACATTATCATAGTTATGACAGTTCTGAGAGTTACCTACACACTGTGGTTAACCAGGTGTTGTAGTGACTAAGTTTGTTGATAGTTTATCATGTTGCTAAGATACTGGAAGATACTTGATACTTGTATGAATGTCTGTGGTTGCAATATACCCTGCAGCTTACGCGGTCGCTTTACGGGGGTGCATGCACGATGCTTTATACAACAGAGAAATTCATCTTTACTATGTTTCTCCCCATTTATGAACCAGTGTTATTATTTATAAATATCACCAATATAATTTCATGCTCCTCAATTAATATGACATTCTATTTTTTGTGAATTCAATCTGTTTCAATCTGTATCAATGAATTTCATCACATTCTTGATACTATTTTAAGTTTTATCGTGAAAATGATTGAATTCACAAAAATAGAATGTCCTGTTAATTAAAGAGCATGAAATGATATCGGTGTTGATGCACTTTTCATTCCATTACACTGGTTCGTGAATGTAGAGAAACATAGTAAAGATGATTAACATCTTCCACGGGAGAAGACGGGAGATTCTAAATATATATATTCCTCACACTTGGTACGTCACACTTGGTAAGATCGCCCTTGTCTAAACGATCTTACTTTCATACATATCCTTAATTGGGGAATAATGATTGACCATGCTCGATGAATTTCTATCAACAAATTACCTCCATGGTCTTTCAATGTATTGGAAGGTCTAACTAACCTATCAATACTTGGTTCAATTCCAGTTGAAGTCAATAATAAATCCAATTCATATCAGCCCTTACAAATTCATAGTATCTGCATGTGTTTTTTTTTTTTGAAATTCGAATTCTTTAATTTTACGAAATCATTGACTATGCATAAGACAGAAGTGTAGTGTAGAAGTGAAGAAGTGTAGAAGTGTATTCTTCATTTATAAAATTTATCCATTTTTTCTTACAATTAGATTGGATTTCAGAATGAAATCTCAGATGAGATGCTTGAACCACCACAGCCGTATAAAAAATCGTTTTGTATCAATCGAAATTAAAACTCAATTCAAATTTCAATTCTCATTTTTAATCTAGTTTGAACGTCAGAAATCGCGTATTTTGATATCAGATCACTGTTTTGATTACTGATATTTGATTAAAAAACTTTCTGACAGAATGCGTAAAAAATGACAAATCAGCCACTGTATGACGCAATAAGATGAGATTTTGATTGGACGAGCATGTAAGGGGGGATGGGAGGGGGAGGTTTAATTTGTTTCAAATTATGGGAGATATTTTACTACTGTATATTTGGAAAGCGCGACAATGTCTAGATGACGATGGTTCAAGAGAGGGTGGATTATCATTTAAATAGAATATTGGGATGTCAAACTCCACAGATTTTATTTGTACTATAATACCTGTGATAAACCGGCACATGTAGCGCAGTGGTTAACGCGCTCGCTTTGCTATAAGATACAATACATTATATTTTACAACATAATTTATATTCTATATTACAAAATATATGTGTATTTTACATTTATTTCACATTATATTTCACAAAGGTTGTCAATCATTGTATAGTAGCAAAGAGATCAAATATTTATTCCTTATCGTTATCAAGGAATTGATTCGGCAAGATTCAGCCCGGTGGCCATTCTTACATCTAACCTTGCTATACTATAACAGTGACAAACTAATACAAAGAAACATACTAAAACTATACATACTTGGACTAAAAAATACAATTATTTTCAGAGTCATGAGACATGTTTATAGTAATGCAGGCATGGAGACCAGGCTGTATGCCCTTCATGCCGAACTCTCATTTGTCGATGATGATGATTATTATTGTTTGCTTATCGACCCCACCAACAGCTAGATTATATGGGGGTACGAATGAGCAGCTGATTATGAAATTATGAAGTGATGATAAGTGATAGAACGTTTAGAGAAACCCTTGCCTTATGCGGGACTCGAACCCACGCCCAACGGTGACTTCAATTTCTGAAGCGGTGCCTTAGCTGACTGAGCTACCGAGGGCGGTGTGTGTCAATTGTCAAAGGTTTTCGCAATATTTAGTTGGCAGATAATCTTCATTCATGGATACGAGTATACCTACCACTAGGCCAACTGTGTTTTTCTCGTATTTTGTGTATTGACTTATTCCCCTCTTCTCCTTCCCCCACCCCACCTCACCTATAATATTTGAATACACGAAATTTGTTTCCCGTCGACAGATTAATAATTAGATCTGTCTTATTGAGGTTACCTTAATCTACTTGTTGACACGACGATCGTTCGTCTCCCCTATCAACCAGTACTGATAGACGAGGGTTTCGATCTTGACGGCATACTCGAGGGAAACCAAATGTTGCTTTTCTCGAAGGATTAGATATTTCAAAAGCAATTTCTACATTTTCCGTTCACAATAATCTAGAACAGAGAGCAGAGAAGATTGCCAGACTAGACACTCGTAGCAAGAATAAGCACACATAAGACCACATGGAAGTCAATTTAGAGAAATGTCATTTTTTTTGTGATGTTGAGAACTTTTGAACGGGGCGCCTGAAGAGGATATACTGCAATAAAGTCGACTCGGTTGTGTGACATGTGTTTGGGTGTCCAGCCTCACCCGAACACTAAATTACTTATTACTTATATTACATATATCATGATGATCTTATCTATCCATTCATTGATCATCATCCCCTCATAATCTCATGAAAGTTGTACATATATATATATATATATATATATATATATATATATATATATATATATATATATATTATGGTTATATGAAATAACTCGCTTCATTCCTTCACGTTATCTTACCATGATGTCGTATGAGAAATGTTGATCTAATAAAAGTTTTACGAGTACAGATTTTTTTTTTCAAATCTGCCAATTTTATGTTGATTCTCCGTGTGGAACAAATCTAGTTCATGTGAGGCAAGACAGCCACGTAGACAGGTAGAGAGAGACAGAGAGAGAGGCGATACAGAGAGAGAGCGAGAGAGACATATATATATATATATATATATATATGAGTGTATATCAACAATGACATGGCTATAACATTGGATATATATATATATATATATATATATATATATATATATACAGTTTATATTGTGTTCCGGACTTTCGACAACTGAAGACTTTTATCTGCGGCGAAAAAGTGTGGTCACAGACAGCGTAGACCTGGTGTCAAAGTTCATTGCTTTAATTTAAAATAATAATAAAATGGGGTGGTAAGATCGCCCTTGTGGTGCCCCGTCCAAACGATCCTACTCTCATCCTTAGCCTTAATTGGGGAACAATGATTTTGTATCAAGTTTCGATGTTATTAAAAAAAAAAAAAAATCAATTTAGGAGGTCATTTTCATCGATATGCAAAGTGTCGTAAGCGACATGTCAATACATTAGGAGTGGTCACCAATATAATTTTGTCGTACGCAAAAAGATTCTGTACATATTGTCATAAGAGCCAACACAATGTGTTGTAAGCGCCAAATATGCTATGTTATTTCTCAATTAAAATACAACATATTTTGTCGTAAGCGCCAAATATGCTATATGCTATTCCCTTATTAAAACTCAAGTTCTTGAAAACTAGATTTTTTCATGAAAATTTGTTACGATTATGATCGAATATCTCACAAAACTTTGACGATCAAATCTTCAAGTTTGAATTTATTGAACGTTTTTAACTTTCTGTGATCAAAGTACGAAATAGCGGTGTTTACGACATCTTGCTTTTCCACCATCTATTTGTATTATTTTGTGTGATGACTGTCAACTGAAAATAGCCTCGAGTCCTATAGATGAATCTTGAGGAAAATATGATTTTCGATATGGAACTGATATTGTTCAACAAATTAATAGGATATCACATCTTCGGGCTAGTTTTGATTGAATAATTACGTTTTTGTATTACTAGGATAACGCCATACATGCATTGTTAGACGAGCGGACATCTAAGTTATAAATGGGTAAAAACTGCTCCGAGTGGTACCAATTTAGCACATTTTATGTTTTTTCTTCAAAATGTCTGACCCAATCAAGCTGAAAATTTCCAGAAATGTGTATCAATCTGATTGTATACCGGTACCATTTGATAACTTTTGAGATATTTCATCGTGTCTGGTATCGATGTGTTCGTGAAATTGTGCTCATGAAATTTAGCTCAGCTGATAGAGGAAGGTTCATACAACCAGAGTATCAATTGTCAATTTTATGCTAACTATCTACTGCTTTTGGTGTATGGTTTAACACAATTCTCAACTGGTTTTCCAAAAACATCTCGGAATTTCCATTTATTTTCTTCTTTTCAAATTTTTAATATACTATTTCAACATTGATACATCAATGAATTACATAAATCTGACACATTTCTGTGGGTGGGTTCCCCTTAAACAAAAGTCTACATTATCTGGTTGTTTATAACAAAGTGACTTTACCCGTGTATGCGACCGTGGCGCGGACTTGTGTACAGCGTCCAAGCTCGGCACTGTGCGGTATATATCTGGAGGAGGTGAAGGGTTGCTAAGGGACCAGGATGGTGAGGGGCGGGGGGAGGGGAGGTTTTTAGTTCGTGTCATGTAGTCCCACGGGTGAGGCTAACGAATTGGTCCTACATGACTAGAATCTAACCGATCTTTCAATCGAAGATCTAGCAGGATGGGAATCTTCTTCTCTTCTTCTCCTGTACCAATCCGAAGAACGCTACACATTGTTGTAGTAGTGAATGTCTCTTACGCGGTTTTCTTGTTTTATTAATATATATTAATCAGAAATAATATCTCTATAATATCATATATAATATCATATATCATATCGTTTATGTTTTATTATATTTAATATATTAATCACGATGTAGTGATAACAACAAATTTTATTATAATATAAAGGTGTAGGCCTACTCACTCAAATCTTCCAAGTAAAGTATTTGCAGGGTCAGAATCTGAGTCCATGGTCCCATTTACCTGTAGCCCAAGTATCGCTTTTATATCGTACTATATAAAAACAACAATGCTCAACAATGCTATACACGGCTCAGTATAATTATTATTAGAGGTGACATTTGTTTTTCATGAAAATTATAGATTTTGTAAGTTCAACAATGTCACCGGTACCGTATAGCCACTCTTATCTACATCTAGTTCACAAGGAATCCGCTAAATTGCGACAGGCAAATGGGACCGTTGACTCTGATTTGACCGCAAGAAACCACAAATACCTGACATGTTATTAGTATGGGAGTCGCTACACCTTCTCTATATTATGATAAACTCTGTTAGTATCACTACGCCATATTTATCAGTCATATTTATTTATAGTTACACCGTCTTATATCTCAATTCTGTTTCCTTATTTCTGTAAATTATGTTTTAAAACAACAATACAACGATTCAGAAATATTAGTATATTTTTCTAGCTTCAGCATGTTCTAATATGAGTCATTTTTCTTTAGAATGTATTAGAATGTGACTTGATTGGTCACTTTATGGGACCGCTAGTGTACATATATAGAAAACTTTCTCGTTCCATTGGATAAAGTTTCTTGTAGTTTTGTTTTAACCTATCGATCGTAAAATGAATCGCTTTTCTTTTTACTTTCCGTGAAATGTAAACGGGGTTCTGGACACGACGTAACATTTCCTACGTCTTCAAAACTTATAAACGATCGTAACGACTCTCATTTAGAATGCAATTGAAATTATTATTTTACTTCATTCAGACAAGTATGTTTTAAAATATTTTCGATTCGTAATGATGATAATTGATTATTGTTTGCTAGACCCCACCAACAGCTAGGTTATACGGGGGTTCGAATGAGCAGATGATAGTGAAATTATGAAGTGATGATAGGTGAAAGGACGATTACAAAAACCCAATCTTCATGCGGACCTCGATCTAACGTATGAATGAATGAAATGAAGAATGAACGAAATGAAGAATGAACGAAATGAAGAATGAACGAAATGAAGAATGAATGAAATGAAGAATGAATGAAATGAAGAATGAACGAAATGAAGAATGAATGAAATGAAGATTGAATGAAATGAACAATGAATGAAATGAAGAATAAACGAAATGAAGAATGAATGAAATGAAGAATGGATGAAATGAAGAATGAACGAAATGAAGAATGAATGAAATGAAGAATGAACGAAATGAAGAATGGATGAAATGAAGAATGAACGAAATGAAATGAACAATGAATGAAATGAACAATCAATGAAATGAACAATGAAGGAAATGAAGAGTAAACGAAATGAAGAATGAACGAAATGATGAATGAACGAAATGAAGTGTGTGAATGATAGTGCTCGCTGGAGATGGTTGATTGGAAAACGACATAGTCGATTGGTCTAGACGGTTGTGACGAGATACTGATGAGAGAATAAGAGTCTTCATTTCGGTGTCAATAGCAGCTCGTCTGTCGCTCGCACTCGTCTATCGGCCCTGGTTTGACAGCAAATTACCGTCGCTCTCGTCTAATGGAACAGCCTTTTAGATCACAACGCGTCTGGATCTGTAATGATGACTTATTCATTGTCGTGGCATGGAGATGTATTTGTGACTGGAGCATGGTTTACAATAGGAGAGTTCTTGTGTCGGGCCAGTGGCGTAAATATCGGCGGTGCAAGTGGTGCAGTGGCACAGGGGCCCACCGGTTAAATTGCACACTATCCACCCACTGAGATTGTCATAATTTGTTAAAATTATAATTTATAACTTGGTTCATATGTTTATATATATTTTCTAACTTTGAACGAGCGACTCAGAGTGCGGTATCAATCTTATCAATTGAACCGGAGAGAGCAAGGCTGATTCAATTTAGTAATGTTGTAGACATTTTTTACAATGAATTTTAATAGCAATCAATAGGTGAGTGAATTCTATTAATTTATGTGCAATAAATAGTAGACCTATTCAACGTTACTTTATGGAATGCATAACAATACAAAAGAGAAAGAAAATTTGTATCACATTTATATTAAAGTGAATTAGAGACGCACGTTTGGAGTGCTTTTCGTAAAAGCACTCCAAATATGAAAAAAAAGTGAGGCATCATCTATAAATTTTGCACTCCTGTCTCGTCGTGCCTTGTTACGCCACTGTATCGGACTATCTCGGTGCGCTGGAAGGCTCATACCAAACAGTGCTGCTAGTTCCACCTAAATCCGTGCGGAACGTTAGATGAAAAGAGGCCGGTGGGCCACGCTTTACGCATGTACTCAAATGTACGTCACTTATTGGCGGCATGACGTCAGCTGTCAAACGTCAACTGGACCACTTGACCGGCCTCTTTTCACCCAGCGTTCCGCACGGATTTTGGTGGAACTAGCAGCACTGTTGGTATCAGCTGAAATAACTTCGAACTTCTGAAATAACTTCTTTCTAGGGCCTCTCTATTCTAGACGATGGGTTAAGAACTGAAGAACAATTCAAAGTCGTGTGGGAAAAAATCTGTCTTCTTCATGAATATATCTGCCACCCTCGACACTGAAGTCACCGTCCGGCTTGGGTTCGAATCCCGCATAAGGCATGGGTTTTTGTAAATGTCCTTTCAATTATCATCACTTTATAAATTCATTGTCGCTTGCTCATTCGTACCCCGTATAACCTAGCTGTTGGTGGGGTCATTAAGCAAACAAAAATAAAAAATCATGAATATATCTCCTATTTCTTCATTTTTCTTAATATATCTTCTTTTCTTCATCTCTTCGTTTCTTCACTCGTATGGAAGAGATCTACCAACTGTGTAATAGTAAAACCATAGGTGATTATATAATCTTGATGCAACTACAGGGATAATTTAACAATTTTGAAGGATGTAGTTGCGTTTCTTATCATGAAAATCGTCCTGAAAAATCTTAATTCTCTCAAAGTCCAAATCCATACCAATATAACGGTGATATTTGTGTTTGTTATATTGGTAGACGACATTCTTCTCTCGTGAATACAAGTATAACATACGCATCACTTATATATTCTATTTTGTCCACTCTCATCAAACCAGGGAATACATTTACTCCTCTCTCTCTTCATCTTACTCTCTCTCTCTCCCTCCATCTCTCTCTCTCTCTCTCTCTCTCTCTTTCTCTCTCTCTCTCGCTCTTCATCTATCTCTCCCTCTCTCCCTCTCTATCTCTCCCTCTCTCTTCATCTCTCTCTCTCACCCCTCTCTCTCTCTCTCCCCCTCCCCCTCCCCCCCCCCCCCCCACCCCCTATGAAGTCGAGTCGTTTCTCCGCCGTGTTCGAACCTTTTAAGAAGACATTTGGTAATAAAATGACCGTTGACGTGGAACAAACCTCGGCCGGAGCTTTTATCAGCGGTTCCCGTAAAAAGCCACGCAAACCGAACTAGAAGGCTCTGGCTCACAAGTCTGCCAGGCACAATACGCTCCCAGGTTAAAGGGGATGGAACATCCCAGTTACTTTTATAGGGGTATTACAAGCAGACATGGGCAAATACTCCAACTTGAAGTATCTAAAATACTACCGGTAGATACAGATACTTGGATTCTGGGTATTTCAGATACAAGATAACGGCAGATACAGAAACTTGAATTCTGGGTATTTCAGATACAAGATACATATAGAAAATGTATTTCAATTACAAAGTAAAAGATGGTATCTTAAGACACTTTCAATAGATACATTCTAAATAGACTTTCCGAAAAAATGAAAAATAGGTAAGTGGAAATGTGCAGGATATACTAAAATTAATATGCCAAAGTTTAAATATAATTTTAATGTTTTTTTAAAGGAAGCATATTTCCAGCTGTGCCTGTGGAAAATAGGGTTGCAATTATCCTACTTTCGGACGGGGTGGTTTCTGATGACATTTGTACGTGATCTCTGTATTGGATGTATTGGAAAAAGATTCAAGATACATTGAAAATGAGTATGTGAAATACTAAATACAAGATACACATGTATCTAAAATACGTATCTTAAGATGGGTGTATCTAGATACAGCCCATGTGTGAGGGGTGATAACCCCTACAAATACCAAGTTGTAGGTCATATATGTTGTCTAGCAAAGACTAAATGACCATTATTATTATGAAATATAATTATAATGATAATAGTATATATTATGTTTCATTATATACACGATTCCTCTTTCATCCATAGCCTCACTGGGGAACAATGATTCTGAATCGATAGTGATGAAAAAAAATAAAAGATCAGAATTTACAATTTTTTTATATTTATTTAGTTGGTAGACGACCGTTTCTTTCGTGAATACAAGTTTGTAAACAACGTTTATATTTGTGTTTGTTATGTTGGTCAGACATCCTCATGCCCTCATGGTTACCAACAGCTACATAAAAGCACTATTAAAACCAGGAGCTAAATGTTCGTCCTGGAAACCTGAAAAGTGCGGTAATTGATGGCTAAACGTTCTACGATGTTGTTGTTATTTATGTCAACTAACATGAGTTATATTATTGTTGTTTTTAATGTTACTTACATGAAACTCGATTCGAGAGGTAATTTATTAGTAAACTTTAATTCAGTTATGGTTCCATTAAACGTTGAAAGAGGGGGAAATGAATTTGAGAGCTGTGTGTGTGTATTGGAAGCGCAACAAAGTTTTATTTTCACTTTTATCCCAGTGAATTCACAATATGAAATAGAACATTTAAAAGTGAATCATTTGGACAGTCAAGGATAAAATAAGAGATTGAAAATTACACACAATATTGTAAATACAAACAAAACCCTATACTTGAAATGATATTTATGGTAGATCCATCTCATCCTAATGAAAAAATAATTAAATTGTGACTTATAATAAAGAATATTGAATATATATATATATATATATATATATATATATATATATATATATATATATATATATATATATATATATATATATATATATATGATGGAACCGCCCCCGTGTGGCTCAGTCAACTATATCACTTAATGCGGTAGGAACTGAAGTCAGATAGATCGTGAGTTCGAGTCCCGCATAAGGCATGAGTTATTGTAAACGTCCTTTCGCCTATCATCACTTCATCATTCTATCATCACCAGCTCAATTGTACCCCCAAATAACCTAGCAGTTGATGGGGTCAGTGGGTGTTGGTGGGGTGGAGCACAATTGAACAAATACTACATATAAATGGGATAATCATATAGTGAAGTGAATAACAACAGGACATGACTAGAATATTCCTCCTCAAATAAAACACTGGAACAATGGTTGGACTCCGTCTGACGTAGATGCCCCTTTAATCTCGTCCGCCCGCAACACACACTAAACGCTGACCCTCTCTTTCTGCAATCATCTAACAGTAAAGTCCTGACATCAGATCCCGACGTGATCGTCGTGCTTGGACCCCGTCCAACGAGTCTACATGTCTACACTGGCTACATGTCTCTACATGTCTCTACAGTCTACGAGCGCATTAGCAAGACGGATCTGGTCGTGGATCTTAGGGACGCTGTAAGAGGGGAGGGGGGGGGGGGATAACATGATACCGAACTGTGCTATTGGAGATTGATGAAAAGTGTACTATATAGGAAATTATTTTGGGTTTGTTGTATTATTTTTAATTTACACATTCCAATTTGCAGTGTGCATAGAATCACATCTTAAAATACCACAAATCCAACAATAATGTATGTTTGTATGTATATATATATATATATATATATATATATATATATATATATATATATATATATATATATATATATATATGTGTGTGTGTGTGTTATGTCGATTTCTCGGGTTCTTTGAACATAATTCGAATCGAATGAATCGACTCACTGGATCATCTCGATCTCAATCGCAATCTATCAGAATCATATATTAACTTAAATTACAAGTCATTTAAGTCTGCGAGATAAGATATATATGTCAACATATTTTCCATTGTTTCAAATGTGTCTAGGCCTACTATTAATATGTGATTTTTTTGTCATTTTCACAACTTGATTCATATTTTGATATAAATCAAATACCTGAAACCCTCAATTATCAATCAGTTACGCTCATGAACCATTTATTCCCTAGATCTCCTTGCAATCACATCAATATGGCCCACTGTCCCACAACCCGCACCATTCTCTATGACGTAACATCTTCACCAATCTTGACCCCTCAATAATGTTCCTGCTCCTCCACCTCTGTTGGTGCATCTACATCGTTGTCCCCGAATGCAAACAAACGCGTCTAGTTTCTTTGGCTTGCATAATACAGTATCCAATCACGAGATGGGAATCATAAACCGAGTTAAACCAGACAGCAAATGTCTTTAATTGTCTACGAGAGCGCGCTGCGAGCGTATATATATCTTGTACGACTAAGCTCTTTGCTAGACAGTGGCGGACCAGGGCAGATATTCGAAACCTGCCGATGGAAATGACTTCGACTCTTTTTTTTTAATGGATATTGTTTTCATAACGACCCCGCCAATAACTAGGTTATACGGGGGTACGAATGAGCAGGTGATTATGAAACGATGAAGTGATGATAAGTGAAAGAACGTTTCCAAAAACCCATGTCTTATGCGGGACTCGAAGTCAAGGTGACTAAAGTTTCTAAAGTAGTACCTCAGCTGACTGAGCTATCGAGGGAGGCTTTTTTCTCTCTTCTTCATATATATATAACATTGATACTTGATACAAAATCATTTCCCCCAATTAAGGCCATCGAAGCAATTGGAGAAACCGAGGCAACGAACGGTATGGAGTGAGTGATCAGTGATCCTAGAAGTTTTAAAATGAATTCTCTTCGATATTTATAACATTTTCATATTTTTTGAATAAATGATTGCGTTGAACCAAATTGAACCAAGGGCCCTTCTATAGTGAACAATTATTTTTTCATTGGTGATATTCAAAGTATGAAGACCCAAACAGTAAAAAATAGGTCCTATAAATATCCAAAAAATTATAACTATTCACTTTTCGAACTTTTTTTTTCGAACAGTTGATTTGATGTGTCTCATCTTTGTTGTGTTTACCTGTCTTCTCGGACATATCAATCGCACGTGTTCCCATAGTAGCTCGCCACTGTTCGCACGTATCTAGTCACGTGTTTAGCGCGTAGTGCAGTAACACACACACACACACACACATGCCGAGGGACGCCTGAGCCAGTTAGATACGTGTACAAACGATCCATCTTCACTAAATTGTCAGTCTTGAAGGCCGTGCCTAAAGACACATTGGATCTTAAGAGCTAACAACTTGAGATAACATCCACGGGGCCGTGAAAGAGAGGGAGAGAGAGAGAGTGAGAGAGTGAGAGAGAGAGAGAGAGAGAGAGAGGGAGGGGGGGAGAGAGAGAGAGAGGGAGGAGGGCGAGAGAGAGAAGAGAGAGAGAGAGAGAGAGAGAGAGAAGTTAACTTGCATCCACGAAAGAAGCAAGTAGTCCACCAACGATAATACACCACAAAAATCACCTCAAATGTAGGCCTACTACAGCTATAATATTTTGATGGTCAATTATTTTTCACAAGATTCAGGATCAGAAACACAAATACATCTTTCAAATGCGTTAAATGTGTGAAACTTCTTGAGTTTCTCTACTATTGAATCAATTTTATATTTTTTTCGGTTGGTAAACAACCTTCTCCTTTCGTGGATACAAGTACAGACTCGATCTCTCTCTCGTGACGTATATCTTACACGTCATATTGGAGTTGACGTTGGAAACTGCTGTGTGTAAAAACTTACACGTCACATTAGACTTGATGTCGAATACTACCCTTGTTCATCAAGTTATAATACTTGATGTCGAACATTACTCGTGTTCATCCGGTTATAACACTTGCCGATTCTAGACGTGCGTGATTTAACGTGGGTGGAGGTGCCGGGCTATGTGGCTCGTCTATCTGGTAGCTTACATGTCATACCGTACTAGTCCCAATACATCACAGCATTCGAACACCTCGAACATGTTTGCGTCCGAACATATATATATATATATATATATATATATATATATATATATATATATATATATATATGATGTATTATTCTCTCGGGTAGACCGCTTTTGCTTTTTCGGGATACAATTGGGTTATCGAAGTTCGCCGAGCTACAAAGAAGAATCCCTGATGATAGCAGGTCATTTCCTGCCGAAACGTTGGAGGAGGAGAAGACCGCAATATATCCCGAAAAAGCAAACGCGGTCTATCCGAGAAAAAAATACAACATTTCATCCAATCCGCGAGATCCGCCACTCATTACATACATATAGGCCTATATATATATGTATGTATACCTGGTTGAGCGAGGAAATGGTTACACCCCTATTTGCGTGTCGTGTTGCGGGGTGTTGTGTTATGCAGGTGTCGGTAACACCACCAACTGTTTGATCACAGCCCGCCTTGTTATGCTATAATCGAGCGTGATACGGGCCGCGTGTAAACACTGTGTCGGTTTCACGCCGTGTAAGCTGATCATTACACGTGGTTATAGGACGTGAGCCTGATTCATGTTGTACTCTTAGAACGAATCGGGCGTCAAACAACGTAATATTACCCGCATATTAATATTTAATATATATATATTTATTTATTTATGGGGCATACGTGTCTAATGAGACACTAATATAAACTAAACATAATTAAACATGGTTTGTTGTTGATTGTCAGGATGGTATTATTGTAGCGATGTATGTAGCCTGTTATCATAACATAGCTCTAAGAGAGAGAGAGAGAGAGAGAGAGAGAGAGAGAGAGAGAGAGGTCACATACACAATTCATCATGAAAATTATTAATATTGCCCTATTGCGCTTTCATAGTATTAATTTGCACTTTTTTTTGACACGTTCACTTTTATACTTTTGAGATGGTATATCCATATTGTATATGTGTTTTGCTATGAAAAGTTATAAATATATACTAAAATACACGTGCCTAGACGTAACCCTAGATGTATTTTATGTAATTTTTAGTTTCAAATGTCTCACTCTACTAGTACATATAGTTATTTCTCTCTGATTTCTTCATACAATGTCGACTGAGATGAATAGAATGTATAGGTTCCAATTCTAAATGCTGCGAAAATGAATTCATTTCTCTTTACTCTAGCAGTATAGTCTCTCCATCTTTTGATTACAGAACAGGGCAAGTTGATCCGGTATTTACATACAAACTAAAATATAAGAACCTCGTTTAAAGTAGATAAGACTCAGTTAATTAAGAAGCGAAGAAGGAATTACAGAAGAAATAATACCGGTATTTTAACTCTCTGGCTTAATTTCAAGAAAACGAAAATATCTCGGAATCCTATTAGATCAACGGAGGGAAAATGTGAGCTAACAATTTCACTCGTTCTTGCAAATATGCGTTGCAGCTTATAATATACAAAGCTTTCTGTTCAAGTTTTTTTAATTCATTTTTCATTATTCATTTATTGATTCATGAATATCTATGAGCTATATCTAGATCTCTATGCAGAAATAAATCACTATTCTTGATATATTATAGAAACCATACATCTTACATAATGAATTATAATTTATTCAAAAAATGAAGAGAATAGAAAAAACATAATAAAGTTTCTCCTAATGACTATATAAAACTGGTTATGTTAGGGGAATTGTCCACGGGAGTCGATTTAGTGGATAATCAGGTTCCTGGTATCGAGGTATCGAGGTATCGAAATTCTATAGACAAGGAAACACAGATATTTTCAATACCTTCAAGGTGGTATAAGTGGCAACTAATTATCCCATATCGCATATTGTCAGGCGTGTACTGTTGAAAGAAGTATATTTTTAACCGTATACATACGCCTGACAATTGGTCGATTCATAATGAATGGTTATTACTTACACCGTCTTAAGGTAATGAAAATTGTATTTCCGTAGGAACGTACCGGTATTGTAGTGAAACTGCTTCATACCAATCAGAGGAGTATCTTATAGAATAGACAATCCTAAATAATAATAAATAATCAATCCTGAAAAATCAATCCATAATATTTTTTATCGGATTTAACGACGCACTATTATGATAGCGCTGATCTATTGGCGTCGGATGAATGATTAATGAGATGATGGGATGATGCGATGAAGGTTTTTGGGTAATGGGAAGGATATTGTGAAGGAAGCGGTCGTGGCCTATATTGTGGGAACCACCCCGGAATTAGCGTGGACTACATAGGAAAACCATGAAATACCCCTGTAAAGATGGACAGCGGCGGGGATCGAACCGGGTTCGAAATTCCCCTCGCCTCCTTTATCACGTGAAGCGAGCGCGTTAACCACTGCGCTCCATGTGCCGGTAAAATAAATATTCACAACATGTTACGTGTTGTAACGGTACGCTGAGAAGTAAAAAAGTATAGCAAACATATCGACTGTTACTGTCACATACAAGTGATCTTTCCACCTTTTGTATCTCGAAATGTTGAAGTTTTATGATCATTTATATCTATGAAATTCCCCCGGCAGGAACTTGTTGTGCCCTATATCTGGTATTTGGTGATAACTTTTGAGCAGTAAAGGTAACAAAATTCTACTACTGGGGAAGTACACATATCTCTCCTATACCTCTAGATGTTACAAAAGAATAATGTAGAACACACACTTGTATGATAGTCACAAGTATAAAACTAAAAAACAATTTTTAGCTGAACACATTTGAAAATGTTAGAAGTCTATTGGTTACTAATTGTATTGCACATCATTTTGAGGGTATCAAAAATATTTCTGTTTCTTCCGCATTAGAATTTCGATATCTCATACCAATCAAAAGTTATCACAATAAATGACATTTCGCAAAATCAACTGTCAAGCACTCTTAAAATTCCTAGAATCATGTTAGCATTGTTGTTATAGCTTAGTTCATTAATGGTGTTGAGGTTATTTTGTGTTGTTTTTCCATTGAACTCGACTGTAAGTTCGTCTTCCAAGATTCTTTCTGCTGTGTTGGTAACACGATTCCCTTCCCCCCCTCCCCCCTCCCCCCTCCATACCCCTAGCGACCAGTTAATGTTTAATCAGTGTCTATTGGCTGTTCGGCTCCATCTTTATCTAGTTACTGCGCGCTCCTTTTCTTCCCTTAACACCACTGATTGCGGACAATTATGTGCAGAAAGAGGGTCGCAATGAACGAAAATGAACTTGGGAGGGGGGAGGCGGGGATCACTTTTTTATTTTTCGTCGTTCTGATATTTTTTATTTTCCCCCATGGTCGAAATGAATTGTGGGGTATTATTTTTTGTAGGCTTTTTTTAAATTTCGAGTCGATTTTTCATATATCTTTATTCATGAAAATAACCCTCAGTCTTTGAAATTTGAATTAAAGGTTGCCATCAGACACAGAATAACAATACATATGGGATTAAAATATACATAAAGAATATAATATATGAATAGGCCTAATATAATATATATATATATATATATATATATATTTATTTTTTATTTTTTTATTTATTTTTTTGCTGGAGGCTTCTTTCTTGGTCAAAATGTAGATAATTCATGATAATTTAGGAAATGAACCAAGTATTGTGTGGTGATAAAATATAAAATCTTTAATCGCCAACGCGTTTCAACAGGATTGTTGAAGTTGTTATGAAGTTTTATTTCTGTTCAAGCCCTGATGAAGACATGTACAATCCTGTTGAAACGCGTTGGCGATTAAAGATCTTATATTTTATCACCACACAATACTTGGTTCATTTCCTAAATTATCATGAATTATATATATATATATATATATATATATATATATATATATATATATATATATATATATATATATATATATATATATTTGAATTAATATTTTCGGAAATACCATATGTGTGTTACCATTATTAGAAAAACGATTGCATCTATTTTCTCAACCTTTCAACATGTTTTCAATAATAATCCCCTGATGATAACATGTCAAAACATGTTGAAACGTTTGAAAATGATTTCAATCGTTTTTCTAATAATTGTAACACACATGGTATTCCCAAAAATATTAATTCAAATACTAATGACCATGAAAGTTTGAAACATTATATATATATATATATATATATATATATATATATATATATATATATATATATAAAAGAATTGTAAGAACTCAGAAATGGAAGACAATCGCCTGCAGATTTCTAGAATTATTCATATAACATCGACTTTGTGTAAATATTCATCTTCTTGCGTTAAGATGAGGAGCTCAGAAAGAAGATCTCAGACAGGAGCAAAGAGGATCTTGAGATCTCAACCCGACTGTGTTGGGTTTTGTTTTAAATTCTGTTTGTAGAATCAGTCCGTGAAACCGAAAAATAAATAAATATTTGATGGAATAATTTTCAAAATAATGAGAAAGACGGAACATTCTAGAAAGTAGAAGAAAAAAATTCTGATAGAGAAAAAACAAAATTATTAAAGGATATCACAAACATGAAACTAGAATTTAATGAATAATGACGATATTTATTTCCTTAACTTTCAGAGGAAACTAGAAATCATCATCTCAATTTCAGAAATTATAATAATTTTTCTTATCATCTAGGGAGCATGAGTCATGACGTAGGCATTATCGATACTGTACAGTAACATAAACAGAATCGAGTAATGTGTATGCCTACGTCACCACTCAGAAAAAGGGCCGGGTCCCAGAGGACGAAAAAATAATTATAATTTCTGAAATTGAGATGATGATTTCTAGTTCACTCTAAAATCAGGGAAATAAATATATAGATATTATTTGCTAAAATCTAGTTTTCAGAGTTGTGATGTCCTTTAAGATTCTCGGAAAATTTTCCACCCAAAAAACAAGATTGATTCGACCACAATCCATTGAGTCGTTATTCTATACTCTTGAAACGAAATGAAAGTGTCAAATTTTCTTTTCAAATAATTATTTATTATCATTGACCAATAATAATCATTATTAGTCATAAAACTTGGACCGCGCGTGCAAGACACTAAATTGACAAGTACATCACAAGATGCAGACAATATTCGTGGAAAATGCTAATTACTCAAATTCCATAATAACGAAAGTGGAAAGATCACTTGTATGTAACTTTAACACTCAATATTTTTGAAATCGATTTTTAGCTCACAGCGTACCGTAAAACACAATTACAAATAACATATTGTGAATGTTTTATGTTTATTATGGATCGACAATATTTCAGAACATTATTCTCTGAATGGTGTGAAGTAGGCTCACTAGACTACGTAAAAATATATAAGTGTACGCATACAATATTGTTTTTGGATTTTTATAAGGCCCGGTTTTACGAATAATAAATTTGTTGATTAAGCGATAATTAGTGGATTAGCTTGTTATCACCCTCGGTTACCAATGTTATTTTTGTGCTGCAATTGATTGATTAGCTTAATTAACACATTTTTATTATTGGTAATATGGGCCCTAAGCAATTGACCAGTAGCATATCTAGCATCTCAAGAACTAGTTTCAGTAATTTATGTTTATTTTTTATTATAATAATAGTTATATAATATCATTATTTCAAGTTTATTCGTGACAAATTTTTATAAACTTTATGCGTTCACTGTAATGCCGTCTTACAAGTTACTTGGTATAACATGAAATGCTAATAAATGCAATACAATACAATACACCGGAAAGTCACTGCGATTGTTTATGTTTTACGTTGACACTGGAAACGTTACACGCTGTGGGTATAGGTTTCCTTTGACCTGTTTTCTTATTCCTCGTCTTAACGCTATAACTTCTTTGATTAAAGTAAAAACGTGCCCCACTTTATATCATCTCGACTACAGTTTCCGCCATTAGTAATAAAATATTCAAATAGACACTTCCATTAAAAGCAAGTAAATTGAATTCCTCTTCTTCTTCTTCGGCGATTGCTTTCAAATGTAAACTAGCTTGTATATATAATCAAACAAACTAGTCACATTTTTCTCATTTTATTCTTTCTGTTTTGGGAAGTTATATCAACTGTATTCAAATTCAACTTCTGACTATGACCGTCTTGGCTTTGTCCCTGATTTTCTTTTCTGATTATTATGGTCACCCTAATGAAGTAATTTAATTGGTCAACTCCGACATAAGGATCACTTGTTCCCAGTCAGGCTGGTATTACCGCATCACGTGACTTACTCCCGCGTCAAGCATGTCGGCGTCACCTACGCGCCCTCCACTAGTATTCAACCTCTTCTATCCTACCACGTTTCATCTTACTGATACGAATGGTTCAGTCGGTTAAACTCTCGTACTTTGTTTCGTTATTCAATTTGTCAACGCGTTTTCCTTCACATTGTGTAGTCTTTGATGTTCTGACGCGTAGAAATATACTCTGATGAAGAGTTGGCAATACCGATACTTATACTTCTCTCTCTCTCTCTCTATATATATATATATATATATATATATATATATATATATATATATATATATATATATATATATAAATATATATATATATATATATATATATATATATATTGCTCTCTTTCTGTCGCTCTCTCTCTCTCTCTCTCCCTCTTTCTCTCCCTCCCCCCCTCTCTCTCTCCCCCTCTCTCTCTCTCGCCTCCCTCTCCCTCCCCCCTCTCTCTTTCTCTCTCTCTAAAGAATCGTATAAAAATAAATTGGGTTTTGGAACTCACCTATAATGTCTCTACAAAAAGAACCACTAAAGATAAAATTTGGCAATAGTCGTTAGCGAGGACGTAAAACACAGTTTGAAGACATACACGCTGGGCCGGTCGGTAAAGTAGTGTTTGGCACGACACGCCGGCCGGTCGGTAATGCAGTCCAACACATCGGCAGGTCGGTAATGTTTGGCACGGTAGAGTTTCTGTTGTGTAATTAGGGATACCATTTGATTGCTACTCTCGGTACAAAAAAAGGGTAGAATCTTTACAGTAAATTATGCTATTATTATACAAAATATATTTGCGTACATTGAATAGATATACAACAATACAACGTGTCTCAAAGCAAATTACATTAATTTCGATAAATGAAGCTTGATTTGTAATAACACGGTTGCACGATTTTTCCGTTCCGATTTTCAAGTCACGTGATCCAGTCAGAAACTTTCTGTGGAATATCTGACTGGTTCACGTTTTTTCCGGGACGGAAAAAGCCGTTACTATGTAATTTGAATCAAGCTCAAGTTTAGAATAAATGTCCAAACAACCGTTGCTTATATTCGCTCGTTTTACATTGACTTTGATAACCAATGAACTAATTCTAGCTTGACAGAAATAAAAAGTTCCTCGGTTAATGTAGAGGATGACAAGGAAGGATCATTTGGATAGGGCACCACAAGGGTGATCTTGACACTCAAAAGGAAATGATTATAATGTAATAATTCATATTCCACAAACTGCGAAACTGGACGGATGAGTTCAGGGATCATGAACAATTCAATTATGTTTTCTGGGAATTGATGTTCATCTCCATTTTTTGGTTTCACTTCTTTCGTATTTTTTGTTCTTCGCAAAGGTTTTTGTCTCCTTCCACTCATTGTTATATTTGTCTTGGTCTTTTTGAATACCATTTTATTATAGGTCTACCTATAGTAGGGCTACCAACAGAAAATGAAATATAATTGATTAATTATCAGTCAATCTACGGAAATACCTTACTGAGGGGAGAAAATAAATTAATTCGCTATAATTACTACTCAATCCACTTACCAGCTGGTAAAACCGGCTTCGATCTTCATTTATTTATTTACTCCTGAATGAATATATACACAAACACAAAATACAGGAAAAATACACGGTTTTCTTCGTTTTCATATCTCATTAAAAAAATGTAGTAGGCCTACACTTTCGGTCAGTAAAAAATGATCCGAAATTGAAACATTATTTCAAATGAAATCTACGCACATTTAACCTCTAATTTTTACATAGACTAAATGCGTGGAGTGCGTATTGCTAGGTCTTCTAGTTCTAGTACCTAAAATAAATCAGTATAACTGAAATGAGTGGTCGAGTGGCTAGCATACTGAACTGTCATTCAGGAGATCGGGGCTCAATTCCCGCCATGGCCGACCATCCTGACAGATTTTTTCGAGGGTAAATAATGGAATAGTTCCTTAACAACAGGCCACGATTAACTCCTTCCCACTATCCAAAAACACCTGATAAAATAACCTTCATTCTCATCATCCCATCATCTCATGATCATTCACCGACGCCAATAGATCGGAGTCATCAGTAGAGTGCGTCGTTAAACCCGATATAAATAAATAGATGCTTTCTTATCACATTTATATCGAAGTTTTCTAAAAGAAAAATATATATTATTTCAACATTTTCCGAATTGCTGATCATTTTCCTCTTCAAAATGTTCATTCATCCCAATTCCAAAGAGATTATATTCCTCGGATTCATGTGCATTATGCGAGTAAGCAAAGCTGTCACTAAGAAAGATGTTCTCAAATGTCTTGCGAGGAGAATAAGGAATGTGAATTGAGATCTTTGTATAGAAATATTCTAC
Organism: Brachyptera putata; assembly: GCA_907164805.1. NCBI lineage: Eukaryota > Metazoa > Arthropoda > Insecta > Plecoptera > Taeniopterygidae > Brachyptera > Brachyptera putata. Next base: position 18,672,891 of record OU015469.1, on the reverse strand, counting down.
ATATTTTAATCCTGACGGATTTCTTCTTCATTTTAATAGGCCTACGGGACTGAGATCGGTTTAACAAAAAATTAGTACTTGTAGAGAATCCGTTTAAAGTGTGCACATTTTTTTTCTTTCAGATAAATTAGCAATTTGTTCAAGTCCTTTAGAGATAGAGTGCGCTCCTTCTATACCTAACCCAATATGCATTTACAAGCTGAGTTGATTATGAGTTCGCAGCCCAAAAATTTACCATAGCTTTTAATTCAACAAATAATAATTTAACAATAATTATAATTCAACTATAATTTAACCATGATATTCTATCAATCATATCGTATTATACTTTATTATCATATAATTATGTTATATTTACCACATATTCACTCATAATTTAACATAACTTCAATGGGAACCTTGAATTCACTGTGTTTTTTCTAGTAAAAAATGGTTGCTTCATTTTTTTACGATTGGCATTCTTTTAGAAGGTTGATATTTCTATATCTACGTCATACTCATCACTGCATACAAACATAAACTGTGCGTTTCCAAAAGTTATGGCTAAGAACAATATAAAAATTATGAAAAATATCGATTTGGTGCAAAGAAATGGTGCAAATAGCAATTAATTTTCTTTCAATTTGTAAAATCATATTCTAAAATCGTCAACTTCATTCATATGAGTTATTTGGGTATTTCTCTTGAACTATTTTAGTAAATTATTTAGATCATGTAAGCCTCTTGAAAAGATATGAAAGTATTCTGAGTAACATAATCGGTAATGCCTACCTTGACTCACGTTACCTGGAGGGCATTTTTTTTATAAAATTGAGATCATGATTTCTAGTTTTCTCTCAAATCAGTGAAATAAATTTCTTCACCATTCATTAAAATCTAGTTTCCGTGTTTTGATATCCTTTAACATTATCCGGAATGCTCAACACAGGTCATAAACACTCAGTAATCATTGTCTTCCCCCCATGTCATATCCGAGCCCATATCAACTACCACTAAACCCCTCTCCACGGTCGAACCAATTAATCGCCAGTATTTAATAACTCTTATTAAAGTGGCGCGCTTCTAATAGCTATTGTCCGCGCTCTAATCGCTGGCCTGGTACTGGCAGTTGCCATGACGCTTAACTTATTGGGGGACTAGTGTATATGTTATAAGCCGGCAGGCGGCGGTATAGGGTGTTCAGAGGGCCGTGGTGATATAATGGTGGATGGGAAATAGTATAGAGAAAAGCGCGGCAAATAACCAGGTGCCAGCTTTGATTATAGCTATCGTACCGATGGATAGAATACCTACAATATATATTAATATATATATATATATATATATATATATATATATATATATATATATATATATATATAAGACATTATATATATATATATATATATATATATATATATATATATATATATATATGAGTACATGGCCTTCTGTTGAAACGTACAGCACGAGATGTTGATATAGAATGGATATTATTATCACTGAACAATACCTCTCACTTTAGGGAATCGAGTTTTGACTTTTTGTTTCAAGTTGAACTAGTTCAGGATGTTCGTTTAGTTAGGTTAGTTAGTCAGGTTAGGATAGGTTTAGGTTCATCAAGTTGGTAAGATTATTTTTCAGATTAGGTAAGGCTGCTCGCAACAACAACAACAACGTCCGCACGTGGTGACATAGACCTCTGGTCCTATGAATAGCAGGCCACCATTTATTAGGATCGTCCACCGACGACCCTCATAAATATATGCCACATTCATGAGCACCAAGTTATTGGCACGAAAACAAAAGCCTCTCTCTGTGTACATTGTAGTGATGCCAACCTAATCTCTGCTCTTTATTGGCAGGTACAGCTGGCCAAAACAGATTAAACAGAATAATGTGAACTAGTTGGGTGTAAATAGCTTGCTTGAACGGGTCAGTCATTGTTAAGGTGAGCCCAGTCTCCATAGGGCAATGAGTTCCCGCCAGGGTGGTTTCACAGGTAGGAATGATCAGAAAACTTGAACCGTGTAGGATATGAAATTACAAATAGATCACAAGATGCAGACAATATTTATCAAAAATTATTATGAGTCAAATTTCATAATAACAGAGATAGAAAGATCACTTGTATGAAACAGAAACACTCTATATTTCCGCCATCGATTTTTACCTCACCGCGTACCGTTACATACAAATAACATGCAACGTATTGTGAATGTTTATTATGGATAATAATTTCATGGAAATTATGGATATGGTTTATTCATGGACATTTTATAATAACAAAGATGAAAAGATCAATTGTATGTAACAGTATAACACTCGATATTTCCGCCATCGATTCTTACCTGACCACGTACCGTTACATACAAATAACATGTTACATTGTGAATGTTTATTATGGACCGACAGTATTTCATAAGATACTTCTCTGAATGGTGTGAAGCAGTTTCACTACGATGTTCAGGCGGGAAGTCACTGCTATTGTTTATATGTTATGTTGACGCTGGTAATGTTACGCTGTGGGCAAACAATTCTTCTTCACGTAGAGCTATTATCGAACCCTTCGAGACGTCATTGATGACATTGATACTGCGATCAGTGGCTAGCGCGCTGAACCGTTATGGCCTTAATTCCCGCCATGGTCGACCATCCTGAGGGAGGTGTTTCCCTAGCTTGAATCGAATGAACACATCTCTGCCTTGTGGGTACAGAACAAATAGATGTGGTTCAAATGTAACCAAACCTTCATTTTGAAGCGATGAATAAGTTACATATTTTATCGGTACATCTTAACCGATCTCTTGGGGGCATCCCTGAATCCTATTCCAGAACTTTCAACACCTCTCTCTCTCTCTCTCTCACACACTCTCTCTCTCTCTCTCTCTCTCTCTCTCTCTCTCTCTCTCTCTCTCCCTCACTCTCTCTCTCTCTCTCTCACACACACCACGTCGTCATTATCGCTCTAGTAGAGGCTACAAAGGAGGTGACCATTAACAGTGCCATTTAGTGACCAATTAGCAGCCAATGTGGAATGTCTGAGGTTGACCTTTGACCGCACGTCGTCGTCTGCTAGAGCCATGCGAGGTTGAGAAAATATATGCACTTAGCTATACTACCAACCATTCAACTGAGATGTGTGACCGAGTGGACAACATACTGAACCGTCATTCAGGAGATCGGGCTTCGATTCCCGCCATGATCGACGATCCTGACAGTTTTTTCGTGGTTTCTCTCTGTCATTCAGGTCAATACTGGGATGGTTTGTTAACAACTGGCCACGATTGACTCGGTCGAGTCATAATCGAGGGATATATATATATATATATATATATATATATATATATATATATATATATATATATATATATATATATATATATATATATAGGCCTACATATATTTTTCAAATTTGATCGAGAGTACTGAATTACACTTCAATCAAATGACACCAATTGTATTTAGGGGTCAGTTTCTTTGATATTCAGGTGTACCACATGATTATTGTGTGACCAGTCACCCCCCCCCCCCGACCCCGCGGCTCAGCCGCCCCTGTCCATAGCTCAACACGTATCTCATACTGCCATGTTATCTGTTCTCTTATCCAGCACCCCCCGGTCACCAGATGCAAATCGACTTCCGCGACGAGTTCAACATCGAGCCGTCAGAGGGCTGCCGGTTCGACTTCCTGGAGGTCCGAGACGGCTCTCACGGCTACGACAACTTGATCGGCGTCTTCTGCGGCCGCGACTTCCCGCCCGTGTTGAGAGCTTCCGGTCGCTCCCTCTGGCTGAGGTTCCACTCTGACGAGAACATCGAGTATAAGGGATTCTCGGCGGTATACGAGTTGATATCGCGGCCGTCTGGTAAGTGAAACTTGGCTCCTCCACCCACGTTATATATATGATGGGTCTTGAAGGATATAACAATCTTGAAACTGGTTTAGAACGAATAATGACGATAGTTATTTCCCTAATTTTGGAGAAAACTTGAAATCATCATCTCAATTGCAGAAATTATAATTAATATTTTGATACTCCAAAGACCAAGAGTCATGACGTAGGCATTACCGATTCTCTGTAGAAACATGAACAGAATCGACTAATGTTCACGACAAGACTCAGAAATAGGGCCGGGTTTTGGAGGACAAATTAATTAATTTTAATTTCTGGAATTGAGATTATGAATTCTCGTTTTCTCTGAAATTAGGAAAATGAATATCGTCATTATTCTTTAAAATCTAGTTCTAAGGTTGTGATGTCCTTTAGGATTGGCAATGCCAACCGTGTTGAAGTAACGGATAGGAGTCCAAACATGGGTCCTCCACCAACATCACATTGGACGGACCAAACTTGACACCACCAACCACGCTAAATGATGAGAATCCAAACGTGGCTCCTCCACCAACAATATATGTTACAGGACCGAACCTAGCACCACCACCAGTACCAAGGGATATGAGCCCAAACTTGGTTCCTCCAACCACATTAAATATGACGGCACCGAACTTGACACCACCACCCACACTAAAGGATAGGAGTCCACAACTTGGCTCCTCCACCAACATTATAATGTTACAGGACCAAACCTAGCACTACCTCCCGTTCTAAGAGATATTTAGCCAAACACGAGTCCTCCACCAACATCGTATATGTTACGGACCAAACTTGGCACCACCACCAACGGTGAAGAATAAGAATCCAAACATGGCTCCTCCACCCACATTATGTTAACGGACCAAATCTAGCACCACCACCCGTACTGAGGGATATGAGCACAAACTTCAGGTATTGAGGTATTTCCAACATTTTTTTAAATTTCAAATTTTTAAAATACTCTTTTAACCTTGATACATCAATAAATAATAAAATATTCGATACATTTTTGTTGGTGGGTTCCCCTTAACACCAGCCGATATCGGGCTGGTCTTCTGGATAGTGTCAATGACGGCCGCTTGTTTGTTGTGCCCCGCGCAGACGACTCTCACCTGGACTTGCCCGAGTGCGTGATCGACGTCGGCGGCTCGGAGGGGTTCATCAGCACCGCCGACATCGACGCCGAGCGACGCAAACTGTCGGCCGATAACAACCTGACGCTCGAGTGCATGTGGGTCATCAGGGTCACGCCGGGCTGGAGGGTGAGTAGACACGCTGATGCGCGCGCACAACGAGAAACTGGATAGGCCCTATATATATATATATATATATATATATATATATATATATATATATATGTTGTAGCGTAGACTTTGAGGGCCGGAGGAAGATGATAATAAGTCACTTGGCCACCACACCATAACGACTCCTGAAGATGGCTGAAAGTTTTCAGCCACTAGTTGTTTCAAGGAAGGGTTTCAAGGAGGGTCTGCGCCCTCTACAGGTTTTAAGGGCGAACATGCACGGTGCTTATAAAAATAGAGAAATTCACCTTCTCCAATTTTTTTCTTAGTTCAAAAACCAGTGTAATTGAATGAAAGTTCACGTCTCCAAGATAATTTTATGTTCTTCATTTGTTATGACATTCTATTTCAGTGAATTCAATCAGATTTAACATAATGCACGTCAATGAATAAAAGAATGTGATGAAATTTATTAACGTATTACCTCAAAACTGATTGAATTCACAAAAATAAAATGTCGTAATAATTAAAGAGCATAAAATTATCTTGGAGATGTGAACTTCTCATTCAATTACACTAGTTTTTGAAAATAGAAAAAAAATAGTCAAGACACATTTCTCTATTTGTGTAAGCACCGTGCACGCACCCCCTTAAGATTCCATGGGAGTCGATTCAACGGAGAAATCAGGTTTTTTGATGATAACTTTTGAACGGTATGAGAATTTATGAAAACAAGGAAACACAGATATTGTCAATACCTTCAAGATGATAGCAAGTAATAACTATCTATCCTACATCGCATAATTTCAGGCGTATACACTCAAAAAATGTGTATTTTCAAGCGTATACGTCTGACAATCAGGCGATTCAAGATAAATCATTACTTACACCTTCTTGATATTATTGAAAATATCTGTGTTTCCTTCTTTTCGTAATTTCGATATCTCATACTTCTCAAAAGTTATGACAAAAAAACTGATATTCCGCCAAATCGACTCCCATGGCCTCTTCAGCTCTATGACTCGGTCACGATGTAGTGATACCAACTTACTTCATCACAATATAAAGAAGGTGTACAGACTCCCATACTAATAACATGGCGGACATTATTGTTTGCTTGCCGTCAGATCAGAGCCCAAATCCCCCATTTACCCTAGAGGACTCTCTTGTCAACTAGATGAGATTGAGTGGCTACGGTACCGGTGACATTATCGAACTTATAAAATCTATCATTTTCGTGAAAAACAAATGCTACCTATAACGTAATAATTCTACTGAGCCGTGTATAGCATTGTTGAGCATTGTTGTTCAATACAGTTCGATATAAAAGCGATAGTTGCGCGACAGGCAAATGTGCCCTCTATAACGGCGGACGTCCTCCAATTGGAAGGCTGAGTCGGCACACCTTTTTTATATTATGATGAAGTAAGTTGGTATCACTACATCGTGACTCGGCTAAACGATTTCTTTGTTGCCGCGAGAGTACCGACTGCTTTGTGCGACGAGTGGTTTGATTGGCAATAGGATATAAGCATGTAATTGATCAGCGTTGTGATGATACACCCTCCAACACGCGCTTGATTTATACGCACCACACAATACACCCCAATACCGATTCATTAAATACCGACAAACGATATAGTTGACCGCGCTCACGGGGAACATTTCGATAATTTTTTCAATTTGAGTTGTCTTCATTTTGGTTGGTTGATACAAAAAATGGCGATATTCAGATTTTAGTATAGCTGAAATATTCTGCTATCCATATAACCAGTCCTATTTTAACTTATGAGCTATGAATAAAAATTGAATGATATAATGGGATACAAACAACATGGTATGGATGAATATTATGATAAAACAGTATGAAATACGGTGTACTAGAACTGATTGCTATCCTTCTATCATACACATCCGATCTTTAAGTAGTCTTTTCACTGCAGCTTAGAAATAAGATATTATTCATGTATTTTATTTTTACTGAGACGTGTGGTCGAGTGGTCGAGACACTGAACCGTCATCCAGGAGACTGGGGTAAGATTCCCGCCATGGTCGACCATCCTGACAGGGGTTTTTCATGGTTTCCCTCTGTCGTTCAGGTCAATACTGGGATGGTTCCTTAACAACATACCACGACCGACACTTTCCCACTATCCAAAAACACCTGATGGAATAATCTTTTATCTCATCATCCCATCGTCTCACATCATTCACTGACGCCAATAGATCGTAGGCATCAGTAGAGTGCGTCGTTCAACCCAATATAAAATAAAAATATGAATAGCTTATATTTATTATGTCTTATTTACATTCAGGCGAAGTTCGGTATCAGTGAATTTGATCAACTATTAGTAATTAAAAACTAATAATGGCGGCTTAAATATTCCTAAAACTTGAACGACTTGAATCTGGAAGACTTGTCTCAACGTTCTGGTATTAAATCACCGAACAGGCACGTTGTCCGTATTTTACATGTTTAAGCTGTTTTAAATTGATTCCCTCATTCCTTTAAGATTTGGCCACGAAGATAAGAAGTTTGCGACGTCTTCACATAATTCTCTGCCATTTTAAAATTCCTCAATTTCGTACACTTGCGGTCATGCAAAATACTTTTTACGAAATTTGAATGTAAATTGAGATGAAATATAATTATGATTTTTTATTTAGTTTTATTTTTTTGAGGTTATTTTAGTATGTGTTTGTGAATAGTCGGAACAAGTCAGTCATGTCATGGCCTGTTGTTATTAAACGACAGATGGAAACCACATGCACCTCTGCCAGGAGAACCATGTCGGGAATTGAACCTTGGTCGCCCGAATGACAGTTCAGCGTGCTCGGGCTCAAGCCCATGTGATGCACACAACAAATTTGTGCAATTTGTGATGCACACAAAAACAACAGCAACAATCTCCTCTTGTTGTGACGTACACGAATGGTTCGGTGAATTGAGGTGAATGGAGGTTGCCCTAGTGTAGACTAAGAAGTTTCGGTGTAACTTCTATTCTCACAAGGGTTGTCGTGTGTATGGACTTTACGCCGGGGCTGTACACGTGTTGTTTCGGTGGCCCGCTGCCAACTGTAATGGTTTTAATGAAGTCAATCAATGGTGGACGTAATTCACAGCACGCCGCGTAGACTCGTGTTGCTGCCACAATACAAACAATATTTCTGTTTGGCGGCGTAACAATGGCACAGGGTGGCCGACAAACTACTCCATGGGGACGTGTCTCAAATCTCTCCCGACATCCTGTTCTCCTGACATGCTGGCTCACGACAGGAATGATCCAGGTTCACAGCCTAAGGAATAATAATTCCGATATAGAATAATTAGTAGCATATAGAATAATTGAAATATAGGAATGATATAGAGTGGCTTGCAAAGACGGAGTCTAAGCCCTGGTCTACCTTGGACGCCGTCTAAGTACTTTCAAAATTGCATTGCCTCCCTGCAATGCCATTTGTTACTTGAACGGCGTCCAAGGTAGGCCGGGGCTTATACTTCGTCTTTGCAATCCACCCATATAGAATATATATATATATATATATATATATATATATATATATATATATATATATATATATATATATATATATATATATAAAGAACAACTCCAAACCGGCACATGCAGCGTAGTGGTCAACGCGCTCGCTTCATGAAATCCGGAAGGCGAGTGGTTTAAGACACGGTTCGATCCCCGCCGCCGACCATCTTTACAGGGGTTTTTCATGGTTTCCCTCTGTAGTCTAGGCTAATGCCGAGGTGTTTCCCACAATATAGCCACGACCGCTTCATTCCCACTATCCTTCCCATTACACAAGAAACCTTCATCTCATCATCCCATCATCTCATGAATTATCAATCCGACGCCTTTCGAATAACCACTTCGCCAAAAAAGCGTAAACCTTCATTTTCTGATATTATTTCTTATTGGATTTTCTCTAGTTTGATTATTCGATGGATAAAACCTCCTAGAAGCCGCTAGCGATCAAGTGTTCTGAAAGTACCTGACGTGTTGAATGAAAGTTTCCTGTCGATCAGTCACTTGGTGTGACCTGTGGAGCGCTCTGGCGGTACAAAAAACACTCGCACAAAGACGTTCTCGACGGCTCACTGCGTATTGCGTGATCAGATTGATCGATGGGATTAATTTCTCTTCTAAACGCTTTCACTTTACGGCTCAGCCGGTTGGGGCAGTGGTTTAGAGGCTGAGGTCAAGTCGGACATGGGTTCGAGTACCGCGTGCGAGAATATTTCTGAAAGTCGGTCTTTAAATGGGACTTATGCACTCTCATTAACACTCTCATGCATGAGAGTATTAATTTTCTTATTCACCTTAATTAACCTTCGGGGTGGTAAAATCGCTCTCATGTTGCTCCGTCCGAAAGATGAGACGTTTCAATTTTAATAAATTCAAATGTATTTTTTTCCCGTTTCCACAAATTTTCAGTGAACTTTCAATTTTTTCTCTTTCAATCTTATGATGTTACATGAGTAAAATATAATCTAACCGGCACATATAGCGCAGTGGTTAACGCGCTTGCTTCGTGTGATCCGGGAGGCGAGGGGAATTGCGAACCCGGTTCGATCCCCGCCGCCGACCATCTTTACAGGGGTTTATCATGGTTTCCCTCTGTACTCTAGGCTAATGCCGGGATGGTTTCCAACATAGAAGGGCACGACTGCTTCCTTCCCATTGTCCTTCCCATTACCCAAGAAACCTTCATCTCATCATCCCATCATCTCATCAATCATCCATCCTAAGCCAATAGATATTCGCTATCATTACAGTGCGCCCCCAATATAAAATATATATAATCTACCCAATGTCAGCTATTTCGCTGAATGAGTGGGTTAAAGTGGCGATTCTGTAACTAGGTGGAAATCGTCGCGTTTCTGGCATTGGCAGTCTTCCATTTCGTCAGATGGCATTCGTCTCCCTGCGTTCCAAATAATACGTTTGAAATCAGCCATTTGATTGGTCACAGCTGTGGACATGCGAGTCATGACACGCCCGACTGCTACATGTAAAAGCCAACACAGCCCTGAGACTAGATTTTAACGAATACCGACGACAATTATTTCTTCTATAATCAAGAGCCCGCATCTTAGCTGAGAATTTTTCTCTTCGAAATGCGTATATTTATGGTGACAGACTGACAGCATTCATAGTTAGGGTACACTTCCTACCAGTGTTGTAAGTGAAAAGGGATGACATTCTAAGAGTTCCAGTAACCACCGCTAGATGGCGTAGTTTTCCATATTTTAATTTTTACAATAACTAGTTACATTACACATTTTGGCGTAGGAAAATGGGAGGACTGTAAAGTTATAGGCAAATCAGGATTTCAAATATTGATAAGCAAAGTTGAACGTGAAGATGTGCTTTTGTATTTTTTTCTACCATCATTCATTAACCGGGAATTTAACAATGAGAACCATCAAATTACACAGATTTTGATTCAATTGTTGATCTATCATGAAATTATTTCCCAAAATTCGACTAGACACATCCAATTGTGAGGGTATTCATTGATTGCAATGTAACGTAAGTCCGTGGTGTTTGTAGTTGTTGAGATATAAGTTGCCAAAGTGGACCCTGTAAATCTGTCCAAGATGCGTGATCGCAATTTAAAACATTCAATTGATGTATATTTGTCCTCCAGGACACGATTTCTTCATCCGATTCGTGACGTAGACACTCGATTATGTCCATGTTTCTATATACAGAATTAGTATTGCCTACGTCATGACTCATGTTCTCTGGAGGGGCTACGTATCACCTGGTACGATTCTCATCTCGCAACATCCAATTAAAAGCATATTCAGCATAAAATGACGCGAGTTGAGAATTGTACCAGGCGAGAATTGTGCGAGTTAAGGATCGTACCAGTTGAGACGACGTTGTAATAGCATGAGCCTGAAATGTTGTGAGGTGAGAATCATGCGAGCTCAGAATCGTATCAGTTGAGACGACGTTGAAATGGCATGAGCCTACAATATTGCGAAATGAGAATTGTTCGAGTTAAGAATCGTACCAGTTGAGACGACGTTGTAATAGCATCAGCCTGAAATGTTGTGAGATGAGAATCATGCGAGCTCAGAATCGTATCAGTTGAGACGACGTTGAAATGGCATGAGCCTACAATGTTGCGAGATGAGAATGATACGAGCTCAGAATCGTACCAGTTGAGACGACGTTGAAATAGCATGAGCCTACAATGGTGCGAGTTGAGAATCGTACCAGTTGAGAATGTCGCGAGCTGAGAATCGTCCCACTTGAGAATCGTATCGGTTGAGACGAATGCGAGTTGAGAATCGTGCGAATTGAGATTCGTACCACTTGAGAATCGTACCAGTTGAGACACTACCCTCTGGAGGACAGCAAATTTAATTTCTGAAATTGAGATGGTGATTTCTAGTTTTCTTCAAAACTAAAGAAAATGAATATCGTCATTATTCATTGATATCTAGTTTCTGGTTTGTGATGACCTTTAATTACATGCGAGACGGCCGATCGGTGCAGTCAAGTGGCATTGATTATCACAGTGAAGCAAACTCGAATAGCTCTAATGATTTGGAAACTGGACTGTGAATCAAGAGAGGAATTAAATGTAGCTCAAGGCGTCTGGCCTAGTGTACACTGGGTAATAGGTGCCGCCAGAGTGATTTCACAGATATGAATGATCATAAAACTTCAACAGTGAAATATTCCAAATTAAACAATTCATATGGCCTATGAGGTGAAAACAGTATTTGTCAAAAATAGTAATGAGCCGAATGTTAAAATAACAAATGTGGAGAGATCTTTTGTATGTAACGGTAACACTTGATATTTTTGCCATCGATTTTCACCTCACAGCATAGGCCTACCATTAATAGCACTTAACTTATTGTCAATGTTCATTGTGGATCGACAATATTTCATACTTCTCTGAATATTGTGAAGCAGTTTTACTATAGTAATATGCTCATCCGGGAAGCACTACGATTGTTGAAATGTGACGTTCAAAACACCAACCCAATCCCAACCATCGAGATAAAACCAATGAGAATGACCTGAATGTGTGCGATCACCTCTGTCGTCTGCTAGTAGCTTTGACCTTCGACCTTACATATCGAATATATCGATCTTCGATTATACTTCCACGCATTCCAGATCGGTTGCTTCATATAAAGCCGCGACGTCCTGAATGACAGTTCAACACGCTACCGACTGATCCAACAGTCTCTTGTCAGGATGGTCGATCATGACAGTAATCGAACCCCGGTCTCCTGAATGACATTCCAGCGTAATATCGACTAAACCAGCTGTCTCAGTATTGTATTACACTAACTTAATTACAGTCCAGGACTATAAAACGTACCGCTATCCCAGGAGGTTTCAATAGCAGATCACCGCTGTGCGCTTTGCACAAGGCCCTAAGCTGTCGAGACGTGTGCGCTCCACGCCGCGCTCCATCCCCCGGCAGGTCACGTGATGCCGTATGGAATATGGATGAGTGTGTGTCGAGGACTCCTATTGTTGAAATACAATTACTGCACGGTCTAGACGTCGTCTGCGTTACGGTAATTGTCATGCGATCAAACACGTGCATACCGATGTCTAGTCTAGTACTGCACCATCACAGAATCGAAGAGCACCATCAGCGAATCGGAGAGCACCATCACCGAACAAAGATGGAGTTCTTTCAAGTCATGGCACACATTGTTGTGATAAGCGGACAACAATGTCCCCCGAATTATGAACGAATGAATGTTCGCTTTTAAAGGCGCGTCGACAGCGAGGTCATTGTACGCCTATGTTCATGTCCGTGTACTTTGCCATATAGTTGTCAACGTTTGTGGACGTTTCAAGCGTATGGAGGGAGCAGGCAAGGGAGAGAAGAGAATGAGGTAAGCGGATGGAAAGAAAAGAAAAATGCGCCCTCAGAAGTAGAATTCTGTTATTCATATTTCTTCCCTTCATATTCTCCTGTCACCAAAAGTCTTCTACTCTATCGAGATTTTACGAACTTGGTCTGGACCCTCACTCCAGATCTTGTGGTCATGGGTATCTTCTGGGGAGCCAATAAATTGCTCCCGATGACATCTCTGGAGTTCACGGTGTCTAACGTTCTATGTTAAGAGAAATAAAATCCCCCAAGTTATTACATTATTATCAGCGTCAGTATCAGTTTGTTGGTCCCCAACTTTTCTACTTGCCGTGGTGCCCAACAATTTACTCACCCCTCAATATTACGCCACTACATCGTTCCCACAGTGCATGAAATAAATCATTCTCCCCGAAAAACTGTCGTCTTTGTTGAATGTATTTCCGTATTTTGTCTCTCCTATTTATTGTTAGGAACATGAAGAAAGTGTATATTATCTGCAGCATATAAAAGGCATATCCCTCTGGACTGTTTTTGTTAATATAAAAAACGGAACTTCCATTCTTTTCCACTTAACTCTTCTCTTCGGGAAGTACGCTCGCTCGCCGTAAGAGCGCTCACTCGCCAAGGAGATCCGGTTTAGGAGAACGAAAAGAACGGAAAAATGATCAACTTTAGAAAAGGTTTAAAAAATGATAAAGTGATGTAACAAAGGCTATCTTTTTTCATCTAAAGATAAAAGCAGATATAGCGGTGATTAAATCGTATGCAGAGATTCGAAATTTTGTGGAAAATGGATTTAAATTTTAGGGTATACACATTTTATTGAAGTTGTAGTGTTAATATACCTATATCCACGGAAGAAAAAAGTCGTCTACCAACTAAATAGTAATAAAAACTTCGTTACGATTTTGAAAATGATGTTGCGTTTTTAATCGTAAATTTTGAACTGAAAATGCATAGTAACTAATACGGGTACGAGTATAGCTACTATAGTTATGTTCCACGGTGAGCTTATATGAATGGAGAAATTCATCTTTACAATTTTATTCCATCTTCAAGAAACGGTGTAATTGAATTGAAAAAGTGTATCAACTCCAAGATAATTGTTTGCTTTTCAATTAATATGATATTCTTTTCTGTGAATTCAATCAGTTCAAGATAATACGTCGATGAATTTCATCACATTCTTGGTATTCATTGACATATTATCCTAAAACTGATTGAATTTTATTTTTTTATTCTTATTGGATTTAACGACGCACTCGACTGATGACTACGATCTATTGGCGTCGGTGAATGATGGGATGATGAGATGAAAGGTTATTTCATTACGTGTTTTTGGATAGTGGGAAGGAGTCGGTCGTGGCCTGCTGTTAAAAACCATCCCAGTATTGACCTGAACGTCAGAGGGAAACCACGAAAAGCCCCTGTCAGGATAGTCGACCATGGCGGAATCGAACCCTGGTCTTCTGAATGAGGGTTCAGTGTATTAACCACTCGGCCACACGTCTCAGTCTGATTGAATTCACAGAAAAAGGAAGCCATGATAATTAAAGAGCATAAAATTATATTGTAGTTGATCTATATACTTTTTTATCTACTTACACTGTTCCGTGAACATTAGACACTAAAATTAAAACAGAATGCAAATGCAAAATGCAATATGGCCGACGAAAAGTGACACAAAACCAAGTCAACAATATAATATTTTAATCATAACGTCATTGTTGAAAATATGCGCGCGCTTTATTTTGTGACATTTCACTAGTTCTATTTTTCAACAGCGTATCTGCAACTTTTTCTGTCGAATAGAAAAAAAATAGTAAAGATTAATTTCTGTAATTTTGTAAAACCAGCTTGCATGCACCCCCTTAACCCATGCGCTGTTGCCATTTCGTATACCTTCTATTGTAACACAATTATTTTCGTTCGATAGTAAATTATTCTCGTAATTGCGTGAGATAGATTTCAATTAACGGCATTTCTCTTGTAATTTATTTGAAGAACAGCCGTAATAAATCTAATCAAGTTCTGTTGTCATCTCACAGATATGAATTACGCGTAGAACATTATCGATCTGTATTCTAGCATTTCAATTTACAATCGCATTTTCATGATTTCAATTTTAATTGCAATTGCAATTTTATAAGTGAATTTATTGAATAGAAGAAGATTAGGAAGAGAAGAAAAAAAGATGATGAGGAAAATCGAAGAGAGAGAGACCACAACTTTTGAATGGTTCGTCATTCTTTGACTTTGATTTTCATAATGTGTTGAGTGAGCTATATATTCAACTGTTTCTTTGGGTGCTAAGATCGCCCTTGTGGGTATCCCGTTCACACGTTCCTAACTTTCATCATTTGCCTTCATTTATTGAAAAAAAAATAGTACAACGTATGCTCTGCGTTCTCCTAGTATTTAAAAGATACGTTCATCGGTTTATTCATAGGAGGGGAAGGAGGGAGCTATTACCCATGGGTAGCACAAATAAATAAACAAACAAACAAACAAACAAACAAATAAACATCGACACATACAGAGACTTCGAGTCCCTCATAAGGCGTGGGTTTTTGTAAACTTCCTTTCACTTATCATCACTTCATAGTTTCGTAATCACCTGCTCATTTGTACCCCCGTATAACCTAGCTGTTGGTGGGGTCCTTAAGTAAACAATAATCATAATAATCACCAACAAATTCCGTTCAAGTCCGACGAAGTCTCCCTTCACTACGATCATCCAACAAGTGATCCTTCACACTGTTTATATTTGATGGCTTTGTTCATAGAACTACACTCAGTTTTGATTCCCCCCTCCCTCCCCCGGCGTGTCACAGGGCAAGGCAGGGTTGATGTGATGCGGGGGGGGGGGGGGGGGGGGGTCAATACAAGAACTTCTATTCCCTATTGACCGAAACACGTTATCACTGCACGGTGGAGCGCTAATAAAACCGATTGCTGCCGACAATAAAGTACACTCGCGTACACAAAAACTCTTCAGCAATATACGAACAAAACCGGCACAGTTATAGCTTTTTTTTGTGTGTGTAATTAGGTAATTTGGTTAGTAAGTTTGAAAAATATTGAATTAGCTGCTGTTTTTGGGGTGGTAAGATCCCAGTGTGGTACCCCGTCTAAACGATCCCACTTTCATTCATATATCCTCAATTGGGGAACATTTTTTTTTATGTTGCTTAACGACCCCACCAACAGCTAGGTTTTACGGGGGTACGAATGAGTGGGTGATAATGAAACGATGAAGTGATGATAGGTGAAAGGACGTTTACAAAAACCCATGCCTTACGCGGGACTCGAACCCACGCCCAACGGTGACTTCAGTTACTACCACTAGCGATAATTGACTTGGCCACCGGGTCGGCTTGGGGAACAATGATGTTGTATAGAGCTCCGATGTTATAAGAAAAAAAAAGAAAAAGAGTGTAACAATTTTCTCGAAAGAGGATTAAAGGAGTAAACACCACTACTACTATGGCAAAATACACGGACATGAACATATGACTCAAAATAACCACGTTGTCGACACGCCTTTAAACCGGGGCGTCTGAGGACTATAAACCGGAATAAAGTATACTAGGTTGTGTGACATGGGCTCTGGTGTCAAATCTCAGCCGAACCCTAACCATATAACTAATGTTTTTCTAATACTCTCTCAGTCATTGCTAATTTGTATCATCATTTTAACTATTATTATCACTACTTATTATTAATTGAAGGTTTGGGTGGAAGACCACTTTTAATAGTGAACCCCGCCTACTTTGTGCAATCGTTGTATATCTATTATCATATTATATCATACTATATTATATATTATATCATACAAAAATTGACCAGATCAAGACTTACATTACATTACATTACATTACATTACATTACATTACATTACATTACATTTACAACATCCTTTTAAAAGTACCCCCAAGCCCCTTTTACACGACTGAGTATAATTTATTCCGGGATACGCTCTTCAGCGCCCCCTCTATACCCTAATATTCACTGATATATTTAACAATTCTATGCTGGTTATTAAATTCTTCCATCGTTGGTAGAAAACAAGAGACAAGCAAATACACCTGCAAGATTAATGATGGTGGTGATTACTTGCTTAACGACCCCATCAACAAGGTGGGTTATTTGGGAGAACGAATGAGCAGATGATTAATGAATGATGTTCAAAAAACTTATATTCTATAGGACGAACCCTCCCCCACATCGACTTCAGTTTCTAACACATGGCCTTAGCTGACATACCAAGAGGCTTTGTATTCGACTCAATTTTTTTTTCTTCTTTATGACATCGAAATTTGATACAAAACTCAGGCTATTCCCCAATTAAGGCTATGGATGAAAGAGGATATCATTTGAACGGGGCACCACAAGGGCGATCTCACCGCCCCAAAATGATATATATTCGATATAAAATCGATTTCATTTTGTTTATAGCATGAAGATGACAAATAAAACATTCGTTGAGTATCCTTCCTCTAGATAAACCTAATTTCATAAGCATACCTATAACCGTTTTGATACAAATGAATAATTTCTGTTATCTTGATTTGTAACAAAAAATGGAATGACTCTACCTGGTCTTGTATGCCAAGCGCATATGGTGCATCTGTTCATTATTAGTTTAACCCAAAGGCAGTTGTTTTTCAAACACATCGATACCGTATACACGATAAAATATCTCAAGAAGAAATCCAATGATATGTAACGCGAGATTCATATTTTGTGACCCACAGCGTAACATTTTCACTGTCAACTAAAGCATAAACAATCGTTGTGGCTCTCCTTATGAACGTATTGTTGTGAAACTGCTTCACACCATTCAGAGAAGTATACATTCTAAAATATTGGCGATCCGTAATAAACAATCACAATATTTTCACAAATAAAAACTCTGGTGAAATTTTTTGCCCTATGGAGCCTGGGACGCCTTAATAGCAGATCCTAGTTTGTGATCCTCTCAATTTTGTTTTTATTTTCTATTTCATTATTATATATTATTATCATTATCACTACTGCTATTATCATCTGAAATTTAGCCCTGGCTTATTTGACGAAACCAATGTTATACATAGAGGCAATATTCGCACATACCTTTAGAAAGTCAATTAAGTAATTATTTTTTTGATATGTTTTCAATCCAGTGAAATATAGAAAAAAACTTTGTTGTGAGATAATAAATATAAAAAGTATCGACAACCGCAGGCCTCTAGGTCACATGAGGTCATGTAGTGAAGACAGGAGAGAGAAAGAGAGAGCGAGAGAATGAGAGAGAGAGAGAGAGAGAGAGAGAGAGAGAGAGAGAGAGAGAGAGAGAGAGAGAGAGAGAGACAGACAGAGAGAGAGAGAGAGAGAGAGAGAGAGAGAGAAAGAAAGAGAGAGAGAGAGAGAGAGAGAGAGAGGAAGAGATGAAATAGAAAGATTTTGAATGTTTGTGAATTATTTGAATTTCGGATTCTTTTTCATATTTGTTCAACTCATGTCTATATTAAATCCAATTCATTATTCTGATTATAGACGAAATGTCTGTGCTGGTGAAGATGAAAGCGCAGGAAAGTTCATTAAAGGACATGAAGCAGCTATCCGAATGCCAGTTTTCATATTGACGAATTACTTGGCAATAAATGTCGCATATAACATATCGAAAAAATCTAAATTTGTATAATATCCGAAGGGCATTAAAAAATTATATAGATACCAAAACGCCTATGTACGTGCGTTTCATAATTTTTCCTGAATATTGCATAATATACCAAATTTAATATATATATAAAGGATGTTGAATTCTCAAATATCTTGATATTGGATCGTATGCCAAGAAGTTCAATGATCACAAATATATATATATATATATATATATATGTGTGTGTGTGTGTGTGTGTTATCTCGTAGACTTAAACGACTCATAATGTGATAAAAGACGGATATTTATGGATAATTCAAGTCGTTTTTAATATGAAACACCGAATACAATATATATAGTTATACACACATATATATATTTTTTTTTTTTTTCTCCAAAGATGCCTTGATCTCTCTATAGAATACAAGTATGGGACTCGATCATCCCTGCTAGGCTTGTCCAATGTGCTAAAGTCACGTACCAAATCACCGACTGAATCATGGCGTCTATTTACCCCTGAAAGTAAATAAACCCTCATCCCTAGAGAATGGTGGACCAGTCGCTAGCACACTGAACCGTCATTCAGGAGACCTGGCCCCCTCAAAGATCCGGACTGCGCGACTCCGTGATCTCCAGAGCTGTCGCCGGGAGCAATTTATTTCCTCCCAAAGGTTCATCCATGGCGATAAGGTCTGGAGTGAGGGTCCAGACCAAGTTCGGACCGTCTCGGGCGAGTGGAAGTCTTCTGGTGACCGGAGTATATGGACGGAGTGCTGAACCTTGCGTTTGTATTTTTTTTTATGCCGTTTCCCTGTCACTTTCACCTATCGTCTTCTTTTATTTTATGTTATTTTATAGCATCTTACCCTTCTCTTCTAGCTCTTTCTATCTCGCTCCCTCCATATGCTTGAAACATCCACAAACGTTGATAACTAGGGTAAAGTAAATGAACATAGGCGCAAAATGACCTCGCAGTCGACGCGCCTTATATATCCTAACACTAGGAGACATGGGACTCGTTTTCCGCCATGGTTGGCCATCCTGACAAAAGAGCATCGCAGTTCCCTCTGTCGTTTCGGTCGATACTCGGATGGTTTCTTAACAACAGGCCACGACCGACTCCTTCACTTTATCCTTAACCACTCAATAACATAACTTCTCGTCTTATCACTATTCACCATTCACCGACGCCAATAGATCGTAGTCAGTGTGTCGTTAAACCAATGCAGAGAGGCTCTATGGAAGACCTAGCTACCTCCAAAGCAGTACGACTTTGATTGATTATTATCCATCAGAAAACCTAAATAGTGAATATACAATGACAATACACGATTCTAATAAAATCATGGTCTCCTAGACGGCAAAAACTTGACATATTTCGTAGCCCTTCTCATAAGCAGGGCTAGGATTTTAGGTGGAATGGAAATGGACAAGTACAGGACATGTTGCCATAGGAACATAGCATAGCAACTTGGCTCTTCTCCTGACTATTAAGGGGGTGCGTGCACGGTGCTTACACAAATCGAGAAATGTTTATTATTTTCTTTTATTTACAGAAACCAGTGTCTTTGAATGAAAAGTTTACATCTCCAAGATAACTTTATGCTCTTCAATTAATGACATTTTATTTTTGTGAATTCAATCAGTTTTGAGATGATACGGCAATGAATTTCATCACATTCTTTTTATTCGTTGACGTATTATCTTGAAACTGACTGAACTCACTGTGAAATGAGATGTCATATTAGCATAAAATTACCATGGAGATGTGAACTTTTCATTCAATTATCTGGTTTTGAACATAGAAACAAATTAGTGAAGGTGAATTTATCTATTGTTATAAGCACCTTGCATGAATTCCTTAACCACTCAAAGTCTCAGCCTCTTGGAGGTATAACTAGGCCTGAGGCGTAATATTATGTGGAAGTCACAGTAAGGGTCTGTGGAGTGATATTCCATACAGATTTTATTGACGTATGCTGCAACTCGATGAGAATCATCTTGGAAAATCGAAATGTCATTATTTTTCACTTCCTCTTTTTCAGATCCGTTTAACATTCCCGAAATTCGCTCTGGCCAAACCCAACGACTGCGTGAGCAACTTCGTCGACGTGTTCTCCGACCGGACCGACCTGACGTCACGCCTGAAGAGCTACTGCGGCTCCATCGCCGACCCGGTACCTTCCAAGAGCAACATCCTCCACGTGCGCTTCCTGGCGGGCGCCAAGGCCAACGGCTCTTCCTTCGAGGCGCTCTACACGGCGTACAGGGAGAGCAAAGTCATCCGTAAGTCTCTCTCTCTCTTTTCCTTTCAACTCCAAGGGCTTCTTCTTTTGGAAATCTATAATATTGATTCAGGAAAATGATCTTTCCATCTCCGGCCTAGTTATCTTCCCACCTTTATTATTATTGTAGTCGCTAGCATTTTCGACAAAAATCGTCCGCATCAGATTATTTAGTTGTATATACCTATAGAGGTCTATCTCAGCGACGAGCCGTGTACCAGATCGCGTACTTCCGGTTACTTCGATATAACTCGAAACGTCGGCCATGTTCGTTTTTTTAAAACTGCCAGTTGGAACTACTCCCAAATTGGTAATTCAGCAAGGCCTTCTATATTATTACATATTATATAATACTATAGAATGCCTTGAATTCAGGCTCTGAATATAAAACAAGATTCGGTATTCACCTGACAACAATCAGCTTGAATAACGAAAATGGCCGCCGTTACCCACTATTAAATGTCATCAAGTAAGTTTAGTACGAGTTTTCAATACAGAGTTTTACCTCCAGTACGACAGTACTATATAGGTCTACAACTCCATGATCATATGATGTATTTGCTCATTTTGTATCATGCACGGCTCAATTCCATGATCATTTATATCTGTGAAATGCCCTTGACAGGAACTTTTTGCCTTATGGAGACTGGGGACGCCTTAAAACGTTGCTTCACGTTGCGTAGTGTTTTATTTTTCTTCACTACACTTTGGCTTATACCCTGAAATGGCGACTATTCATTTTCTTTTCGATTGAAATAAAAAGCAGCGGCCGGCCGTCTGAGAGGATAATGACGTAGCCTTAATGGCTTCGTAAGACGGATCGCGTAGACGTATCACGTACCAGGGCTGGATGTGGTGCACGTACGTACGTGCGATATAGAGGCTGCACGTGTAATGTAGTTATGCAGGTGTGATGGGGAAACGCTGGTTGTGCTGTTGTCAGATGAGTGAGCAGATTTTTATATTATTGAATTTTAGAGTGTGATATTTTCTATTATTTAGCCTATAACTTGATTATTGCATTATTTATCTATTTTATTTTATTTTCATCATTATTATTCTATTTTGAATTCTGGATATGGGTAGGCCTATAGTGTCTTGTTGAAATTCCACTGATAAAATTTTCATTTCTCAAATTTGTGAATTTTGATTTTTGGTTTCTTGAGATACGATTTACTGAAATTTTATTTTTTTAAATGCTTGAATTGTGAGTGCGTTCTCATTCGAAATTTTCAATTCATGAATTTCTATTCTATAATCTTTAATTTTGAAATATTTATAAATTAAAATTATTTCAAATTCTAGAACTTTTAAATTTCGATCATTTGAAATACACGAATATTCTACATTTCGCTTATTTTATGTACCCTACGAAATTTTTATTGTTCAGTAATATTTCCGTTCAGAAATTTGAAACTTTCATTTTTGAATACCTAAATGTTCTACAATGACCGAATTGTCTGAGAATATAGAGCTGTTTATAGAGCTACCTGTTTGTTCCCACCTGTTGCAGCATGCACCGCGGACGAGTACGATTGTCAGGACGAGACCTGCATATCCAGCGACCTGAGGTGTAACGGCCGCATCAACTGCCTCTTCCGGTGGGACGAAGACGACTGCAAGGTAAGGACCTCTCTTTCTTAATGCATATCACGAGGGGTTAACGACTAAACAAATCAGGTGTACACTTGAATGAAAATCAAAAAATATCACAGAAAATTAAAAAATCAATATAAAAAAAATCAAAGAAAATTAGAAAAAAAAAAATCGAAAAATAAAAAAATAAAAAAATCACGAAAAATCACGAGAACTGAAAAAAATGAGAAGAAATCGAAAAAATGAAGAAAAAATGAAGAAAAAATCAAGTGTATACACTAACATGTGAAGTTGTTAACCCCTCGCTGCATACGCTATCCATGTATCAGTCCTACTGACTACTGTAGAACTTCAAGATGGTGGAACTCCTACCTGGATCCACTCTCTCTTGCTGCATACGTCATCTGTTAATTGGATAACAGTGGTCAGTAGGGACTTCAAGATGGCGGAACTCCTATCTGACTTCACTCCTCTCTTACTGCATACGTCATCCATGAATTGGTTAACAGTGGTAGTGGGAACTTCAAGATGGCGGAACTCCTATCTGACGTCAATAATCTCTCACTGTATACGCTATCCATGAGATAGAGATCAGTAGTCAGTAGGCCTGGTACTTCAAGATGGCGTACCTCCTATCTGACTTCACTCCTATCTTATTGCATATACTACCGCTTATGTAATAGAGCCATCCATGCCATCAATTTGGTATAATAGCTAGAAATGGTTGGCGATTGTATTAGCAATGTTCTCACTATCGGCTAAGACGTTGAGACCATGAAACAAATACTTGGTCATCGCATGGAGCGCCTCGAGCATTATTGCCCACCAATTGACTCCTTCAGTTCCAAGACTAAGGAAATCGTGTTTTTGGTTGCTCGTGGAACAATAGAGGTCTTCCTGACATTTCTTTACCTCCAAAAACGTACATCCTAGCTGTTGGTGGGGTTGTTGAGCAACATGAAATAGAACGAACAACTTGCAAAAAATAACTGTATGTCCGTTGGTATCTTTTAATGAATAATCGCATTATTACATGCACGTTCATATGTGTTGTTTTTATGTATTCAACAATAAATTGATGATATAAATTATAAGAATTATTGTTTTCCGGTCCATAAAACAGTGTCTTCTCTTCGTCTGTGTTTACCAACACTAACTAACAGCGATCACAACTCATTCCGCGTGAGATAACAACGTGACGACGTCGACACAATATCTCATTCGGACACATTTTCAGGACATTTCCAGGACATTCAGAAGTTAATGACATGTAAATAGAACGTGGTGGCTGCAGAAATGATTGTCCTAGCCATTTCCACGACTACATCGGAATTGGAACTTTAGCCTACGGCTCTCTTTTTCGCTCTCTTTCTCTCTCACTCTCACTCTCCCTCTCACACACACATACACACACCCACTCTCCCTCACACCCCCCCCTCTCTCTCCCCCCCCTCTCTTTCTCTCTCTCTCTCTCTCTCTCTCTCTCTCTCCGAACACGTGACATTTGTTAATGTCGCCGCTGTTATTATTAAATGAAAAAGGAAATTGCATTATCATTTATAGTAGAATGAATATAAATGACAATCATACATTAGTGAAAATGCCGCGCACAGTTTTAACCGAGTGGTGACCGTAGTTGCTATAGTAACTGTTTCCTATTCTATTTCCTAGACGTCGAGTCAAGTAGGAATTAATATTATTATACATTTCTCAAGATCTAGCTTAACTGAGTGAATGAATATCAAGATTTGAAGGGGCGTCGACAGCGAGGTCATTTTGCGTCTATGTTCATGTCCGTGTACTGTGTCATAGTTGTCAACGTTTGTGGATGTTTGAAGCATATGGAGGAGCGGCGTAGAAAGAGCTACACAAGTAAGAGAAGATGTTATGAAATGAAATAAAATAAGTCGATATAGACGAGGAGAGAAGTGACAAGAAAATGAAAAAATGCAACGCTCAGTACTTCTTCCATATCCTCCGGTCACCGGAAAAGACCGAGTCTGCCCGAAGTGGGTCTGGATCCTTATACGGCCAGACACATTAACTGATTTTTTCCAATTTAATCCGGTTCAGAATCAATTATTTGAGTGAAGTATTTTGATCAGAGAAATCACTCCGTCACAAAAGACAGCTGAGGGCGTATAGATTCACAACGGTGCTTAAGGCGGTGCATGCACGGTGCTTATAAAAATGGAGAAATTCATCTTTACTATTTTTTTTTCTTCATCACGAACAAGTGTATTTGAATAAAAATACATCAGACCCAAGATAATTTTATGCTCTTTAATTATTATGACATTATATTATTGTTAATTCAACCAGTTTTAAGATAATACGTCAATAAATATCAAGAATGTGATAAAATTTATTGACGTATCATCTTAAAACTAATTGAATTCACAGAAATAGAATGTCATAATAATTAAGGAGCATAAAATTATCTTGAGTATGATATACTTTTTATTCAAATACACTTGTTCGTAATAAAGAAACAAATAGTAAAGATGAATTTCTCTATTTTTATTAGCACCGTGCATGCACCGCCTTAACGATCCCATCAACAGCTAGGTTATACGGGGTTACGAACGAACTGGTGACAGTGATATGATAAAGCGATGATTAGTGAAATGACGTTCACAGAAACCTATTCAAAGAGCGAGACTCGAACTCACGCCCTTCTGACTTCGGATCTCAAAGTGCTTGGATTCTAGTTTTCAATGAGTTTTGATGTAATTATTTGTTTGTAGATTACCTCCCTGGTGTAGACGTGTCTACTTCCACGGCTGAAATCTGGTGTACAAATAGAGAATCATAATTCATTTTCTGATGGAAAGGATATATAAAAGTTATTATTTGAGCATTATTAGGGCATGAAATTACGTTAGATAATAGGAAGTGAATAATTCCAATTTATATTGGCCAATCCAGAAATATTTTTGTTCCCCGCTTGGCTATATTCCTATGGTAACGTTCAGTCATTTACTACTTTTTCATTTTTTTAAATTACTTTGTAGTTATATAACATACATTGGTGGCAATATCCTGAAACTAGATTTCATTGAAAATATTGTTTATATAAAAGGATTCAAATATTATAAATACTGTCTTAATGAAAGAATTAATACGTTTTTTCTTCCTCCTTCTTTAATTTGAATTTCCTTTCTCTTGCTTTATCAAAGTTTGAGTAATTTCAAATTCAAGTTGTCAAATTCCACAAATGCAGCATCATCTTATTGTTTATCCATCGATTCACAGATTTGTACATGATTGATAATGAAACTATGAAGTGATGATAAGTGAAAGGACGTCTACAAAACCCCATGCCTTATGCAATTACAATTCCAATTTCAATGCTTTATTTGCCACGTTGATTTTTACATTCTTTAAATAGGAGGTTACTGTCAAAAATGTGGCACATCAAAATATGAACATCAACATAATATAAAGTAAAACTTGAATATGATTCGAACCCAGTTCGATCCCCGCCGCCGACCATCTTTTACAGGGGTTTTTCATGGTTTCTCTCTGTAGTCTATAAGGCTAATGCCGGGATGGTTCCTACAATAAGTCGGCCATGACCGCTTCCTTCCCACTATCCTTCCCATTACCCAAGAACCTTCATCTCATCTTACCATTCCCATCATCATATTTATCATTCATCCGACGCCATTAGATCTGCGCTATCATAACAGTGCGTCGTTAAACCCAATATGAAAAGAAAAAAAATCGAATCAAATCATCTTCAATCCAAGTTTATCACCAACTTGGAATTCATGATTAGATCGATTAAAATCTCGTATAAACTGCGTGTTTAACACCACAACTTCGAGTTAGTTAAATTTCAGATTAAAGTTGTTAACATCCTTGTTATTCTATCACACTAATCTCAGTTTTAACTCTAATCCGCGCTTTAACAAGTTGTTAACTCGAGCCCTAATCTATTTACCAGGTTTACTTACTGTATTAGAATATATTGTTTTTAACGGCGCCTCTGACGGATAAATCGTGTTATTGCCAGATATAGGTATACTTGTTTCCACGAGAGAAGAAGGTCATCTACCAACATAACAAACATAAACACAGTGGCGTAAATATCGGCGGTGCAAGTGGTGCAGTGGCAAAGGGGTCTACGGATAAATTTACCGTAGGGGAGCCACACTGAGAGTGAAGTTATCAACAAAAATTAAAATGTTTACGTTTTTTTACTATAAGCGAGCAACTCAGTGAGGATTCGTCTTATCGATTGGACCCGTGAGAGCAAGACGGATTAATTTTAGTGATGCTGTAGGAATGTTTGCAGAGTAAAAAGCACGACGAAAGAATTATATAGCAGCCAATGAGTGAATGAAATTAATCAATTTATTTATGTGGAATAAATAGTATTCTAAAGTGGAATTAAAATAACAAAAGTTCAAAGAAAATATGAAGCAAAAATTGAAAAGAAGTGAAAATTGAAGCAGGTCTCAATTAAAGCCACACGAGTGCTTTTCGTGAATTGAAGCAAATATGGAGAAAAAGGGAGGAGGGCCCATTTATACATTTTGCACTTTTGTCTCGTCTTACCTTGCTACGCCACTGCTGCATAAACATCAACGTTTAATTTTGGTTGTTGTGGTATTTGTGGGGTAATATGATTTTTCTGGACAAGGATTTCGATGAGAAACTCACCTACGTCTTTCAAGTGCGATAAATCGTTAGAGGACATCACAACCCTGAAACTAGATTTTAATGAAAAATGACGATAGGCCCTATATCCATTTCCTTCATTTAAGACATGACTAGAAATCATAATCTCATTTTCAGAAATTATAAATAATTCATTCGTCGACCCGACCCTTTTTATGAGTTGTGACGTACATATCACTCGATTTTGTTAGTGATTCCACTTTCTATACAGAATCAGTAATGCCTACGTCATCACTCATGGTCTCTGGAGGAAGACAAATTATAATTTCTGAAATTGAGATGATGATTTCTATAGTTTTATCTAATATAAGTATCGTCAATATTCATTCAAATCTAGTTACAGGGTTGTGATGTCCTTTAACATGACCGCTGGATTTGGTAATTAGCTAATGTTTCAGTGTGAGAGAGAACCATTCTCTCGTGGATGCAAGTGTAAGGGAAACGCTCTTGGGCTGTTTACACAAACAGGCATACAGTCGGAGAAATGTCGAGATATTATGCTGCTAGTGACGACTAGAAGATTGAATTGAGCAGAATAAAGAGATCGCGTTAGAAACAGCTGCACGTTGAATTAACCGTTCTGTCTCTCTTTCTCACTCAATCTATCTTTCTCTGTTTCTCTCTTTCTCTCTTTCTCTCTCTCTCTCTCTCTCTCTCTCTCTCTTTCTCTCTCTCTCTCTCTCTCTCTCTCTATCTTTCTTTCACTCTCTTTCTTTAACCCTCTCTTGCTCTTTCCATCTCCCTGTCTCTTTCTCTCTTTCTTTCCGTCTCTCTTTCTCTTTCTCTCTCTCTCTCTACCTCTCTCTCTCTCTCTCTCTCTCTTTCTATCTGTCTTTCTTCCACCCTCTCTTTCTCTCTTTCCATCTTTCTTTCTCTTTCTTTCTCTTTTACTCTCTCTCTCTCTCCCACACACCCTCTCCCCCCTCCCTCTCCTCTTTCTCTCTCTCTCTCTTTACAATAATAGCCACTTTAAAATCCCATTCACAGTTATAAAACTGACTCACTTTACAAGAGGGAAACGGTTCTCTTCTTGCATTGTTAGCTCTAATAACCAATCCTGGCAACAATTGACTAGGATAGACAGTCATTCACACAGACAATTCATGCTCACAGAGACAACTAGAAGGAACTTGCAATTGAATTTAACTTGGAAATCGCACAAAGAGGGTAATTATATTGATAATTTGCCATTATTTTTAATTGGTTAACTATAAAATTCTTTCAGTGAAAGAATTGAACTGAAGAGAGTTGGAACCTTACTATATTCCTGTCTCTGGAATAATTACCAATAAACTTTTTAAATATTGATAAAAACTATAAAAAGTTTAAATAACCAGAAAAGATGTTGATGTTAATACATGTTGGTGTAGAAATATATATATAGATATATATATATATAACAATAATTTCACTCTCGTTATTCTGATCATACCATTATATATATATTTAATATATATGCCTATGTATAAAAGAGTAAAAATAAATGAGTTGATCCATATTAAATATATATCAAATATATTAAATTTCCAATCAGACACAAATAAATAATATCATAATGTTATTCCATTTTTAACTTGATTTGAAGATGATATTCATGAATAATTTCAAAAGTATGCAGCTAAAAATACACATTTAAGCGCTTAACAATTATATGATAGGCGTGAATAACTTGCAGCTTATCTTATACCATCGTGAAGGTATTGAACGTAGGCCAATCTGGTATCTGTGTTTCCCCCGTATTAGAATTTTGATATCTCATACCATTAAAAAATCACAATAAAATGATATTTTGCTAAATCTACTCCCATGCCATTATTAATGAATATCATAACTACGTTCTATTACATGATTATTGTTTGCTTAACGACCCCACCAACAGCTAGGTTATACGGTGGTACGGATGAGCGCGGGTGATTATGAAACTATGGAATGATGATGAGTGAAAGGACGTTTACAAAAACCCATGCCTTATGGGGAATTCGAACCCACACCCAACGGTTCGCTTCAGTGTCTGAAGCGTGCCTCAGCTGACTGAGCTAACGAGGGCGGCACTCTCTATTACACAATCAGTTTCCCTCTTTTCCAGCTTTATAAAATACCTTTTTCACAATTACTCTTTTATTCTCGCATATTTTCCTAAATGATAAATCAGCTTTGTTTCAAACAAACTGTTGAATATGATCAATTAAAGTACCGTACAGTATATTCCCAGCTCGCTTTCCTACATTAAGAGTGCATTGGAGTCGATTTAGTGAAATATCAGTTTTTTGGTGATAACTTTCGAACGGAATTAGATATCAAAATTTTAATATGGAGGAAAGATAGATATTTTTAATACCTCGATAACGGTATACAATTAATCTATATAGCTCATATCGCATAGTTGTCAATCGTATACGGCTGAAAAAATGTTTTTTTAGCCCTATACGCTTGTTTTACGTGTCCTCAACTAACAATAAACAGTGAACCACGTCGCCAGCGAATATTTGAGGTGTTGTCAAGTTATTCTGGTTTTCAGCCAAGTAACCAATGAGTTGAATAATTTTTACCTGCACCATCTTGAAGGTGTGAAAAGTATCTATGTTCCCGTCTTACCAGAATTTTGATATCTCATTCCGTTTAAAAGTTATTACCAAAAAACTGATATTTCGCTAAATCAACTCATGTGGACTCTTAAATGCTCTTTTAAATACCGTAAGCCTACCTTGCCGTGAAACAAAGCGGCCGCCCCTGATATTAAAATGGCTCGTTTATAGCACAGATAATTACTGCAAGAACAATGCTTTTCATTGAATACAGGTCATTTGTCGAAATAAAATTGTTTGCTTTTGTGTTTTAAATTCTGTCGTTTATCATTGTAGGCAGTTAATTAACCGTTTTATGGTAACTGGCAGTAGGGACGTATTTATTTTGAAATTGAATTGAAATAATTGATATACCGAGAAAAAGAAGAATATTATAAGAAGGTTGCCTACAAAACATGACTTGAGTTAAAGTATAACTTCAAGATTTATTGTTTGTTGAATGAGTTAACTTATTAATAATTATTCTTTGGGGTGATAAGATCACCCTTGTGGTGCCCCGTCCAAACGATCATACTTTTATCCGTAGCCTTAATTGGTGAACAATGATTTTGTATCAAGTTTTGATGTTATCAAAAAAAAAGTCATTGTTAAGTTTGAGTGTAATTTTGGTATTTTCCACCCGACACCATAACCAATGTAGCTATTAATGTATCATTTTATTGCGTAGTTAAACCCAATATATAATTGAATATTTTTTCAAGATATAATAATTATATTTTTCATCCATGGCTCAATTGATTTCTTTAATTTGAGAAGAAACATAAGAATACGCAAGAGAGGAGACTTTGGAAATGACATTCTCTCAGTAACAACTGTTGTTCTTGTTGTTGTTTCCAGCCCAAGAAGAGTCAGCTGGAGATCATCCTGAGCTCGGACCACATCATCATCATCCTGGTGGTGTTCACCCTCATCATGTTCGGCATGTGCTTCGCCTTCGTCTTCAACTGCGTGCGCAAGCTGATGCACGATCACAAGATCATACAAGTGAGTCCAAAGATAATTGAAAAATACTTTCAGGTTATGTAATATTTTGACCTTTGATTTGTATGTTTTTATTATTTTCAACTTGTGACCTTAGTGCAGGAAATTGTGCAGGAATTGAATAAACATCATGAGACTAAAACACGGCACCTCCACCCGTGCTATTACGCCCACGTTGGATTTATTTCGTGTCAAAAACATATATCCAAAAGTCGGAAAAAATACTTTTTAAAACACAAATTAGTGTTCTTATTCATATATTTTTTTTTGATTTTTTATAACTAAAAATAAATAATAACAAATGTTTTGGGGAAAATAACCCGAAGAGTGTGAATCATATTCCAACTTGGAACATTTGTATTGAGAAAAACGAATTATTTCTCCCGTTCTTATACATCCGTCTTGTTTTCAAATCTATCATCATATAGGCCCTATATAGATACACAAATTTGCGTATTAGTTCAGCAAATATTAAATTTTTGGTAGATTCCATTTGTATTGAATTACTTTTTTTTTAGAAATTATTCAAATAAGTTTTCATACCGTAGGCCTACATGTATATAATATAAAATTGAGATTTTATTTCAATGAAAGTGGTGAACTAACTAATTATAAATAGATTCCAGATTCGCAGATGTCATCTTCTATATACTATATAACTTATGTATAGGCCTTTATCATTTATTATATTTTATTTTATCACAGTAGCCTATGTGACGAAATCCTTTCAATACTAGGTGTTGTATGCGTTGTAAGATGAGCGAGATATCTATAACGTATACTCGAAAAGTATATACACCTTGAATCGTATAAAATAAACTTCATCCGGTTACTATCGAATCTAGGGAGCCGTGAATCTATCTCTGCAACACTTTTCTGCTATTATTTATATCTTTCTGATGAATAAAATACATTCATTACATTATTTTCTTCGAAACGGCTGGTCCGAATTGCACACAAATTTGCAATGAGTAGGCCTAATATCAATTTGGTGTTCACATTCAGGGAAATTTGAAAAAATAGATGGAGCGTTTTTATTTTTCAAATTCTCTTGCCCAGCCTAATCCAATTGGGTCTTTAGAAACTTTGAGATGACATTTCTCAAAAATGGTCGTAGTGATTAAACCCAAAAACTAAACAATTCTAAGTTGGATAAGTCTATGTGAACAAAAAAATTTCATACCGATGCGACCGTGCGACCTGTGCAGTGCTTACAGTCGAAAAAAAAACAGACAAAGCTCCATAAGAGTTCGATGGAAATCTTTGCTAACGCTCATTTAATAATCAATTGAATTAAAACTTTTAAACATGTTTAAGTACACTTGCGATGAGTTCACAAGCAAATGAGGTCGTCAATAAACTCAACGAATGTGACATTGTGAAACTATTACTGGAACAAGTTTTAGCGCTTTACTTTTTAAAAGCTGTTAGAAGTTTTCCGCTAACAGAAACGTCGTGAAAATAATGCATTATGAGTAGAGGAAAACTAGCACAGAAAATCAGTACCATTTGTCGGTGACTAGGCAAACGTGGAATATGCATTTGTAAGATGAGCGAGTAGGCCTATAAACAAAAACTCTATACACCTTGACTCAGATAAAATATATACTTCATTCGGTTACAATCCGTGAAAGAAATTCCTGGCGGAAACCTTTTACCCTATGGAGACTGAGCTAGGACGCCTTAATCTTTCATGCCCCTGATTATTGTTTATGATTATTTCAGTTTAAGAGACCATGGCATTGTGGTTGGTTTTACTGGTTTAACGACCCCACCAAGAGCCAGGCTACATGGGGGTACGAATTAACTGGTGATTGTGAAAATATGTGGAGTGATGATAAGGGATGAAAGGACTCGAACCCACGCCCGACCTGACTAACGGGCCAACTTACTGCAGTAACATGACAGCTGTTTGAAAGCTGCAGCTGAGAATAAGTTGAAGTATGAATATATTGATTTCCAAAAGTTTATTTACTCTCCACGTCATTAAAACAGTCTACCAACACCGGAAGCGGTAACTAATCGGTCATCACAGATATACCAACTGTTTGAAAATTAAATAACTTTGAATAGTATAATTTAATGCCCAGTAATGCCTATTTCAGGCCTCCCCAGTCCCTAGGGAAAACAATTCCAGCCAGGGTGATTCCATAGATATAATGGATAATATTAACACTTTAACAGTGCAAGATACAGAATTAACAAATACCGTACATCACAAGATGCAGACAATATTTGACGAAACCTTTCTATAGGCATACTATAACAATAACAAACTAATACAAAGAAACATACTGAAACTACATACTTTGACTAAATAATACAATTATTTTCATGATTATAATAATGTAACCATGGAGACCAGGCTGTAGGTCCTCATGCCGAACTGTCAAAGTTGAATGAAATGTGGAAAGATCACCTGTAGGCCTATATAGCATCAGTAACACTCAATATTTTTAACCGTAATTTATTTTACCTCACAGCGTACCGCTACATTCAAATAACACTTAACATATTGTGAATGTTTATTATATGGATCGCCAGTGAGTTTTTTTTTTGAATGGTGTGAAGGAGTTTTACTACAATATGTTCAGACAGAAAGTCAGTACGATCGTGTATATGTCACATTGACACTGAAAATGTTACGCTGTTTCCCCTTAAAAGATGTCATCGATATTGTCTCTAAGGTCAAAATGAGTAGAATGCTCTTGATGATTCAATGACCGTCTCGCCTGAAGTAAATCCAAACAATCCCACTGATTAACGCTATTAACACGTGACTATAGCCATTACAAGCACTGCTAACGAAGGGGACGGCTATTCACACGACTAACGAAGGGACGAGCTATTCGCACAATTCCTGACGCGCTATTTACACAACGTCCGTCAGTTTTGTTGATGTTAGAAGAAGCAAGCATTACAACGTTTCAACTTGTGCTTGTCTATTCACACATTTCCGCTGCAAATATCTACAAAATTATAGATAACTTGTTTAAATTCTGTGTTTTCAGTATGGCTTGTTATTAGTTTAAGGACACCACAACCCTGAAACTAGATTTGAACGAATAATTACAATATTCATTTCGTTAATTCTAGAGAAAACTAGAGAGAATCAGTTCAAATTGATAAATTATTATTTATTTATTTGTCCTCTAAACTTCCCTCCTTTGTCCTCTTTCACTATTTTCGAATATATACATATCTATCGCATTCTTATATAAAGAAGTAGATTTGCATTTTTTTCTGGTTCTTTCGTTTGTAACAAGTTGGTAGTAAATTGATACTTTTGTTGCTCATTTGATGTATCTCAAAACACAGATCCAAGCAAATTAAATAAGTACCGTAATGAATAAAACATGTAGCCAGTAACAAGATTGTTTTGAACTTAAGGTGCATATATATAGCTCCCCATTACATTCTATATAAATATGCCCATATATGTCACACATTCAACAACGCATTAGGTAAGTATTCCTATTGTATATATAAAGGAGAATTTGCATATTTTTTCTGGTTCTTTTGTTTGTAACAGTTTGGTAGTAAAGTCTGTTTGTAATGCTCGGATCTTTTGTTCTCACTTGAACAGAGATATAAACGATGAATACCCGATTTGTCTTCATTATGCAAGACGCGCGACCAAACATCCTACAAACATCAATTTCACTCAACAAACTTTGGAAACCTTTTTATCTCCGCTCCGTCTTCATCAAGCATAGCGGAGATAATGGACCAGGCTTTGGATAAAACAAACAAATCACCTCTTTTCAATAAATGAATACATTTGTCTGTATTGCTTTGAATTTATTTCCCATTGTTATTTGTATAGCTTACAAATTGTAAAGCACATAGGTAGCGTAAAAAACTTGGCAAACAAATTTAACAAAATACGAATAATGTAAATATATATAAAAAGAAAATAAATTTAGTAAACTTATGTTACTGGTTTATCGGCCATCTTGATAAAAGTAAAACAACTACCATATACCCCCTCTCTCTCTCTCTCTCTCTCTCTCTCTCTCTCTATCTCTCTCACGCACACATTTTTTTTTTATCAACAACGAAAACATGACCTAAAGCTATTGTTTCCTTATAAAGGCAAAGGATGAAAGTTTAGGATCGTTTGAACGGGGCTTCACAAGGGTGATTCTATATCACCCCAAAAATTACACGTATTACAATATTTATTGATATCAATTTGACACAGACCAGAATCTAATCAACCCTAAAGATCATTGCTTACAAACAAATTTAACCTCAATTCGAATAAAATGATGGTTATTGATTACACTATTCACATTACAAATGAAAATTAGTGATGAAACCAATACCATGCAGTAACACAAAATTAGAATAAATTCAAGTAGATCGACAATTTATTTTATTGGAGAACGTTTCCTCATCTTTATTATTTGAGAAAGCATGGTAACAGAGATGTTATCGTAGAAACTAGAAGCGTTGGGAGCACACAAACTGGTACTGAAAGTGCGATTTAGGGACATTGTTGAGATGAGCACAGACCAACTTAAATCCGAGGATCAAGGTGGCTGTGTACCAACTGTTAGTATAAGATAATACAGCTTCTCTGCTGTTTTATTGATTTCATCCTTTTCATATCCCTAAAACTATATTAAATCATACTGAAATGCAGCCCCTAGTCATTACCGCCCGGTTAACCCTCACATGACTCGACTCTTCTTCTTCCCCCAGGAGAACTTCCGTCAGTCGCGCGAAGGTCGGCTCGACGAGGTCGGGATCAAGCTTCCCGCCTCCCCGCGCGGCATCAGCGCCGCCCCCCGCAGCGTCAGCTCCAGCAACAATGACGTCCGCTCCCCCCGCCACCGCCCCCACCACCGCCACCCGCACGACGATCGCAACTCTTCCGAGGAGCCCATCGGGCCCGGCCAGGAGTGTTACGTTCCCGGCGCCGGCGACCTCATGCCCATTCTCATTGGCGCAACCCGGCTGCCCGACGCAAATAACGGTAACGGAGACGCCATCTTCATGCGCGACAACTCGAACTCGGACGACGACAACGTAGAAGATCTAGAAATGTCGAACTTCCCGATACCGGAGATGCGAGACAGCGAGTGTCAAACGCGGGAGAGCCTATTCATGAACACGAACTCCGACCGAAGCATAACGCCGCCGCCTCCGCCGCCTCCCGTAGCCCGCAATCACAACCAACAACAACATCACCATCACCACCACCACCATCAGCATCAGAACAACAACAGCAACAACAACAGGCCGGTCGGACAATTCTCCACGTTCGGTTACAACCGGGACAACCGTCGAGACAACATCATCGGAAATCCCCCGCAGTTCGACTACGCGACGATGCCTCACAATCAGACAAACCAGTCGAGCGCGACGCGGAAACGCGAGGACGATCCGCGCCTGCCGAAAGAGTATGCGCACCACCGCCAGTATCCACACCCCGAGTCGCAGCGTTTCCGCGCGGAGGCGGTGATCGAGATGGAGTCGGGCGGCGACGACAAGAGGCCGTTCAGCGTGGACTCGACCAAGTCGGCGCCTGACGTTATCGTCACCCACTGACAACGGTGACAGGTCGGGTGGGAGCCGTACAAACGGAGGCACCCCCGGCAGGTATTACACGCTTCGAAGAGCCAGGACGCGGCGACGACGCGGGATTCGTCGACGCAGTGTACGTTGACTGACGTGTTGACGTGACGGCGGAACTCTTTCTCGGCCGCGCGGTCTTAGCGCGATCGCCAGGGCGATATGTACATATCGTAACCCTGGCTGGTTTTAACGACGATATGTTTATATCGTGACCCAGCATACTATATATATATATATTTAATAGTTTCTTGGGGGATCGCTTAGCAACCGGATACAGCGAGTTGTGTTACGACGACAGTGTGGCATCGCGTGACGTAGCCACAATGACCGTAATAATAATGAGTGGCGTAGAAGAACCAGAATTGAATTGTATTTTGTAATTAAGCGATTCGAGTTTAAATATATCAAAAATCGTAATGCTGGATGTTCGAAAGACATCAGTTGTATAAATATCATGTAACGATTATTATGTATTGTGTTCTGCGTAACGAAATCAAGTTCGCTCGATCGAGAGTGTCAACAATTCTCAAATCACTTGTTGAATAGTTTTACAAATTGCCAACATATATAAATATCAGGACGAAACTAACTTCCCCTGCACACTCACTTAATCCCGTCATCTATGCCTGCAATTAGTGCTGCCTCTGCAAGTGAGAAAAATTTCATACAAGAATTCCACTTCTTCACCAGTACTTCGACAGTTGGTTCGTTATAACGACACCGATAGCGTCACAATCGCGCACGTTTATATCACCCTTCAGCATTAACGAGAAGTCGGTGGCAGTGCTAGAGTGATAGGGAGTAAAGAT
This sequence comes from Brachyptera putata, assembly GCA_907164805.1. NCBI lineage: Eukaryota > Metazoa > Arthropoda > Insecta > Plecoptera > Taeniopterygidae > Brachyptera > Brachyptera putata. Next base: position 18,635,746 of record OU015469.1, on the reverse strand, counting down.
ATAACAATGGGGATGAGGATTGATCGCCTGTACTAAAAATCGACCGAACTAAAAACCGACTGTACTAATAAGTATAAACCAACTGTACTAAAAAACAACTGAACTGAACTTCTATTTTGTGAGCAACCTGTGCAGAAGTACAGCTGAGGGGTTTGACTCCTCCTTTTCACAAATTGTTACCACCCATTAAATATTGTAGGTATAGGTTTTCTAGTGATGATTAAGGTTAGGGTTAAGTAGGTAAGACTTGTGTCAGATGAAATTTCTGAAGGGGAGGAGCCAGACCTCCCACTTGAACTTCTTTACAGGTTGCTCAAGAATTATAATCTCAGGTCACTTGTGTTTTAGTACAGATGATTTTTAAGACAGTTGGTATTTAGTAGGCCTACAGTTGGTACAATTTCAGTGGGGATCAGTTTCATTTCAACGTTGAGCAATTGTGTGCCATGTCTTGTAGTATGTCTGAGGTCTATTATCCAATCAACAATCAGTTCGAGTGAGCCGTGTTAAAGCGATTGCGTTTGCGTGTTACCTGTTGCGTCTCTCAAGGTGTGTAGACAGATTCTTGCCGTGGGTGTGACGTCACATCGCGTTCCAATATTCAGCTTATTTCAGCTTCTTCGTCAAACAATCTGCTTGGTAAGCAGGAACACAAGACAGATTAGTGATTAAAGGTCAACGGAAAATCGGATTTTAAAGGACATCACAACCCTGAAAGTAAGTTTCAATGAATAATGACGTTATTTATTTCCCTAATTTTAAGAGAGAACTAGAAATCATCATCTCCATTAAAGAAATTATGATTAATTTTGTTGTCCTCCAGAGACCACGAGTCATTACATAGCTATTACCGATTCTGTATGGAAACATAAACAGAATTGAGTAATGTTACGTCACAACTCAGAAAAAGGGTCGTATCCTAGGACAAATGAATTCTTGATGAATAGTCGCCGTTGTGCTGTTGATATTTTAACGCGACTAGAAAAAACGTGAATTTCTCTGTCTGAGTTATTTGAACGTTTTGAACTCCGTTAATAGTTGACAATTCCATATTAGCTCAAGTTATAATCTCATATTCGTGAGAATCGAGCAACAGTATTCTGTAAACACATTTAAAAACTGTATTTAGTTATATATCCACGTGAGAGGAAGGTCGTCTACCAACTAAATAATTGTAAAAGAAAAATGACATCACAACCCTGAAATTAGATTCTAGTTCATAATGACGATATTTATTTAATTTCCTAATTCTGAAGAAAACTAGAAATCATCATCTCAATTTCAGAAATTACAGTTTATTTATTTGTCCTCCAGGACCCAGACCTTTTTCTAAGTCGTGACGTAGACATTACTCAATTCTGTTTGTTTCTATACAGAATCGGTAAAGCCTACATCATGACTCATGGTCTGGAGGACAAAATAATAACTAGAATTTCTGAAATTGAAATGGTGATTTATAATTTTCTCTAGAATTAGGGAAATACATTTTGTCAGTATTCATTAAAATTTAGTTTCAGGGTTGTGATATCCTTTCATTATAATATCCAGACATTTTCTGTCCCAGCTTTATATATTTAATGCTTTTAAAAGATGTCGTTCTGTTCCTAGTCCTTAATCTCGTCCTGAAAAAGGGCACTCAAAATACCACAGCTATAACGGTGATATTTGTGTTTGTTACGTTGGTAGACGATCTCTTTCTGGATACAGGTATACACATATACAATATTTATAATAGTTATTGTTAATTTCACTGATGATTTGTTATTTCTGTAATTTCCAGTTGGTATCGAGATAGGCATATGTTATTTTTATTATTCAGTAAAACAATAGCATTAAGAGGTTGCTTTACATATTGCCATGTGGAAATGTCCTTTGGGTTAACGTCTAAGGGAAATTGAAACAAAGCAGAAAACATCCAATCAGCCTTTCAACTAAATACACATTGTTGTTATTGTTGACTCAATCGGGCCAATTCTATTTCCAGTGAAACGCAATGAATGTATCTGTACTTCGAATTATTTTAATTATCTCGCCAAATAATATAGTTATATAATACTATCCTAACAAATTCGTAAAAATATTTTAAAAGCGCGAAACAATATGTTCAAAATGTTGGAAGAATACCACCGGCTTGAGTCCTATTCAGAAGGGCTTGTTGAACATTGGTTTACTGGGTTTAGAATCGCTCATCAGTGATTGGTCCGAGGCAATTTGTGTGAAGATACAATGGTTTGTTCTCCGCTGCGATAGGCCTATGTTGTAATTTTGTTCTACTGCCAAATGCTCTCACCAGCTGCGCTAGTGAGCTACTGCCCAAGTTCACTGCCAAGATGGCCGCTTGACATCTACCAGTGTTGAAAGTTGGACTACTGTTTTATATCAATTGTTGTTGACAATAATACCAGAGCCATCTAGATCAACTCAACAAGCATTACGGAAGGCCGTGTCTGCTAGACCTTAAATCATTCTTAGTTGATCTAGGTGACTTTGGCAGGGCAGTGGCTCACTGGCGCCATCTACGAAAAGCTTTGCGTGCAGAATCTGATTACGACGTTGGGTAACTTGTAAAGAGACCTCTTAATGAACGACGTTGAATTTGAGTTCTTGGATTGAGGTAAGATAACAGTATTTTGCTAGTCGCTGCGTAATTGTTTACTTCTTTATATTGTTGAATGGTTATTTGTAAGCACGGAATTCTGCTGAGTTAATTACGTTTTAAATGGAATTTGTATTTATTAAAAATCTAGCAAATTTTAAATTGTTCCAACTTGATTGTCCTCAATCGTTAAATGGTTGCCAGCATTTGTCGTATAGTACTCTTTAGTACACAAGAAACTTGGTTATGGTAATTTAAAAAGAGATTAAAATGGAAGATAAAAGTTAGTTGGTTCAAAAGTCAAAACTGCGTATTTTGTAGGATTTTATAATGATTATGAGGAAGAATTTAGGCAACTCTGATTTAAAGATTAAATCACTGCGTTTGATAATAGAAAATAATATCAAGTTTGATATTTTATTTGTATTTCTAACGACCACAAAGTTGGAATAAAACATACATTTTAATTCAAGTAGAGAGATCTTACGTAACATATTTATATGAATAAAAACGGAATCTATTTAATTAAATCCTACGCATTATTTACACGGATACTTCGTACGATTGTAACATGAAAGAGAGAGATGGATATTTTGTGAAACAGATCATGGCACCTGAGAGCAAGCTCAACGATCACAGTGGATGCTGGGAAGAAACGTAAAGTGGCTCTATAGCATGACACTCCCAAATAAAATGAACTTTTGAAAGATTTTCAATTTCTCTGCTTGGTGTGAAAATATCCCCACTTATATTGGTAGAAAATAAAAGTTGAAAAGTTGAGATTATGTGTGCAATTTGGTTTTGCAATTTCAAATTTGAATTGATTATAAATAAACATTTCATATTTTGTGATAACATGCATTGAAACATCTATCCATCGTTTAACAAGGCACCAGGAAAAGCGGAACATCAATGCAGGAAAAATTAACATTGCTGAAATGAGAGTGGGGTGTAACAAAATGAATGGTGGTAGCAAAAACGATGGATGGGGGAACGATGCATCGAGGTTTCACAATGGAGTTGTATTACCCATGGTTTCACTGTATATAGATATACAGGCCTAATCACAATTATTCTGTTGGATATTTTACAGAGCAGAAAACACGAGAAATCTAAGATTTTCAATGATTTCAATCTTTAATAATTTGGAATTGATCACATTTCATTTCGATAGATCCTATATTTATACATTTTTTATCCACCACCGTATGTAGAGTAGGCCCCTATAAAAATGTGCCAATATGAATTGTTTTTGAGGTCATGTGAGGGCCACTGTGACACATTTCGCATGAAGTTTGTGAAGTACTAGAATATAAAATATGTATAGTAAAATCGTGGATATATTGGCGATAATATATCTCCGATGAAATGTATTGTGTAGACTGTATCTCAGAGCTATTAAACAAAACTGTAAATAACTTGTATAATATTAGAAACATGTCTACGTTGTTTAAACGCAGCGTTGATTGTGTAGCAGACAAAGACAAGAGATCGAGTCCCCGGGTAGGCCGGTATTCTATAACTTGAACGAATTGAAAGCGGTTCATATCATTTCTTCTCGACAATTCCGTATTCGACACTCAAAGTAACAACAGAATGCACTTCTAAATGCAACATGGCCGACGATATGTTACAAAAGACCAGTCAACAATAAGCAATATTCCAATCAATGTCATTGTCGAAAATATGCGCGCGATTTTGTGACTTCTCTAGTTCCACTTTTTAACACCAGATGTGTATCTATAACTTTTTCTGACGAAATCTTTAACCAGGGTCCTCTAGATCTGTACCCAGAAACCCGAGCCTGCTAGGCGGATATAGAAGAGACCGTGACGTTAACCAAGGTCTTCTCGATGTCCGCTTATCGGCAACGGCCCTCTGGTAGTTTGCTAGGGGACCTAGATACTCGAAAATGGTGTATCATATTGGGTCTGCTGACACATTTGTCGCGCTTTCATTTCGATTAGGCCCACAGTTATAGAATAATGGGCCATGGACACATTAAGCTTATCATTGGAAATAAATGTTAACAAATCTAACTCGATCTTGAGTGACAACTCATTAATGTTGTAGGCTTTACCTATTAAGAGGTTCGGTTCTACGACTCAGAACTTTGTTCTTTCAACATTTTGTAACTCCCATTCTAAACGGAAAATGGTATTCAGTAATTGTAAATTCAATCCCAGAATTGCATCCAAATATACATATTTAAATAAAGTTATACAATAATATATCAATTCTTTCAATCGATGTCACTCATTGGGGTGTATGACAATATTGTCCCACAAATTGTATTTTCCAAGCACAACTTGGGTCTACAGTATTGGCTTGTTTGCCCTCGACTTCTCTATAGTTGCTATGGTAACGATGCGGCCACCTGGAGATCTTTTACAATACGCTCAAAAAAACAATTTTACACATAATATAGGGATATCAATAAATATCATTTGTTATACATTAAAAACTGTACATAGCATTCGTGTAAAGGCAAATGACAATTCAAACCATATACGATATGTATGGCCCTACTGTGTATAGTATATATCTAGGGCTATATCTATCGCATGTTCAACCTGTAATACGAGACCAAAATATCGCGTCTAGAAACGATAAGAGCATTGACGGAATCATCGGTTCGTCGGTTAGAATTTTCAATTGAATTTCTTGATTAAACTAGGTGTTATTATTTACCATCAATCCAAATAACATGAAATAAGGTGCTAGGACATGTTCCAGCTAGCTCCAATACACTACGACTTTGATTCGATAAGGTTCACTGAAAGAGGTAGAGTTTACTATGACAATAGCACAGCCTTCTTTACTCAGTACATTATGCTCTGAAATAAGAGACTGTCCCACTCCAGAAGGCTATGGGCAATAGACCTGCAATAGGCTTCTGTCAAGTGACGTCACCCATTGTTGTAAGAGACAGACAACAATGCCCACCAGTTGACATTAACCAATTAGAATCTTTGAAAGTTCGCTTTGTTGCTATGGTAACGATTGTGCAGTCGTTCAACTCTTTCATTCCTTGACAGAAGCCCATGTAATAACTCGGTCACGGTCTTTTAGACGGCAAATACTTGACAATGAGCAGGGCTAGGATTTAGACATTTGCAATAGTAATTGTCTAGTTTAGTAAATATTAGCCAATCAAAGTATTAAGTAACAAGTACTCTTGCAGCGAGCTGGGCCCAGGACCCCAAATTATTCGGTTTATTAGGGAATTAGGTCCTATATAGTCTATTGACAGCCAGTGATTGGCCTGCGTACTAATTGTGCAAAATATCACGTGGGCTGATCATTATATGGAATTTGTAAATCACCAATCAGGGTATTTCTAAATCCGGCCACATCTTGAAAACCAAATATTTAAATATCTTATGATTATTCAAGAAATTCTAGAGAAAATATTACCTTCGAACTAACTATGTCTGCCACAAAGATTTGTAAATTTGTAAAAGAAGAAATGAAAATGAAGATTTTCATAACCTTATGTAATTGTATTTTAAGATGCTTTATAGGGAATTAAATGACGATTAAGATGAGAAGCAAAATGAGTTTTATAAATCAAATGATATAGCTATTGTTTATTTATTTGTAATCATCGGTTTTTCTAGTCGATGACGATTTTTAATAATTGTTATTATTGATTGTTGTGAGAATAAATTTACTTGAAACATGGCTTTTCAATTTATATGTACCTATGTATTCCGTCATTTCCTTTACTATTGAGCTTCCTTTCCATAAAAAAATTACTGCGAAACTTAGCTATTCGCATAGCTGTTTCCATGATGTGCGAAATAATTTCGCAATTCCAGCTCATCCTAGTGATTTCATTTTGAACTGAGTAGTGATCTATCGCATCCTGGTGGGTTTCTATGAAACTCGATGCACTCGATGTGCCGTTAACGAAAGTAGACACTAGCGATCATAGGAGTAAAACCTGGAAACTATTATCCTATTTCCGCATCGAAAAAAGGAGAGTTTGGCCCAACTCGTCTTGGCCGCCATGTTGCGAAATTCCAACATGGACTCCCAGTGGTTTTCGGGCCTGTGATTGGCTATTGCCTAATTTCGTTTCGTTTCGCAAACATGATTATGGAAAGGCAGCTTTACACAACATATATCACTAATAATGAGAGTACATACTTGAATATTATTGTATCTTTTTTGTGAAAACTAGGAGGCCCATTTATTATGTAGGCCTATATTTAAATTTTATTGAATAAATGCTGCCATAATACACATGGTGGCCGAAGACACATAATAATCAAATATAAATAATTTTAGATGAATGAACATGCAATAATTGATGATAATGATCCGAGTAAATAAAAGTCCAATAGGCCTAATAATAATAAAGACTCTGACGTGAATGATTGCTAAAAAAAAAAATGGTAGGAAATAATGAGATAACTTCTTTTAAATAATGGTCCCGAAAACCACAGCGCTCAAATACGCATTCTGGTGGAAAATCTTAGTTTGGCGTTGGTTCTTTTCTGATGGTCATCAGTCACGATATCAATCAACCAAACTTGATGGACGATTCACTGCCATGATGTTTGCACCTCCCAATCTACCCCGTAATATTGAACCTTTTTTCTTATGATCCAACTTCTATTCAAGTCCTAAATCACATACAAATTAAATTCGATTTCATGCATGTCCATATTTCATACATTGAAATATTGAAATGTATGAATTTATTTGTTAAAGTCTCTCTTGCAAAACTCGATAGCAATGATTTTTTTTCAAATCATACATTCAATTCAAGATAAGACTCCAAAAAACAAAACTATCAGATAAAAAATGTATCAAACCGCATTACTTTTCGAGATATTAGGAGACAAAGTACAACGATTTCCCTATCCTTTAACATGGGAGCCATTGAAAACAGCTCATTTTAGTCATTAAATTCGCGATAACTTTACCAAATTGAGTGATAAAATTATTATTTGTGTACCACTAGAAAGAACACGCTTTTTCAAATAGGATAGGAACAAAAAAAGTTGGTGTAGCGGACCTTAAAATTCAGATATACAATATTAAAACTAAGAATGTGCAAACTCCAATATACCCGCAACTGCTGGCAACACTGCACTAGGGGGCGTGGCTTTCGAGCTCCAATGTTTGACAGCTGTAATACCGTATGATTTTCAAGTAGATTTGTATGGTAGGCCTTTCCCTTTCAATGCATCAATACTTTAAAATACTTACCAAAAATGAATAAGGGCAATACAAAACAATAGGATTGATTGATGCAGATTAGTTCTACAATTTAGGAATATTTGTGGTTATGCATGTGTGGGATTAGCACTTTATAGCTAAACAAGAACACTTTCTGCATTGTTTGTAGGATGAGTCTTTAGAACTTATGGAAAGTTGGAAACAATAATATGTTAACAACCAAATTTACAGTGTAAACGATAAGTAAATAATTAGCATCTACTAAGTCTTGGGTGACCAAATACAAAATAAACAAGAAGCATTTCTGCATTATTGGTAGGGTAATTATTTTTATTCAAGTAACAACAATTATGACAGTCTTTGGAACTTATGGAAACAATAATATGTAAACCATCAAACTTACAGTGTAAACAATAGGAAAACAATTAGCATCTACTAATACAAAGAAAACAACAATCCTTTCTGGATTGTTAGATGAGCGTTAGCGAAGATTTCCATCCAACTCTTACGGAGCTTTGTCTGGCTGTTTTTTGTTTGTTTGTGGGCACTGCACAGGTCGCAGGGTTTGACAGATTGACATGAAACTTTTTCTGTACACGCAGACTTATCCAACTTAGGAACCCTATAGTTTTTGGGTCATATCTGTTGGACCATTTTTCGGAAACATCATCTCAAAGTTTCTAAAATCCCCATAAGATTAGGCTGAGCAGAAAAAATTGAAAAACAAATCTCACCAATATAATTCAAATTGTTCTCAAATGCAAACACGAACATTGTGTATGCAATTCGGACCAGCCGTTTCGAAGAAAATGTTGTGATACATGAACTTTAGTCATCGAATAGATAGAAATAATAGCAGAAACATGTTGCAATTCACGGCACCCTAGATTCGTTGGTATCGAATGTGTAGAGTTGTAGATTTTACTTTATAGATATCTCGCTCATCGTACAACGCATATTCAGCGTTTGCCTAGTTGGTAGGATACTTCTAGGAGGAAACAATTAGTAGGCCTATCTACAGGCCCAGTAGATCAATATATAGAATAATATCAACGGAGTGTATCAGCTATGACTACCAATAACGTAACGGGATAAGCAACATGGCGTAAGTTATATACTTTCAACATTGGACGTCTTCTCACCATGATGGAAGCAAAAAATGTGACGCGCTGAAGTGTACATTTTTGAGATTCGCAATTTCAAATCAAAACGTACGCATTCGGCTCGTATTTCAATGTAAAGTACATAGTTGAGTATTTGCATTGTTTCTGTTCTTTCTCGTAGATGTCAAGTAATTATCCAGTTATCAATTGGTAAATGTGGCAGTATGGCTCTTGACTAGGGGTCCAAATGCTCTTACACACGTATTTAAAATTTAGATTGGCTAATTCAAATGAAACGTATTCCAACGTTGCCTAATAGAGTTGGGAAGAGCTGGATTCACAGAGTGCATTACACGTATTACTTTTATGAATCAATATATAATACTACCAGTAAATTGAGTAAAATTGAGTATGACGCCATCCCTTTGATTCCCGCATGGTGCGAAAGGAAATGATCAAGTTGCTTATCCCGTTACGTTATTGGTAGTCATAGGTATCAGGTACTGAAAGCTAACGTACGGCTTAGAAAAGCAATCGCAAACAACGGAATAATCAACCATTACAACATATACATCCTATATAAGCTCAGTGAAAACCAGTCACGTTCTTATCTACTGAGTAACCACAGCGTCTTGCAGTACCTTGATCACAGGTGACAACACCTTTTCATTCTTTGTTACCCTTGGCTTTCCACTGCAGTTCTCTGTAAATAATTGTCGGATTCCTTCACCACCACTGAGGCTGAACACTCTTTGAAGATCAGTTAGGTTCAAGTTGGCTGCTGCAATTTTACTGATCATAACTTTGGAAATCACATCTTTGAACAACAACAGAGTTTTCCTATTTTGTTTTTTCGTTAAAATCATTTTTTTTTTTAGGTTTTGACTAGCAAAGGATTGGTAATGCATCCTGACTAGATCTTCGGTGATATTCAATTTCATCAGTATGTTCCTTAACGTACGCACGTCACCAATAGCATTATGCGAGCTATATGTCGAGTCTGATGCAGATAGTTCAAGAGCAATGTCGTCCTGTTTGTAATTAGCTCTCCCCGGAATTGTTTTTTTCAATACTTGCAACGTATCCACTACACCATGGACCATACCCAAAAAGTTTGCTTCCAGAGTTAACGACTTTAGTTCTTGGAAAGTAAACCTTACATCAAAACTAATGTTATGTCCCACGAGAATAATGGGGACCTTGAATTGTAAGCAAAATTCTATAAGGCCTCGCCATGCCAGTTCTTTACTAACTGTTTCGACCACGTCACTATTTAAATGAAGTTTTCCGTTTGTGATGTGCAAACCCGTCACGTCGGTCACTATCGTAGGAATGGCTCTGGGCTGAATGTAGCACGAATATTCTTCGTCTTCAACTAAAGCAGCTATTTGAACTACCTCCGATGTAGTAGGTGAGAGTCCTGACGTTTCTAGATCAAAATAACAGAGTTTGTACAATGAGAGGTCACATACTGGAAGATCTATAACCGGCATCACACTCTCCATTAACGCCATACCAGACTGATAGGAAATTCCCTCTCGCATCTCGTTGCGGTATGCTGCGTTGGATTTTCTTCCACTAAGAACCAAACGTCTGCGTTTCCATGAACCTGTGCTTTGTCGAGCCTTAGTCATCTTCCTCTTCCGGTCCATTTTACATTTATACAATTTAGTGTTCTCACCAGGTGACAAGCCCAATTTCTCGTTCACAGACAGAACATACTGGCCCCCCATATTTACTTGGCTGACAGCAGCAGCGACGCGAAAGTCATTGGATTCGGAACCGCTGTAAAACTTTGATTTGGGGTTTTTTGATGCTATCGACGAGTTCAGAGCTTCGTTTGCCTGTGTCGAAGCACATGGAGCCAGTTTCTCTGAATGGCTGGAATATTTTACAAAAATGGCTCTTATGGAATTTTCTAGTTCCAATCCTGTCAAACATTCACCTCGTGGCAAGGAACAATAACGAGACAGCGGAAATGGTTTCAAAATAAAACGACACCACTTTCCACAATGCTCATGTTTGCCAAAAATATGGTCCGTCACATTTAGTATGGCATACTTTACTTCATTCGGGTTGTTTTTATTTTGTGTAATTGCATACATGAAGCACTTCTGTATGTATTTTATCACTTTCGAAGTTAGGACCCGATGTTGAGGCTGTAGTTTATAAAGTGCGTTTCCAACATTTTTTTTACAATGGGTTACATCGGACCATTTAGAAATCTCCGTAGCACCACTTCTTCTGACAGCTGCCATTGTGGAAGAATCATCATCCCCTACCAACACAGAAACAGTAACTCCAGCTTTTTTCAATATCTCGCTTTTCAACACTAATTGAACGGCCATGTCTGGTTCCATTGCTTTAGCACTGCCCATAAAATTACGCCTACAGTCGTGCTGATCCTGTGGGATGTTGTTATTACACTTGCGGCAAATTCTACAACGAGTTGCAAAGTCGAGGACCTTTCTTGTGTGAAAGCCCATGATAGCGCCGTGACCTGAAAACAAAAGTAAAACTCACATTATAATCATGGAATACCCTGTATTTTGAATTAAAAATCATGGAATAAGATATATTTCAATCAACGTTTGATATTGTGACGATTGAATTAAATTACAACTTTTTAGTGCCTTACTCACACTCACATAATTTGCCACCATCAAATATATATTTCACAAAATGTGGCACTTGTGTATTTGAACCATTCAATAACTTTTTCAAATCTGATTATTCTTTGTTTTTTCTCATTCCTTTATCCAACTTTTCTTCTATTGCCAGCTTGTAAACATTACATTACAAATTTAATTTACTGGACTCAGCCTTTGAACAGGGTTTTCTACTCTACGTGGGCTTTTTACTTATATGTGTACCTATATTTATTGATTGTAAGAATAAAATGAATTTTAAAATAAATTAAAAATATGAAATTTGATGTTCTATCTCTTTTGAATATAACTTTCAAGGTAAGCATAAATTTGAATAAAAAGAATTGTAGGCCCCTAACTATTACCTGACTGGCTGTTATATGACCTCCCATTCCCTCGCATTTGCCAACCGGCATCATAGGTGGTAGCTATCTGCACATCGCCATCAACCGGTGACTCGGCTGGAACAGTCTCGGATGTGGGTGCTGATAAAATCACTGATGTTCTCACCGACGCCGACTCGGCTTGGGTAGTGGTTGATTTCGGGGCTAATGTTATGACCGACGGTGACTCGGCTGCAACAGGCTTGGATGTGGGTGCTGATGAAATCACTGATGTTCTCACTGACGCTGACTCGGCTAGGGTAGTGGTTGATTTCGGGGCTAATGTTATGACCGACGGTGACTCGGCTGAGTCTGGGGTTGATGTATGTGCGGCAGTAGGTGTTGATGTCATTACTGACGGTGAAATTAGAGGACATGTAGGCCTATCTACGATACAAGATTTCCGGACAATTCTATTTGAATCTGGAGTACTTGAAGTAATTGCCGCGTAGGAAAAAAAATCACGTTCAAAAAAAGAGTCTACTATGCTCCGATCGTCTATCGATGAGCCAGATGATATTGGATTAGAACTAGATAATTCTTTTTCAATCATTGTCATTTTGAGGCACGTTTCTTTGGCAACTGATTCAATTGAAAGTCCTACTTTTCGCTCATGACGTTTGAGTAAACTCTCTGTTATATTGGGAATATTCAGAGCGGAAAGAATCGAGTTCAATTGTTGTGCCCCAATGCCAGCATCTATGATCCCTGAAAATGGACAATTTAAATCATTAGATTATATGCAAATATCTCATTTAGCATAGGCCTAGAGGTATGGTATGGTACTGAAACAGATTTGGGTTTGTAACTTATATGTAATAGGTCTAGAGCCATACATAAAACCTAGGCCCCTATAGGCCTACCCTAAGCTTGCATTTTGTTTCAACTATGTACGTTTTAACATACGTCAAAAATAGCACTGATCTGTCATAGGCCTAGGTAATAGGACTTAGCCCCCTATGGACTTACCGTTCATTTTAAAATAATATGTCAAAAATAACAGTGATCTGTAATAGGCCTAGGTAATAGGGCCTAGCCCCCTATAGGCTTATTGTTTATATTAAAAGAATAGGTCAAAAATAGCACTGATCTGTCATAGGCCTAGGTAATAGGGCCCAGCCCCCTATAGGCTTATTGTTTATTCTAAAAGAATAGGTCAAAAATAGCACTGTTCTGTCATAGGCCTAGGTAATAGGACCTAGACACCTATGGACTTACCGTTTATTTGAAAAAAAAAGGTCAGAACTAGTACTGATTCGCCGTAGACCTATTGAAACAGGATAGGCCTACGCCTAGGCATTGTCTAGGTATGTACAAGCACAACCAGGCTATATTGTTTGGTTTTGTTCTCTACTTTGAATAGGCCTGACCCCAAGGTATAATAGAAAAATGATAATGACCTTACCTACTAGACAGATATCCTTAGCCATGCATATTGTGTTTATAAAGAATGCTAGGTCTAGGTGAACCAAATTCACTTACCAATTGCAGCTTTAAAATTCACGTCATGTAATGGACGCCCTCCGCTTTTACAAGTGTTATCTTCGGCTGTGCTTAGGCCTACTCTTACTTGAGACGTACTCACAGTGTAAACCTTTTTACAATACGTACAAGGGACAGTAAAATTGCTACTTAGTCCACTTCTCACTTCAGAATAACGGTTGCCGAGTGAAAGCGGCAAGTTACACACAGTACACCAAAGTGCCTTTGACATCACATCCAAGTCCACAATTCGCCTACCACACTTTTGGGGAATAAAAGGAACACTATTTTCTTCTGTTTGTGTTTTCTTCTTTTTAATTTCGCGTCTTAGAAACTCTCCTTTTTTAATAAATCTTCCTGCTTTTGATCTACAGACTGATATCGACGCCATTTTATTCAGATTCTTCTTCAATGGAAGAATGCAGGGTTGTCACGATCAACATCACTTTATAATGTTGGCTACGTGATACGTACTTCGTAACTTCAAGGCATTCAAATTAAAAAAATGACAGTAAATATATTTGTTATAATAATATAAGTCTACAATAAAGAGTAAAATGATATAAATAGAGTGTATTTGTCCAATATAAGAAACGTGTAATATGGAGATGATGTTCAAACTTTTGTTTTTATACGTTGGTATTTCGCTTCTAAAACTAGTCAAAATGAACACTTGAATAATTAAATTATAAATAAAATGTTTTCAACTGTACATGTAACAAATATGACACGGAAATGCTGTGAAATATATAAATAATATGTTATAGTATATGTTTGAGGAAAATATACTTAAAAAACGCATTTTATTATTAATAGTATGTATGAGTCTTTACACTGACCATTATGGTGAAAACAGTCACGTGATCAATTGCAAGAGAGACTTTAAAACAGTACAAATGTACAATACAACACAAACAACAACAGCTCCGTATAATTATCCACTAATCATGAAGGCTGTGATATCGGCAGCCTCGACGGCTCCCTGCCCGCCGACCCGCCTACTTGTCTGCAGTTTAAGATGGCGTCAGGACTTCGTTTTTGGTGAGTAATTTTTTGATATTATGATGAAAGTTTGTTATTCCTGTACTTCACTTAAATCTGTTTATTGCATTATAGTTAAATTCTTATTTGCCATATCCCTAGAGGCACTGAATAGACTAACAGATTCGTAGCTTCATGAAATCCGTGTTCGTTCTAAATTGACCACGTTGTCTGCTCTCCAGCTAGGCCTAGGCTAGTGTCTGTAATTCTGTAATAGCATTCTGTGCCTATATGGTAATAGGTGAGGCTCAGACCTAAGTCGACCGTACATAACTAATATATTGCCCAGACCTTAGTCTCTAGGGCACAGGAAATCTATCATTTTACTTGAAAATGTGGTGAAAATTGAATTATGGCCTAGGCCTATTCTGACTGCCACTAGGCCTATGCTAGGCCTGGGCATTGATTTTTTCAACTTCAATAGCCTGGGCATTGATTTTATACCTAGGATATCAATGGCCCAGGCCAATTTCCAGTGTAGGTAGCTGTCTTGAGGTAGAGTAGTGATGCACAACCACTGGCCACAACCATTATGCCATTTTATGTGGCTTGCTGGCTAAATGGAAAATTCTTGAAATTTTTATTCAACATTTAACATTGCTGGTGCTAGTAAAAATATGCAGACCTTGTGCTTTATTATTATTAAACTCTTGCAGTTGCACATGAATGCACGGTGGCAAGTTCCCTATCCATCCATCCTATCACACCACCTCCCTAACCTTCTGACGGAATAGCTTCAACCCTATTTCATCCCCCTCGAATATACTTCTACTAAGCCCATTCCAGTCCCTACCTGTCCTATTCAAGAAAGAGAATTTACCGACATCTAACCTAGCCCCCTTTATAACTACCGATCTATCATGACTCCGCCTACCTCCATACCCTAACTCGTTTCTTTCTATCTGCCTATTCAACTCCCCCCAGCCCCCTTCTCCTTCCATTACCCTGAAGAATATATAGGGCCTAGCATACGGTAATGCAAGAACTAGGCATACACAGGGAATTGTTTCACTATTTTTGGCTACTTTTACTATTTATTCTCTTGAGACATTGGTATTGAGACTAGTAATAGACCTATGTCATATCACCTGTAGGCCTATCTAGGCCCTATTTGACTGAGGTCCATCCATATTTGACTGTTGATTGTTTTGTATCCAGGTTGACTACCTGGTAGCGTTCGTCAGCACTCTGGTGTCGTCAAGTTTCCTCAGCGGTGGTGGTTTAGTTCGTCATCCCCACGGTGCCAACTACAAGTCATGCCAGTCTTGCAGATCGTTCTTCAGAACAGCAAAGTCACTTTTTATGGGTGACCGAGGTTTTAACATACTGCTTGTTAGAGCACTACTATCTTGGTAATCCTGGCACAAACAGTGTATCACGTGTTCACAGAAAATGTACAATTTGAACAATTATGCTGCTGCCAATAAATATCAATTGATTGTAGATGTGCCAAATATCAGTATTTACTAGTTTTTATAAATTTAATACGCTTCATTACGGTACTCATATATGTTGAAATGTATGAAACAGGTGTTAGGGTTTTGAGATGCGTCAACAGTGAGGTCATTTTACGCCCGTGTTATAAGTATATATACGTATATACACGCTATATATGTATATTGATGAGTTCAATGAACTAGGCCCAAAACAAATTCACAGTACAGAAATGGCTTCCTGATTATACAGTGGGCCTACACAGTGGGACATGTTCAGGTTTACCCAAGGTTGTTATTCAACTGAGAATTTGTAGATGACATTTATGAAAATATTTATATCGAAAAATCAGTAGGTCTGTTCAATATTGAATCAAATTTATAGTATTGAGCATTGATCAAAAAAATTGAATCTTTTAGATCCAAATAATTTTTTTGTATTCAACTATTTAAATAACATTATGTATACTTTAGTCAACTTTGTGTAATAAGTAATGGATGAAAATGTGTTTTCTATTGTTGCAGCAGCTGGAAGTACCTACTACACGTCTAGTGGCTCATTGGTCCGAGCGAGAAGTATCACCGGTGCCGACTTCAGGTAGCGGCGGGCTCCAGCTCTCCAAGGATGCGTGCCGTGTGCTGACGAGTCCAACCAACTCTACCGTTGTTCGCACTTCGGAATCCCACGTGAATACAATGTTCAGGTAATGAAAGTGAAATATATATGAATTCTAATTCTCGAACTCATAACTACAGTAAATGGGATCGACACGTAGGCCTATAGCTTAGTTGCTAATGCGCTCGCTTCAGGTGTTACGGGTGGGGTGTTTTTGGACGTGTTTCGATTCCCGCCTTGTTCCATATTCATATTTTTGTAGTGTGGGCTTAGCGCCGGGATGAATATGGTTCACAACCGCTTCCGACCCATAACCTACAAAACCTCCATACCGTCATTAGCATCAATAATTCATCCGACCCAGTTCATTAATTCATTCTCCTGTATCAGTATTTTCATTATTCTGATATCTCATGCCGTTCAGTAGTTTCATCAAATGAGTGATATTTCGCTGAATCGACTCGCATTTGCTCTTAACAAATGTTATTGACAACAAGTACTTGTAATAATGCTTAGTATTTGAAGGAGATTAATTGTTTTGTACAATCAACCTCATCACATCAACAATCAACAAATAACCTAGCTGTTGCTGGGGTCGTTGGGCAAACAATAAAATGGTAAATTTGTCGTTACACTGAGCACGCCTATTTCTGATTTTTTTTCGGGGATTTTGGTGTTTTTCGATAGATATTGATTATATCTTTTCAAAAAACCCACGGGACACCATGAATTCAAATAAATTATAACTAAAAAACCTACTTGAATACGACGATGTCAAAACCGAAGCATAATGTCGGCCATCTTTGAAAAATTGAAGGCGTACCAACTCATGAAAGTGCACAAAAACACTGACTACGGGTATGTCGGGATTTAGAAAACCATAGCGTGTACGTGGTAAATTAAATAGGTAAAAACTCACGTGCATGATGTGTAGAACCTCTTGAGCTGTTATTTTGACGATTTTTTCATGAGCAATAAAAATATTAAATTCACTCGATTCTCCCCAAAAACAGCACGTTCCACCCCCCCCCCCCCCCCCCCCACCACAACACCGGCATCAACCTACCGCCTAAACTAACCAAATAAAACCTTCCCCCCCCCCCCCCCGCCCAACGCCGGCATCAACCTACCCCCCTAACCCAACCAAATAGCACCTTTCCCCCCGGCCACCACGCCGGCATCAACCTACCCCCCTAACCCAACCAAATAGCACCTTCCCCCCCCCCACCACGCCGGCATCAACCTACCCCCTGACCCAACCAAATAGCACCTTCCCCCGCCCCCCACGCCGGCATCAACCTACCCCCTAACCCAACCAAATAGCACCTTCCCCCGCCCCCACGCCGGCATCAACCTACCCCCTAACCCAACCGAATAGCACCTTCTCCCCCCCCCCCCCCCCCCGCCGGCATCAACCTACCCCCTAACCCAACCGAATAGCACCCCCCCCCCCCCGCCCCCACGCCGGCATCAACCTACCCCCCTAACCCAACCAAATAGCACCTTCCCACCTCCGGCCCCACGCCGTCATCAACCTACCCCCTAACCTAACCAAAAAGCACCTCCCCCCCCCCCCCGGCCCCACGCCGGCATCAACCTACCCCACAACCTAACCTCAACTCAAACCCACCTCACACGGCACTGTCGACTTCTCAACCTTCCTCAAAAACGGCATTTCCCCCCGGCCCCACGCCGGGATAAAAACATCGCGTTTTTTTCACATTTTTTCCCTTCCGTATCACAACTGTTTTCCCACAAACATACATAAAATCCGATCTCAAATGGCACTGTTTCATACACTTAGGGCACACGACCTCCCTTGTAAGTACACCATGCTCTCTCACCCACTCTTAACAACGTAGCTTCAATCGCTACAGTCGAAAAAATGGCCACACAGTCAAAACACACGATTCGCATCCCATGATGGTTGCTTGTCAAATGATTTATGAGTAATGACCAACATTTTCCAACATCGCCTTGAATGACCTCGGTACAGTAGTAATAATTTCACCCCACCCCCCTTTAAACCACGTGCGCCCAAGATTCAAATAACGGTATACAGTTGGCAGAACTGATGACCACCATGATGCATAGAGAAGAACAGCTGTCAAAATCCAGACGTCAATGCAAAAACCATCATATTCGAGTGAGTTTAAAAACTATAAAGACCAACAATTCTCAACCTCCCGCGACTTTTTCTGAAATATATGAACAAGAGCTTTCAGAAAACACCAAAAAATCGAAAATCCATCTGCAATTGGCGATGCTCAGTGTAACTGCAAAATTACCAATAAAATTAATGGACGAAATAAATAAATAACATTTTGAGTGGACCAAGTTTGATATTTTTGCGTTCAGATGCAGTTGAACTCTCTGACGTATATTCCGACTAGGCTATTGCCTGTGAGCCGTAGTTCACCATCTGAGATAACTTACGAGCGTTGTTTCCGTTGTTACAGTTTCTACCGGCGCTCGACAGAATTCCCGCGTCACGAGAGTCTCTTGGTTCCTGTCGACTACCAATCGGACTGCATTCAACGGTAAGAGCCCATTTATTACTTCTCATTGAGAAAGAGAGATTTTACAAGTCTTAGAGCCAGTTTCACAAATCTTGGTCAAGTACTAATCCACTATTAGCTGAGGTACAGAAATTATATTTGTAACCGAGGGTGGTAACAAGTTGATCCACGAACTATCAATTTGTACAACTGGATCTTGACCCTGGTCAGAGTGTAAATAATTCATTGTTAATTTAAAAATCCTATTTTAATTATTGTTTAGGGTAGTAAGGTTGCCCTCGTAGTGTCCCCAAGTTATCTTGTTTTGATTATTCTCTGGGGTGGTAGGATTGCCCTCGTGGTGCCCTTGAATGATCTCATTCTGGCCTATTGGGAAGGTAGCGGTTGTGACCTATATTGTAGGAACCGTCCTGGTATTACCCTAGGCAACAAAGGGAAACCACAGAAAACCCATCTATAAAGATGGACATATCTAGGGCCATTGGGAAGCGGTTGTGACCTACATTGTAGGAACCGTCCTGGTATTAGCGGCTGGCAACAAAGGGAAACCACGAAAAACCCATCCATAAAGATGTCGGTTCAAGAGGCCTATTGGGAAGGAAGCAGTTGTGACCAATATTGTAGGAACCATTCTGGTATGAACCTAGGCAACAAAATGAAACCACGAAAAACCCATAAAGTTGGATGGTGGCAGGGATGAAACTGAAGTCTGATTTATCCTTCCAGTCACGTGGCATGAGCATGCTATCCTACTAGTGCCGTGTAACAACAACTATATGTATTATTTCTGTGTTACAGGTTAAGGGATTCGACTACAAGGACCATCTCCAGAGTCCGGAGAGAGGGAGACGGCTAGAACAAGGGCGATGAGATGGAGAGAGAGGAGGACCGAGCAGGAGTCACCATCGTGGATGTGATGTGAGGTGAGTAACGAACGTTAGGTCGGGTAACGAGTTTTCACTTTTAGGTCTGTTATATATTTATTGTTTCGTGAACTATGTAGTGGCTCGGTCGAGATATTGTTCAGGTTTTTATAAATCACACGAGGTTGATGATTAGAACAATCCAATTAGTTCATCCAACTAGTTAATTTTTTCAAATTTGATTTCTGACGTCGATTTTGATTTTAAAATTACCAAAAGGATATTTTCTTCTTTAGAATTGAATCTTCTTTGCTGAATATGTCAACATAATTGAACAATTGTCGTTATTTCAAAAGACCGTTCTGAAAGTTGGCTGAAAATGTCCGTTGTTTTATAAATCAGCGACGTTTTTCTCGGCATCCGCTAGGGCAATCCTAACGGAACTTTCTAATGATTTAAAGATCCCAAAGTTATGGTCATAAAAAAATACTAGAACATCATAGGTATCACCAGTTCGTAGGAATTAATTGCGAAAGGTCAAAAACGTGCTTACTTACCCCTGTGCTTTTTGGTGATTTTTTTGGGGGGTTTGAAATTTGTGGTTGAATTTCCCAGTTCTATTGTTATGTATGTGTAATGTGATGAATTTGAAAGACAAATCTGGTCTCCGTTTCAAAATTGAGTTTAATTTAAAGATTTTAGAGCGAAAATCAACTTGGTATTATTTACCATGGTAGGGCCCATATACAATTTTAGAATCCTTGTAATTACTTTGAAAAAAAGAAAATTGTGAAAATTTCAATGGAATTGAGTTTTTGAAATGCCCTTCTGTCTTCCTACCAAATTTTAGACAAATCAAAACTCGTGTATTTTGGCCTTTTTCACGTTTTTCAAATTTGATTTCTGACATCAATTTTGGTTTTAAAATTTCCAAAAACATATTTTCTTCCTTAGAATTAATTCTTCTTGCTGAATATCTAAACTTAATTGGGCAATTGTCGTTATTAAAAAAGACCGTCCTGAAAGTTGGCTGAAAATGTCCGTTTTTTGATAAATCAGCGACGTTTTTCTCGGCATCCGCTAGGGCAATCCTAACGGAACTTTCTAATGATTTAAAGATTCCAAAGTTATGGTCATAAAAAAATACTAGAACATCATAGGTATCACCAGTTCGTAGGAATTAATTGCGAAAGGTCAAAAACGTGCTTACTTACCCCTGTGCTTTTTGGTGATTTTTTTTGGGGGTTTGAAATTTGTGGTTGAATTTCCCAGTTCTATTGTTATGTATGTGTAATGTGATGAATTTGAAAGACAAATCTGGTCTCCAGTTTCAAAATTGAGTTTAATTTAAAGATTTTAGAGCGAAAATCAACATGGTATTATTTACCATGGTAGGGCCCATATACAATTTCAGAATCCTTGTAATTACTTTGAAAAAAGAAAATTGTGAAAATTTCAATGGAATTGAGTTTTTGAAATGCCCTTCTGTCTTCCTACCAAATTTTAGACAAATCAAAACTCGTGTATTTTGGCCTTCTTCACGTTTTTCAAATTTGATTTCTGACATCAATTTTGGTTTTAAAATTTCCAAAAACATATTTTCTTCCTTAGAATTAATTCTTCTTGCTGAATATCTAAACTTAATTGGGCAATTGTCGTTATTAAAAAAGACCGTTCTGAAAGTTGGCTGAAAATGTCCGTTTTTTGATAAATCAGCGACGTTTTTCTCGGCATCCGCTAGGGCAATCCTAACGGAACTTTCTAATGATTTAAAGATCCCAAAGTTATGGTCATAAAAAAATACTAGAACATCATAGGTATCACCAGTTCGTAGGAATTAATTGCGAAAGGTCAAAAACGTGCTTACTTACCCCTGTGCTTTTTGGTGATTTTTTTTGGGGGTTTGAAATTTGTGGTTGAATTTCCCAGTTCTATTGTTATGTATGTGTAATGTGATGAATTTGAAAGACAAATCTGGTCTCCATTTCAAAATTGAGTTTAATTTAAAGATTTTAGAGCGAAAATCAACATGGTATTATTTACCATGGTAGGGCCCATATACAATTTCAGAATCCTTGTAATTACTTTGAAAAAAAGAAAATTGTGAAAATTTCAATGGAATTGAGTTTTTGAAATGCCCTTCTGTCATCCTACCAAATTTTAGACAAATCAAAACTCGTGTATTTTGGCCTTTTTCACGTTTTTCAAATTTGATTTCTGACATCAATTTTGGTTTTAAAATTTCCAAAAACATATTTTCTTCCTTAGAATTAATTCTTCTTGCTGAATATCTAAACTTAATTGGGCAATTGTCGTTATTAAAAAGACCGTTCTGAAAGTTGGCTGAAAATGTCCGTTTTTTGATAAATCAGCGACGTTTTTCTCGGCATCCGCTAGGGCAATCCTAACGGAACTCTCTAATGATTTAAAGATCCCAAAGTTATGGTCATAAAAAAATACTAGAACATCATAGGTCTCACCAGTTCGTAGGAATTAATTGCGAAAGGTCAATAACGTGCTTACTTACCCCTGTGCTTTTTGGTGATTTTTTTTGGGGGTTTGAAATTTGTGGTTGAATTTCCCAGTTCTATTGTTATGTATGTGTAATGTGATGAATTTGAAAGACAAATCTGGTCTCCGTTTCAAAATTGAGTTTAATTTAAAGATTTTAGAGCGAAAATCAACTTGGTATTATTTACCATGGTAGGGCCCATATACAATTTTAGAATCCTTGTAATTACTTTGAAAAAAAGAAAATTGTGAAAATTTCAATGGAATTGAGTTTTTGAAATGCCCTTCTGTCTTCCTACCAAATTTTAGACAAATCAAAACTCGTGTATTTTGGCCTTCTTCACGTTTTTCAAATTTGATTTCTGACATCAATTTTGGTTTTAAAATTTCCAAAAACATATTTTCTTCCTCAGAATTAATTCTTCTTGCTGAATATCTAAACTTAATTGGGCAATTGTCGTTATTAAAAAAGACCGTTCTGAAAGATGGCTGAAAATGTCCGTTTTTTGATAAATCAGCGACGTTTTTCTCGGCATCCGCTAGGGCAATCCTAACGGAACTTTCTAATGATTTAAAGATCCCAAAGTTATGGTCATAAAAAAATACTAGAACATCATAGGTATCACCAGTTCGTAGGAATTAATTGCGAAAGGTCAAAAACGTGCTTACTTACCCCTGTGCTTTTTGGTGATTTTTTTTGGGGGTTTGAAATTTGTGGTTGAATTTCCCAGTTCTATTGTTATGTATGTGTAATGTGATGAATTTGAAAGACAAATCTGGTCTCCGTTTCAAAATTGAGTTTAATTTAAAGATTTTAGAGCGAAAATCAACTTGGTATTATTTACCATGGTAGGGCCCAATACAATTTTAGAATCCTTGTAATTACTTTGAGAAAAAGAAAATTGTGAAAATTTCAATGGAATTGAGTTTTTGAAATGCCCTTCTGTCTTCCTACCAAATTTTAGACAAATCAAAACTCGTGTATTTTGGCCTTTTTCACGTTTTTCAAATTTGATTTCTGACATCAATTTTGGTTTTAAAATTTCCAAAAACATATTTTCTTCCTTAGAATTAATTCTTCTTGCTGAATATCTAAACTTAATTGGGCAATTGTCGTTATTAAAAAAGACCGTTCTGAAAGTTGGCTGAAAATGTCCGTTTTTTGATAAATCAGCGACGTTTTTCTCGGCATCCGCTAGGGCAATCCTAACGGAACTTTCTAATGATTTAAAGATTCCAAAGTTATGGTCATAAAAAAATACTAGAACATCATAGGTATCACCAGTTCGTAGGAATTAATTGCGAAAGGTCAAAAACGTGCTTACTTACCCCTGTGCTTTTTGGTGATTTTTTTTGGGGGGTTTGAAATTTGTGGTTGAATTTCCCAGTTCTATTGTTATGTATGTGTAATGTGATGAATTTGAAAGACAAATCTGGTCTCCATTTCAAAATTGAGTTTAATTTAAAGATTTTAGAGCGAAAATCAACATGGTATTATTTACCATGGTAGGGCCCATATACAATTTTAGAATCCTTGTAATTACTTTGAAAAAAAGAAAATTGTGAAAATTTCAATGGAATTGAGTTTTTGAAATGCCCTTCTGTCATCCTACCAAATTTTAGACAAATCAAAACTCGTGTATTTTGGCCTTTTTCACGTTTTTCAAATTTGATTTCTGACATCAATTTTGGTTTTAAAATTTCCAAAAACATATTTTCTTCCTTAGAATTAATTCTTCTTGCTGAATATCTAAACTTAATTGGGCAATTGTCGTTATTAAAAAAGACCGTTCTGAAAGTTGGCTGAAAATGTCCGTTTTTTGATAAATCAGCGACGTTTTTCTCGGCATCCGCTAGGGCAATCCTAACGGAACTCTCTAATGATTTAAAGATCCCAAAGTTATGGTCATAAAAAAATACTAGAACATCATAGGTCTCACCAGTTCGTAGGAATTAATTGCGAAAGGTCAAAAACGTGCTTACTTACCCCTGTGCTTTTTGGTGATTTTTTTTGGGGGTTTGAAATTTGTGGTTGAATTTCCCAGTTCTATTGTTATGTATGTGTAATGTGATGAATTTGAAAGACAAATCTGGTCTCCGTTTCAAAATTGAGTTTAATTTAAAGATTTTAGAGCGAAAATCAACTTGGTATTATTTACCATGGTAGGGCCCATATACAATTTTAGAATCCTTGTAATTACTTTGAAAAAAAGAAAATTGTGAAAATTTCAATGGAATTGAGTTTTTGAAATGCCCTTCTGTCTTCCTACCAAATTTTAGACAAATCAAAACTCGTGTATTTTGGCCTTTTTCACGTTTTTCAAATTTGATTTCTGACATCAATTTTGGTTTTAAAATTTCCAAAAACATATTTTCTTCCTTAGAATTAATTCTTCTTGCTGAATATCTTAACTTAATTGGGCAATTGTCGTTATTAAAAAAGACCGTTCTGAAAGTTGGCTGAAAATGTCCGTTTTTTGATAAATCAGCGACGTTTTTCTCGGCATCCGCTAGGGCAATCCTAACGGAACTTTCTAATGATTTAAAGATCCCAAAGAGTCCAAAAAATAGCTTGCAAAATAAAAATCCTATTTTAATTATTGTTCAGGGTAGTAAGGTTGCCCTCGTAGTGTCCCCAAGTTATCTTGTTTTGATTATTCTCTGGGGTGGTAGGATTGCCCTCGTGGTGCCCTTGAATGATCTCATTCTAATTATTATTTGGGGTGGTGAGATCGCCCTTGTGGTGCCCTCAAGTCATATCATTTCAATTATCATTGGGGTTGTGAGATCGCCCTTGTGGGGCCCCCAAGTCATCATTTCAATTATCATTGGGGTGGTGAGATTGCCTTTGTGGTGCCCTCAAGTCATATCATTTCAATTATTATTCGGGGTGGTGAGATCGTCCTTGTGGCACCCCTAAATTAACTTATTTTGATTATTGTTCAGGTGGTAAGATTGCCGTTGTGGTGCCCCGCCTAAATGATTCCATCTTCCATACATAGCCTATTGGGAAAAAAGATTTTGTATCGAGTTTCGATGTTATTGAAAAAAAAACGTAGGCCTATCCCAAAATTCGTCACTTTGATCTGACATGAATGGGAGGAGAATCATCTCCACATGAACCGACTGCTATTTGTGACGCTGTCAGTTTGTGTTGTTTGGTTGTCAGCACCGGATAATGTACACTTGCAGTCAAAATCCAAAGCTTGAATATTCCATCGAGTGAAATCTGCAAATTTAACTGCTAGTTTTTCATAGACTGTAAGTGAGTTTGTGCGTACTAAATTGTCTGCTACTTTTAATGCATTTAATGCCAGTACATTTTCTTTAGGACCCATGTTAATGTATCTTGATGGACTACTTGAAACACAACTACGTCTTTCAAAAGCGTCAAATCTTTCAAGTTCAGCAACTTTTTTCAATCATCCCAATTTTACAGTTATTCAGTTGGTACACAACCTCCTCTCTTGGATATAGGTATACCGTAATCCACTATGAAACAAAAGTCCATGCTAATTTTTCTCAATAAGTCTTTGACATTACAACTCATTTCCTATTGTTGCAGATTGCCCGAAGCTGTTCAACACGCATAGCTCAAGCCACGTCCAGTTACCGACGTCGGGATCACGTTGCGTTGGAGCTCGTTTCTTGCAGCATGCAGCCGATCACACCTCGTTATGCAGTTGCCGACTTCAGGAGCATGTTGGAGTTCCACTCGTCCATTGCAGCAATCAACGCTGTGACTCGCTACTCAAGATGCTGTGTTTTGATTGGTTGAATGCTGATCACAAGACTTGCTGTATTGTGAATGGATTGAGACAAGACTGATAATGAAGTGCAAACAAATATCTTGTGATTGTATAATTTATTGATATAACTTGTATAGAGTATGTGACAATAAATTGATAATTTGTTACAATGACATGACGTGTTCTGACGTGTATAATTATCCCATGGCTCCTAGTATCCCGCGTGGCGCCCGCAGCGGTGGCGGTGGCGGGATTATATAAGTTGTGGGGGCTCGACCTTGAAATTTTCCATGCAGAGAGGCTCGTGTAGCTTCCGAGGAAGCTACGCAAGTCTCTCGTGCACGGTCAGAGCCAAGGTCTCCACCACAACCTTACAGCTAATCTTAGATCGTGATTGGATGTATGACAATGTACCTTTGAATGCAAAACAGGCTCTTGCGAGTCTATCTCACACGCAAGAGTAGCATGTCTCACCCAAGAGCGATCCAGATCAATCCCCTCACCGCCGTAAGCCTTTTATTCACGTGCTCGGGTGTGGCATCGATTGCTTAAGCTCGAGGAGATGATTTCCTGTCGTGGAGCTTCAATCAGCTTGGTTAAGAGCCAACGGGGTGCTGATCAAACCACTCTGGGCTGGCCAACCCGGCTCGGGGATCATTTTACAATAGGCTGAATCATACCTGGGGGTGCGGGCGGCACACGGGTCAGATTAGGCACATGACGGTGCATTACCTGCTACCTCGTAGTCGCTACGATGATCCAAGGAGGGAGTCTTCAAGGTAAGCTGCAGCCTGCAAACAAGAAGGAGGATTTAATTAACGTGAATAACTTGCTTCTAATGCAATTGATTACAAAAATTTCAAACGATTATTCATTACGAAGGGCTACTCCATGTTCACAGCAAATTTGAGACGAATCGAATTTTGAAAATTGAAAAATTGAAAAATTCTGCAAGTTATTTTTTGCTCTAAAATCTTTAAATTCGTTTCAATTTTGAAACGGAGACTAGATTTGTGTTTCAAATTCATCACATTACACATACATAACAATAGAACTGGAAAATTCAACCACAAATTTCAAACCCCCCAAAAAAATCACCAAAAAGCACAGGGGTAAGTAAGCACGTTTTTGACCTTTCGCAATTAATTCCTACGAACTGGTGATACCTATGATGTTCTAGTATTTTTTTATGACCATAACTTTGGGATCTTTAAATCATTAGAAAGTTCCGTTAGGATTGCCCTAGCGGATGCCGAGAAAAACGTCGCTGATTTATCAAAAAACGGACATTTTCAGCCAACTTTCAGAACGGTCTTTTTTAATAACGACAATTGCCCAATTAAGTTTAGATATTCAGCAAGAAGAATTAATTCTAAGGAAGAAAATATGTTTTTGGAAATTTTAAAACCAAAATTGATGTCAGAAATCAAATTTGAAAAACGTGAAGAAGGCCAAAATACACGAGTTTTGATTTGTCTAAAATTTGGTAGGAAGACAGAAGGGCATTTCAAAAACTCAATTCCATTGAAATTTTCACAATTTTCTTTTTTTCAAAGTAATTACAAGGATTCTAAAATTGTATATGGGCCCTACCATGGTAAATAATACCAAGTTGATTTTCGCTCTAAAATCTTTAAATTAAACTCAATTTTGAAACGGAGACCAGATTTGTCTTTCAAATTCATCACATTACACATACATAACAATAGAACTGGGAAATTCAACCACAAATTTCAAACCCCCAAAAAAAATCACCAAAAAGCACAGGGGTAAGTAAGCACGTTTTTGACCTTTCGCAATTAATTCCTACGAACTGGTGAGACCTATGATGTTCTAGTATTTTTTTATGACCATAACTTTGGGATCTTTAAATCATTAGAGAGTTCCGTTAGGATTGCCCTAGCGGATGCCGAGAAAAACGTCGCTGATTTATCAAAAAACGGACATTTTCAGCCAACTTTCAGAACGGTCTTTTTTAATAACGACAATTGCCCAATTAAGTTTAGATATTCAGCAAGAAGAATTAATTCTAAGGAAGAAAATATGTTTTTGGAAATTTTAAAACCAAAATTGATGTCAGAAATCAAATTTGAAAAACGTGAAAAAGGCCAAAATACACGAGTTTTGATTTGTCTAAAATTTGGTAGGAATGACAGAAGGGCATTTCAAAAACTCAATTCCATTGAAATTTTCACAATTTTCTTTTTCTCAAAGTAATTACAAGGATTCTAAAATTGTATATGGGCCCTACCATGGTAAATAATACCAAGTTGATTTTCGCTCTAAAATCTTTAAATTAAACTCAATTTTGAAACGGAGACCAGATTTGTCTTTCAAATTCATCACATTACACATACATAACAATAGAACTGGGAAATTCAACCACAAATTTCAAACCCCCAAAAAAAATCACCAAAAAGCACAGGGGTAAGTAAGCACGTTTTTGACCTTTCGCAATTAATTCCTACGAACTGGTGATACCTATGATGTTCTAGTATTTTTTTATGACCATAACTTTGGGATCTTTAAATCATTAGAAAGTTCCGTTAGGATTGCCCTAGCGGATGCCGAGAAAAACGTCGCTGATTTATCAAAAAACGGACATTTTCAGCCAACTTTCAGAACGGTCTTTTTTAATAACGACAATTGCCCAATTAAGTTTAGATATTCAGCAAGAAGAATTAATTCTAAGGAAGAAAATATGTTTTTGGAAATTTTAAAACCAAAATTGATGTCAGAAATCAAATTTGAAAAACGTGAAAAAGGCCAAAATACACGAGTTTTGATTTGTCTAAAATTTGGTAGGAAGACAGAAGGGCATTTCAAAAACTCAATTCCATTGAAATTTTCACAATTTTCTTTTTTTCAAAGTAATTACAAGGATTCTAAAATTGTATATGGGCCCTACCATGGTAAATAATACCAAGTTGATTTTCGCTCTAAAATCTTTAAATTAAACTCAATTTTGAAACGGAGACCAGATTTGTCTTTCAAATTCATCACATTACACATACATTACAATAGAACTGGGAAATTCAACCACAAATTTCAAACCCCCAAAAAAAATCACCAAAAAGCACAGGGGTAAGTAAGCACGTTTTTGACCTTTCGCAATTAATTCCTACGAACTGGTGATACCTATGATGTTCTAGTATTTTTTTATGACCATAACTTTGGAATCTTTAAATCATTAGAAAGTTCCGTTAGGATTGCCCTAGCGGATGCCGAGAAAAACGTCGCTGATTTATCAAAAAACGGACATTTTCAGCCAACTTTCAGAACGGTCTTTTTTAATAACGACAATTGCCCAATTAAGTTTAGATATTCAGCAAGAATAATTAATTCTAAGGAAGAAAATATGTTTTTGGAAATTTTAAAACCAAAATTGATGTCAGAAATCAAATTTGAAAAACGTGAAAAAGGCCAAAATACACGAGTTTTGATTTGTCTAAAATTTGGTAGGAAGACAGAAGGGCATTTCAAAAACTCAATTCCATTGAAATTTTCACAATTTCCTTTTTTTCAAAGTAATTACAAGGATTCTAAAATTGTATATGGGCCCTACCATGGTAAATAATACCAAGTTGATTTTCGCTCTAAAATCTTTAAATTAAACTCAATTTTGAAACGGAGACCAGATTTGTCTTTCAAATTCATCACATTACACATACATAACAATAGAACTGGGAATTTCAACCACAAATTTCAAACCCCCAAAAAAAATCACCAAAAAGCACAGGGGTAAGTAAGCACGTTTTTGACCTTTCGCAATTAATTCCTACGAACTGGTGAGACCTATGATGTTCTAGTATTTTTTTATGACCATAACTTTGGGATCTTTAAATCATTAGAAGTTCCGTTAGGATTGCCCTAGCGGATGCCGAGAAAAACGTCGCTGATTTATCAAAAAACGGACATTTTCAGCCAACTTTCAGAACGGTCTTTTTTAATAACGACAATTGCCCAATTAAGTTTAGATATTCAGCAAGAAGAATTAATTCTAAGGAAGAAAATATGTTTTTGGAAATTTTAAAACCAAAATTGACGTCAGAAATCAAATTTGAAAAACGTGAAAAAGGCCAAAATACACGAGTTTTGATTTGTCTAAAATTTGGTAGGAAGACAGAAGGGCATTTCAAAAACTCAATTCCATTGAAATTTTCACAATTTTCTTTTTTTCAAAGTAATTACAAGGATTCTAAATTGTATATGGGCCCTACCATGGTAAATAATACCAATGTTGATTTTCGCTCTAAAATCTTTAAATTAAACTCAATTTTGAAACGGAGACCAGATTTGTCTTTCAAATTCATCACATTACACATACATAACAATAGAACTGGGAAATTCAACCACAAATTTCAAACCCCCAAAAAAAATCACCAAAAAGCACAGGGGTAAGTAAGCACGTTTTTGACCTTTCGCAATTAATTCCTACGAACTGGTGATACCTATGATGTTCTAGTATTTTTTTATGACCATAACTTTGGGATCTTTAAATCATTAGAAAGTTCCGTTAGGATTGCCCTAGCGGATGCCGAGAAAAACGTCGCTGATTTATCAAAAAACGGACATTTTCAGCCAACTTTCAGAACGGTCTTTTTTAATAACGACAATTGCCCAATTAAGTTTAGATATTCAGCAAGAAGAATTAATTCTAAGGAAGAAAATATGTTTTTGGAAATTTTAAAACCAAAATTGATGTCAGAAATCAAATTTGAAAAACGTGAAAAAGGCCAAAATACACGAGTTTTGATTTGTCTAAAATTTGGTAGGATGACAGAAGGGCATTTCAAAAACTCAATTCCATTGAAATTTTCACAATTTTCTTTTTTTCAAAGTAATTACAAGGATTCTGAAATTGTATATGGGCCCTACCATGGTAAATAATACCAATGTTGATTTTCGCTCTAAAATCTTTAAATTAAACTCAATTTTGAAATGGAGACCAGATTTGTCTTTCAAATTCATCACATTACACATACATAACAATAGAACTGGGAAATTCAACCACAAATTTCAAACCCCCAAAAAAAATCACCAAAAAGCACAGGGGTAAGTAAGCACGTTTTTGACCTTTCGCAATTAATTCCTACGAACTGGTGATACCTATGATGTTCTAGTATTTTTTTATGACCATAACTTTGGGATCTTTAAATCATTAGAAAGTTCCGTTAGGATTGCCCTAGCGGATGCCGAGAAAAACGTCGCTGATTTATCAAAAAACGGACATTTTCAGCCAACTTTCAGGACGGTCTTTTTTAATAACGACAATTGCCCAATTAAGTTTAGATATTCAGCAAGAAGAATTAATTCTAAGGAAGAAAATATGTTTTTGGAAATTTTAAAACCAAAATTGATGTCAGAAATCAAATTTGAAAAACGTGAAAAAGGCCAAAATACACGAGTTTTGATTTGTCTAAAATTTGGTAGGAAGACAGAAGGGCATTTCAAAAACTCAATTCCATTGAAATTTTCACAATTTTCTTTTTCTCAAAGTAATTACAAGGATTCTAAAATTGTATATGGGCCCTACCATGGTAAATAATACCAAGTTGATTTTCGCTCTAAAATCTTTAAATTAAACTCAATTTTGAAACGGAGACCAGATTTGTCTTTCAAATTCATCACATTACACATACATAACAATAGAACTGGGAAATTCAACCACAAATTTCAAACCCCCAAAAAAAATCACCAAAAAGCACAGGTGTAAGTAAGCACGTTTTTGACCTTTCGCAATTAATTCCTACGAACTGGTGATACCTATGATGTTCTAGTATTTTTTTATGACCATAACTTTGGGATCTTTAAATCATTAGAAAGTTCCGTTAGGATTGCCCTAGCGGATGCCGAGAAAAACGTCGCTGATTTATCAAAAAACGGACATTTTCAGCCAACTTTCAGAACGGTCTTTTTTAATAACGACAATTGCCCAATTAAGTTTAGATATTCAGCAAGAAGAATTAATTCTAAGGAAGAAAATATGTTTTTGGAAATTTTAAAACCAAAATTGATGTCAGAAATGAAATTTGAAAAACGTGAAAAAGGCCAAAATACACGAGTTTTGATTTGTCTAAAATTTGGTAGGATGACAGAAGGGCATTTCAAAAACTCAATTCCATTGAAATTTTCACAATTTTCTTTTTTTCAAAGTAATTACAAGGATTCTGAAATTGTATATGGGCCCTACCATGGTAAATAATACCATGTTGATTTTCGCTCTAAAATCTTTAAATTAAACTCAATTTTGAAATGGAGACCAGATTTGTCTTTCAAATTCATCACATTACACATACATAACAATAGAACTGGGAAATTCAACCACAAATTTCAAACCCCCAAAAAAAATCACCAAAAAGCACAGGGGTAAGTAAGCACGTTTTTGACCTTTCGCAATTAATTCCTACGAACTGGTGATACCTATGATGTTCTAGTATTTTTTTATGACCATAACTTTGGGATCTTTAAATCATTAGAAAGTTCCGTTAGGATTGCCCTAGCGGATGCCGAGAAAAACGTCGCTGATTTATCAAAAAACGGACATTTTCAGCCAACTTTCAGGACGGTCTTTTTTAATAACGACAATTGCCCAATTAAGTTTAGATATTCAGCAAGAAGAATTAATTCTAAGGAAGAA
This sequence comes from Brachyptera putata, assembly GCA_907164805.1. Classification (NCBI taxonomy): domain Eukaryota; kingdom Metazoa; phylum Arthropoda; class Insecta; order Plecoptera; family Taeniopterygidae; genus Brachyptera; species Brachyptera putata. Next base: position 18,602,972 of record OU015469.1, on the reverse strand, counting down.
AATATGTTTTTGGAAATTTTAAAACCAAAATTGATGTCAGAAATCAAATTTGAAAAACGTGAAAAAGGCCAAAATACACGAGTTTTGATTTGTCTAAAATTTGGTAGGAAGACAGAAGGGCATTTCAAAAACTCAATTCCATTGAAATTTTCACAATTTTCTTTTTTTTCAAAGTAATTACAAGGATTCTAAAATTGTATATGGGCCCTACCATGGTAAATAATACCAAGTTGATTTTCGCTCTAAAATCTTTAAATTAAACTCAATTTTGAAACGGAGACCAGATTTGTCTTTCAAATTCATCACATTACACATACATAACAATAGAACTGGGAAATTCAACCACAAATTTCAAACCCCCAAAAAAATCACCAAAAGCACAGGTGTAAGTAAGCACGTTTTTGACCTTTCGCAATTAATTCCTACGAACTGGTGATACCTATGATGTTCTAGTATTTTTTTATGACCATAACTTTGGGATCTTTAAATCATTAGAAAGTTCCGTTAGGATTGCCCTAGCGGATGCCGAGAAAAACGTCGCTGATTTATAAAACAACGGACATTTTCAGCCAACTTTCAGAACGGTCTTTTGAAATAACGACAATTGTTCAATTATGTTGACATATTCAGCAAAGAAGATTCAATTCTAAAGAAGAAAATATCCTTTTGGTAATTTTAAAATCAAAATCGACGTCAGAAATCAAATTTGAAAAAATTAACTAGTTGGATGAACTAATTGGATTGTTCTAATCATCAACCTCGTGTGATTTATAAAAACCTGAACAATATCTCGACCGAGCCACTACATAGTTCACGAAACAATAAATATATAACAGACCTAAAAGTGAAAACTCGTTACCCGACCTAACGTTCGTTACTCACCTCACATCACATCCACGATGGTGACTCCTGCTCGGTCCTCCTCTCTCTCCATCTCATCGCCCTTGTTCTAGCCGTCTCCCTCTCTCCGGACTCTGGAGATGGTCCTTGTAGTCGAATCCCTTAACCTGTAACACAGAAATAATACATATAGTTGTTGTTACACGGCACTAGTAGGATAGCATGCTCATGCCACGTGACTGGAAGGATAAATCAGACTTCAGTTTCATCCCTGCCACCATCCAACTTTATGGGTTTTTCGTGGTTTCATTTTGTTGCCTAGGTTCATACCAGAATGGTTCCTACAATATTGGTCACAACTGCTTCCTTCCCAATAGGCCTCTTGAACCGACATCTTTATGGATGGGTTTTTCGTGGTTTCCCTTTGTTGCCAGCCGCTAATACCAGGACGGTTCCTACAATGTAGGTCACAACCGCTTCCCAATGGCCCTAGATATGTCCATCTTTATAGATGGGTTTTCTGTGGTTTCCCTTTGTTGCCTAGGGTAATACCAGGACGGTTCCTACAATATAGGTCACAACCGCTACCTTCCCAATAGGCCTATACTTCCCACTATCCTTTCTGTGATGTGATGTTGAAAATTATGGACATCTTTTCTCATTTACTTTTCAAATAAGACATTTTCAAGGACTTTTCAAAAAGGACAGCTAGTACAAAGGAGTACTGGCCCCACCAACAATTGATCACTTAGAAGTCAACACATGTATACTGAAACCAGTTATTATCTTACAGGTGGAGACTTGTGAATTTCTACTGTGATTGCAAGTTTCATTATATTATAATTATTATTAAAAACTCTTACAATTGCACATAAATGCATGGTGGCAAGTGTCCCATCTATCCTATCCCACCACCTCCCTAACTTTCTGACAGAATATAGCTTCAACCCTACTTCATCCCCCTCAAATATACTTCTACTAAGCTCATTCCAGTCCCTACCTGTCCTATTCAAGAAAGAGAATTTACCGGCATCTAATATAGCCCCCTTTATAACTACCGATCTATCATGACTTTGCCTATACCCCCATACCCTGATCGACTCATTTCTTTCTATCAGCTTATAAATGTATGCACGTCCCCCCATCCAGATTTGCTCATGTAGGCCTAGATCTCATCATTCATATTATTTCACAATAATGTGTTTACTATTTATACCTTGCTTGATCAATAAATAAAACTGATAACAGGAATATTACTGGTAACATCTGACTAAATGTGCACAAAGTGTAGTGGAATTTGCCCAACACAATCCATTCAAAAGTTACCCGTCACTGAATTGTAAAAGAAGTCGAAAAACACATTTTCCCAGTGATCATTACTTGAGATTGGAACATTAATTAAAATACTGAGAATAGGATTTCGATATTTTAGACAGATGATTCAAATCGAAGCCAGGAGATACTTTTTTTAAAATAATTAGGCCCCTAAACAAAAAATAGACCTAGGCCTACCATTAGGCAAACTGAAAAACCATTCTGGTCTGAAATTCTGAGAAATTATTAAAACAATTACCGGTACCGGTACCTTCTTGTTTGGTCTTCCTCGCTGTGTGCTCCGTCCCTCTTGTTTATCCGCATCTCTTCTTCTCTCTTCTTGTCTTCTCTCCGCATCTCTTCGTGTCTTCTCTCTGCACCTCTTCTTCTCTCTTCTGCTCTTCTCTCTCAACTCGACGAATATCTTCTGTTTCCGCAGAACATCAGATACTTGACGTTCGTCCCTCGATTAAATGTTCTATGTTTCCTCATGTCTAACGTCCCACTGTTGTCACTCACTATAACACAAGAGTAATGAAATAATATTACTTCTCGAGAACTAATAGCAATTGACTTCATTGCCTAACAAACGCATACCGGTATCATAGGTGTGCGCAGGACATTCCAATAGGTACGGTCCATTACGAAAATACGCTTTCTAGCAAGGCTATCGTTTATTAATACAAACTAAGAAAACGCTGCACAAGTTGTAAAATGAGCGATATCTGATATGTAGGCTATACTCGAAAGCTATCACAGTCTACACGCAGTGATTTTGGAAGTACCGGTATCAAATCAGTGACTTTGTTACTCAGCTCCAATTGACTGTGGGTCTAGGCCTACTTGTTGCTCATGATTTGATCGTTAAATATGAAGCTATTTCAAGATTCAAACCTTAACCTATTCCTATCTAACACTAACCATCACCTAACATAACTATAGAACAGATCGACGCGGTTTATAATAGGCCTACCGAGGATTATGGCTATAGGCCTAGGGCCTAGCATAATGATGTATATTGTTCATGCTTATGAGATGAGATATTCAGTATAGCTAGGCCTACCCTTCTTTGTAATGTATTAGGTAATTATGGTTATAAAATCAATGGGCCCAAGCCTAGGGAATCAATGGTCTAGGCCTAGCAAACAATCAAAATTATACAAAAATATAAACAAGTCGAAACTAACCTAGAAATCCCCACACGGCAACCAACAATCTTTTTATGGCAACTAGTGTAAACCCACTTTATAAACTTACCTTTTCTTTATATAGGCCAGCTGTATTTCATTTAATATCACACAACTACATCACGAGTTCCTAATTTGTGCATCAACACCTAATAAACATAACATTAATGTCTACCCAACTTTCACACCTTTCAAGCCATAGGCCTAGTACATGATGGGCTGAAAGCTGTGACGCAATGCTGATGGGCACGTGTTTTGGCCAAACATCGAAAATCCTAGGATATAGAAACAATAATGAGAATACTGATATATTACACGTCTCTGTGGTTCAGGCATTTGAGGCACTACTTCGTAAATTAGTTACTTCTCTCGGGTATGAGTTCGAGTCCCTCTAAGCACAAGAGTTTTTGTTAAATCCACTTCATTCATCAAGTCACCATCTCTCAATTATCAACTGTTTGATAATGATTTGTTCCACCAAATAAATTACTATTGAAACAGCAAGAAACAATGCCATTTGTTTTACATTCTCGAGACCAGAATAAAACGAGTAATTAAATGAAAGTTGAATCAGTAGGATTTTTTATTCATGTAGACGTGCAGCTTTCAATGTGCTTTACATCATAATTGACCTGATCACTGACAGTAAATTGTTGTCAAGTCTGTAACCAGAAGGTAGTTTACAATACAATACAGTCATCCTTACTCATCACTCGGGAGGGGCGCTCCCGCCATGTTATTTATTTATTTTACATTACTTTCCAGTCAAATTACATACATTGGTGGCAAAGATCCTATAAGACTAAATTACATCAAAAATGTTGTCCATATAAAAAGATTAATATCACCATTAATATCTAATGAGTGACTAAATGTTCTTTTGCTCTTGCTGTACCACAGCTTTGAACAGTTTCAAATTTAATTTTTTGAACCACACAAATAATCATCATGTAAATTATTAGTCTCTTCCGTCCCGATTTATGAAACAAAATTTCCAGACATCTTTCTTAAAACTTTTTTCTAATTTTGACCTTACAATGACCGATTCTGAATTTATATCCTGTGTTTTCCTTTATTATTTTAGAACCAATTTCTGTCCACCTAGCATTACCCTCTCAGGCCCGGTAGAAGCTACATATTCTGGATATCTCCTTTCTGTCCTCCAGCGATGACCACCCTAATTCCTGAATCATTTCCAATAGTGTTTCCAGTTTCCTTACATATTCACCTTTCTTGTTGATGTCTAAATTCCATCGTCAGGGTGGTTATGATTTCTTCCTCAGCCATCAGATGATACGTATGACCTGAGCAGCGAGTCAAATGATAGTGGCAAGTACCTACCATGACAGCTTGCAGAGGAGTCTTCACTTACGTTCATCCCAGAATGGTATCCTAGCTACTACTACAATAAATCTATATGAGTGAATAATAGATATTTCATTGTAGGTCTACCTACATTTTGATTTTTCAATAAATTAATAAATTAATAAAATAATTGATGTAATCAAATTTGAAAAATCAAAATTTAATAAAAACATAAAATAATTTTTTTTTTTTTTAATAACATCGAAACTTGATACAAAATCATTGTTCCCCTATTAAGGCTAAGGATGAGAGTATAGGATCGTTTGGACGGGGCACCACAAGGGCGATTCCACCACCCCGTTTTATTAAAATAAAATATAATATGATTAAATGAAATGATAAAAAATTGACAATACTACAATAAATGGAAGAAACAAGGAAGATTTCTGGAAATAAAAACAGAAAAGACTTGAAGAAAAAGAAAGGTAATGGTACTATAGTAGAAGATTGCAGATTTTGTATTTTCTTTCCAGTGAAAATGTTTTAATTCCAAGATGTAGGCCTATTGTTTGTTAAATGAGTTACATTAAAATTATTCTTTTGTTTTGGGGTGGTATAAGATCACCCTTGTGATGCCCCACCCAAATGATCTTTCATCCATTCTATAGCATCAATTTGGGAAACAATGATTTTGTATCAAATTTGGATGTTAATACAGAAAATATTGAACAAAAAACATACAATGTAGGCCTGAATAGTACGGTATTTTGGATTTAAATTTTCACGAAGAAGAAAATATTGACGGAAAGTGTTTGTACTTTAATTATACATGGATGTATTTTTTCAAGCTAAGATTAGAAAAGTATTCAAGCAGTTCGCTGTATCATACATTATCATTTTCATTGTGAAAATTTTATACACACAACACACTTTCATCATAATTTTACATTAGAATAAATAAATAAAAAAATGTCACCTCGGTATAAATATGACCCTACAAGTTCATCAATCTCGTTGACAAGCTACGTAATTAATATTACTTCCAAACATGTTATTTCAATAGTTTTCAATTTCACAACCCAACAAAAGTTTCTTCAACTTGATGGATGCATCACTTTGTTGCTGAAAAATAAAATAAAAACACGCCACACAGAATAAACAAACTAAAACTTCCTCCAGAATTTAGTTTACAAGAAAATTGTTTTGTATCCACATTTTATTAAACAGCATTATTATCAAACTAAATAACATCAATCTTTAAATCTTTAATAAAATATTGTATATATAAGTAATTGAATAGTATATAAAATCTATTGTTATAAATATAGTAACAAATTCAAGCAATTTGCCGTATTCTCGACGACCATTATCAAACATAAATCATTTACTTTTCTATTGATGACAGTTTTATTATAACAAGTCTAAGGTCATTAATCATAACAGATTGAATGCATTGTCTCGTCTTGGTTTTACAAACGATAATTAGCACCACGGGAAAAAAAGAATATGAATTGTAGAGTTAATCACGTAGACGAGTGCATAGCAACGTGGAGTTGGATAGCAGGTCAAACGGCTCACCCGAGACTTGATTGTTAGCTTTCAATTCGCCGTACGTGAAGAAACAAAGGCATAACGGCAGCTGGGTGTAAAGGAAGAATGGGAAGAGATGAGAGAAGTGGAAAGAAGAACTAATTTCAGAAAATGTAGTCTCAACTTTGAGACGTTCAGACATCACGATACCGTATTGAGAAAACATTCTGACAATTTATAATTGGTTTTTGTAATCATTCATTTTTTGTTACTGTGTATTTTTCCATTACTAGAACCATTCATGATTCAATTTTGAGTATTTTTATATAGTTATTTACTTAATTGATACACTACTGTATTATTACATGTAACTGAATTATTGTCTTTGATATCATCATTTTTCATTTCAATAATATAGGCCTATCATTTCTTTTATAAATTATTATTCAATTAGGCCTATGTTATATTCTGTGCTTTTAGTATTCTCATCTACGTATTTTCTCAATTTATATTATTACGTATAACTTATTATTGTCTTTGCCGCTACCATTGTCATTTCAATAATATATAGGTACCGGTACGTAGTTTCTTTCATCATTATTCATAATGATTAAATCATTATTCATTTATATTATATAATTCTGTACTCACCGGTTTAGATACGTCTAAGTTGATGAAAAATACTAATAAAAAAAATATATAATAAGAAGAAATAGAAACCTCGAGAAATGATCTTCTGTTTCCTCTTTCTTCCATCGCTTGTTTTGAACACCGATTACTCGGCACCGCAACGAGAAGCTCGTCACACCTGTTCCTGAGTCATGCGATACTCGTAGACCGAGCCTCGTTCGCTGAACACGCTAGCCCGGTTCTGATTGGTCCCCACGGCCTGCTTCTTGTCGCCTGGCGGGCCGTAGCCGCCTCCCCCTGGCGTCAGCAGCTGGAATGTGTCCTGGAACAGTATGGAATGCCGTCAACAGGATGGAATGCCGTCAACAGGATGGACAAAACCTCTATGCATCATATGCAATCTATGCAATCTTAATTTTTCTTGGATACATTGTTTTCCTGCATGGATGGCTCATTTCTCCTGATCCCTTGAAAAATGATAGATAGAGGTTTCACTCTATATATTATTATGAAAAATAATATCTAGGGCATATAGAAAATTTATATGATAATAACAGTTACAGATATTGGGCCTAGGCCTCTATTTATATTAGAGCAAAATAAAACACACGAGTTTATATTATTTTGAAGAAATGTAAGCAATGTCGTCGAGTGTTGGTAGCAGTACTCACTCCGGGGTCTACGTTGATGGCAGTCTTGGGTCCGAGGTATATCGTTCGGCCGCCTCGCTTCCTCATCAAGTTCAGTCCCTTTGCACCGTCCTCTCCACCTAGGCAATACCAACAGCACAAGATAAATATCAACAGGTAACACGCTAGAACTGCAGGATTCCGGCAACACCAGAGTACTTTTTTCAACAACATGTGGTATAGAGCACACACTATTTTTTAATGGAGAACTAAATAAAACAATTCCTTTGACCGTGGCTGAAAAAAATTGTGTTTTTTAGTAGGCCTACAGTTGGTATTTACTACAGTTTGTTTTTAATACAGTTGAGTTTTAGTACAATTCATTTTCAATACAATTTGATTTTACAATAGTTGGTTTATAAATTTTAATACATTTGGGACTTGGGGAAGTTGGTTTTTAGCACAGTTGGATTTTAGAACAGTCGAGTTTTAGTAGCCTACAGTTGATTTTCAATACAGTTGATTTTTAGTTCCATTGATTTTTAGGACAGTTGGTTTTTAGTAGAGTCAGGTTTTAGGATACTTGGTTGCTAATACAATTGGTAGTTTCTCCTCCAACTGTTGGGCCTCCTGGGAATGAATTAATAAATTTTAAATTAATAAATTACTTGCCCTTCATCCCGTACGGATGGAACACCCTCCGCTCGGTCAGTACCGACAAGGTCATCGGCCTGCGGAACATCAGCTCCCTGCGGACCCCGTCCCCTCCCCTGAACGTTCCCGCCCCTCCCGATCCCTCCCTCAGGCTGAAGTGGCTCAGAACGACCGGGTATCGCCGCTCCAGGATCTCGGCGTCCGTTATCCGCGTGTTGGTCATGTGCGTGTGGACGCCTCCGCGGCCATTCCACGTCGGGCCCTGCCAACCGTTCACGACAATCATATCAAATCAAATCTTTATTCGGTCTGCGTGGGAAGGGGCTACCTTCCGATGGTAGATGGTAATATTTACATAGTTTTGTTTATTAGCGAAGAGTAGGCCTAGATGTCTACAGTCAGATAAAAATAGAATAATAAGAGTATCTTTATAATTAATGTGAACATATTAGTCTGGTATAATAGAGTAGGCCTAATACTGAGTAAGTCTGTATAAGATATGAAATGAAGTGGTTAGGTAAATAGTATACATTAAATTGTTATACTTGTTTTCATCTCTTATTTAGGAATAACTTTCATTTTTTGCTTTCATGAATAAGGAAACGACATGGCTTTGTATCTTTGAACTGGTTAGTCCGAATCGAATACAAATTTGTAACAGTATGTATATTTTATGTGTTTACAATCAGTGAAAATCTGAATTTTTTGGAAGAGATTTTCTTTTCATATTTTCCAGGACCCGGCTGTATTTTTGAGTGATGACGTGGACATTGAGTTCGATTCTATTCATATTTCTTTACAGAATCAGTAATGCCCATGTCATGACTCACGGTCCCCGGAGGACAAAAATATCAATTATAATTTCTGAAATTGAGACTTTCTCTGAAGTTTTCTCTAAAATTATGAAAATAACTATCGTCATCATTCATTAAAATCTAGTTCCAGGGTTGTGATGTCCATCAACCTTTTAGTCACCGAACGTAAATCAAAAAACAAACAGAACTTTCCGTTCGAACCGCTCACACAACCGATCGAGCTCCGTCGCACTTACCGCTCCCGCCCCTCCCGCCACCGTCTCGTAGTACCCCCACCCCTCCTCCCCAAACGTGATGTTGTTCATGCAGCCCTGCGAGGCGGCGCACGTCTGGAACGCCTTGAGAACGACGTCGACGATGCGCTGGGACGTCTGCACGTTGCCCCCGACAACAGCAGCTGTCTCAGACGGGTCCAGGAGGCACCCGGGTGGGATGATTACTCTCACCGGCGTCAGGCAGCCCTGCAAAATATGACCAACAACATCATTCGAGTACAGTGAAACCTCGTTGCATCGGACCCATCGTTTTCCTGCTTGTATCATTCACTATTTCTCAACCCACTCCCATATAATCGAAGTTTGCCGTCCCGGTGACCAAGTCAACTATCGCTAGCAGTAGAAACTGAAGTCACCGTTGGGCGTGGGTTTTAGTCCCGCATAAGGCATGCATTTTTTAAACGTCCTTTCATCTATCATCACTTCATTGTGTCATTAGGGTTGCTGCAAGAAGGGTATTGGGGAGAGAAAAGTGCTGGAAGATTATAAGGAATGATAAGAATGTGGTTAAAAAAAGTTATAGAAAGAGAGGCACTAGAAGAATGGGAGCGGGGGAAGGGGGAGACTTGACTCACCTGGTTGAGGGGCACGTCGTGGCCGACCATGCAGCGGAGGCAGTAGATGAGCGCCGAGAACGTTATGGCTCGGGGCGCGTTGCAGTTGCCCCACACCTCGAACCCGGTACCCCTGAAACAAGCCAACGTCACGAGAATGGCTTCTTCCAAGCGATGTCACAAACTACTTTTACTACTGTGACCAAGGCAATAGCCGAAACGTCAAAATATTGTGTGTAAATAATCATTTTTTTCATTTCATTTCATTTTTCATTTATAGATCATTTTATTCTGGTTCACGCAATCAAATTTATCAACAAGTTTACAAGTTATGCGTAGATTATACATACAGTACATAGTTTTATAATAATATGATAATGATAAATTAATAATATGTTGTAGTAACATCTCAATTCTATAAATATATACATTTAATTAGAAGCATTTTGAAGTAAAAATGAGGAATTGATGGAATGGATTCAATTTTAAATGAGATTTAATCTGAGTATGATCTAATTTTAAAACAAGAAGCCTGCGTAAGAGATAACTCTTGTCTGCGGGCTGTCTGAAATAAATATGTGGAAATCATCATTTCTATGTTCTCTCAACGGCTCTTCACTATAAGTACTAGTTACCGTACTTTTATCTACTTATGAACCTCAGTGAGCTCCTGTTCTCTTTCCTTTTCACCCAATTCATAGATTGTTGTAATGATGTCTACAAAATATACAAACTGAGTCCTGCAATCACAATTTCAGTACTGAAATAGTTTTTTTTAGTTCAGCGTTTTTGCTAGTTTACACTGTACCATGAAACCTTTGTCTATCGTTTTTCAAGGGACCTGAAGAAAAATAAATCAGCCACGCAGGCGAACGATTCATCCGGGAAAATTCAACATTGGCACTAAGACCGGTACTAAAAAAAACAAAGGCACACTTTGGCCCAAAAATGACTGTTGTGAAGTGATCGTAAAGGAAATCACAACTCTGGATTTCAACGAATAATGACGACATTTATTTCCCTAATTTCAGAAAAAAATTCATTTGTCCTCTAGGACACGGCCTTTTTTCAGAGTCGTGACGTAGACATTACTCAACTATGTTCATGTTTCTGTGAAACATGTAATGTTAACGTCAATCGGTAATGTTAACGTCATGACTCTTGGTTTCTGGAGGACAAAAAATTAATCTTTATTTCTCGAATTGAGATTATGATTCATAGTATTCTCTAAAATTGGGGATATAAATATCGTCACTATTCATTCAAATCTAGTTTCAGGGTTTCAATACAACGTGAAATTACAAGTGCCTCACCCAAAATCGAATACAGCCGAGCCGTCATTGATGTCAATCGTTACTTCCAGTTCAATCGGGGATCCGTCGTCCATGTAGTCTATCGCGTGGAGCACACTCTTGCCGGTGCGCTCCTTCGTCTCCTTGCCTGCAAACACCAATCGTCAACTTCTAACCACAGATGTATATATTACCGAGATACGTGACTCCTGCGGCCAACTAGCGACATATGCTCGTTCCGATCACAGGTGCCAGGCTGGACCTCTACGAATAGCTTCTAAGCAAGGCCTACTACAAACGGCTTGCTAGTTGTGAACTATCGGGTCCAATATGGCGGAAACTTCCCGGTGGGCAATGCGGTGTGAAGTTGCTGCCGAGACACAAATATGTACACCTTCTTAGCGTTGTAACGTATCTCGGTAAGATTATTATATGTTCTAACCACTCAACGGCCGGGGACTCGTATATGCATCTACGGCACTTTTCATTCATAGATTCTCCGATGCCAACAGATCTTAGTTATCATCAGGCCTACAGCGCGTCCTTAAACTCAATACAAATAAAATTCATGGACTGGGAGATGGTTTAATATTTACCATTATATTATTTTTCATTGTTCCATTTCGTTCGTTACTGATTACAGTTCTTTATATCAACGCTTCCAATATATTTTTTTTATATATAACTTTGCTCTGTTCATGGTTTTATGTATTCATTTATTGATCACTATTCTGTAAGAATCTTGTCAGGGACTAATAATTATAATAATAATGGATATTCGTTGATTAGCTTGATCGTTAATGGCGGCTAATGAATAACGATGAGCTAGCGAGTTGTTGGCTCACCGATGTCTCGCAGCATGTCTCTTACGGCCAGCTCGGCGTTGTCCTGGATGTGCTTCATGTACGCTTGCACAACGTCCAGTCCGTACGCTCGGATCAGCTCCGTCACCAGACTGATGCCCTGCGACCAATCACAACACATCGTCAGGCTCACACCGGCCAATCACAACACAACGTCATCAGACTAATGCCCTGCGACCAATCACAACACACCAACCTTCGATTCTCCCTCACAACGATATGGCGTCAACAGAAGCTAGGCAGTCAAGGGAATGTGACGTTACACTTTACTGGCCACCGATTGGTCGGCTACTAGCAATACAGTCTTGAAAGTTGAACGTATTCCTACTTGAGGCAATGCGTTGACAGCAATAGCAATTTTTTTTCAAGTGTAAATGCAAGATAGGAAAGGCATGTATTCTACTTTGTAGCAATGCATTTAAAAAATGCATTGCTAGTTGATCGTTTAAAGGGGGTATTAGATGTCAGTACATCTTATTATAAATCAATTTTTTTTTGGACCCTTCCATTTCAGATCAACGATGGTTTACTGTAGCTATAATCCGAAGATAAACATTGACAAATAAAACTACCTTCTGATTGGCAGCGATCTGCGCCCGCAGGTCTGACAGGTTGTCGGACAGGTTCCTCGTGCCGGACGAGCCCGGTATCAAGCCCGGCGCCATCAGCTGTTTGACCAGCCCGCTCTCGTCGAACACCCCTCGGTCCACCAGCTTGAAGCTCTTGAAGCTAGCGCCCTCTTCCGAGAGCGTCTTAGAGTGCGGCGGCATCGATCCGGGCGTGATGCCGCCGATGTCAGCGTGGTGGCCGCGGCTCGCAACGAAGAACACCGGACGCTTCTCGCTCCTGAGACAAACGCGATAACTTGACTTGCTCGGGTCTAACTTTGTTATTACTATTTCTATATTAAGAGTCCACGGGAGTCGATTTAGCGGCATATAAGTTCTTTGGTGATTACTTTTGAACGGTATGAGATATCGAAATTCTGAAAACGAGAAAGCAGAGATATTTTCAATACCTTCAAGATGGTGTAAGTAATAACTATTAATCTTATATCGCATATTTGTCAAGCGTATGTATACGCATAAAAAATGTGTATTTTTAAGCGTATATGCCCTTAGGCGATTTGAGATAAATAGTTAATACTTGGATCACCTGGAAGGAATTGGAAATACCTACGTCTCGTTTTCCTCGTTTTCAGAATTTTGATACCTTATACGGACCGTTCAAAAGTTACCACCAAAAAAACTGATATTCCACTAAATCGACTCCCATGGCCTCTTAAAACAGTATATGTAATTAGCACTAGCTCATAGCTGATTAATTTTACCATTATTGTTTGCTCAACGACCCCACCAACAGCTAGGTTATATGGGGGTGCGAATGAGCAGCGATATTGAAACTTTGAAGTTATGATGAGTGAAAGGACATTTATAAAAACCAATGCCCTATGCGGGACTTGAACCCACGCCCTACGGTGACTTCGGTTTCTAAAGCGGTGCCTTAGGTGACTGAGCAACCGTAGCTAATTAAAAACTTAGTTTATATCTTACACTGAAAGATAGTTATCATACTTGGTTTCCTGTTAGTTATCATGGTCACCAAGGTTATGATGCCCATACTCCATGATTATAACTGTCATCGATTTATATTTGTTGCGCTATCCAATACAATTATGCTATTACGGTTACATCTATTGATTTGGTGACTGATCGTTAGTAACACGAGGGCTAGATGATAGGAATGATCAGAGGCAAGCATTTGGGGTTTTAACGAGAAACACAAATTATTTGTAAAGTGTTCTTTTCTTCAATAGACCTACGTTTACGTTTCAGATCTTCCCGAGTTCAAAAAACTTATTGTTATTTTCGCGAATTTCCACGAAAATGATGCTTTTCAAGATTTTCCGTTATTGTGTCTTTTTGTACACGAATATAAGATGAATGTAGACAAAAAAAAAATTAGACCTGATTAAAGACATGTAATTTTTTTTTCAAGTTCCGTTTGTATTTCTTACCTTTGTCCTTAAATGAATCATTCGAAATAACAGTAGGCCTACTTATTTACCTTCAAATCTTATACACATGGAAAAGTGAAAGGTGAAAAAACTCCGCAAATGCTTTTTCACCACTGAAAACGGTTTTTGGAGAAATAGTCAACACCACTTCACCCCTTTTAGCTATTTGAAAACCAAATTTGGGTTTTTAATTCACCCCGAATGCTTGCCTCTGGGAATGATCAAGAAATGAGGAAAGATTAGGAACAAGAATATGTATTACCCAGGTTTACCATCCGCGTCCAAGGCAAACGTCACGGCTGCGGCTGCTCGATGGGAGCTGAGAGACATCCGGAAACTAACGGAACAGGAGTTGACAGGAATAAGGGAGGAATAGAGACGAGAATGGATAGACATAGTGGTGTAAGAATATAGGATTTAGTTTTAGATTTGGTAGCCTATATTTATGTTAAATGTAGCGTTTTGTAGCAAACAACTAAAAACAAGAGCTGTAAACTCTAGATCAACGAATACCGGATTATCAACAAAAATTACACATTCTTTCAGACTTTTCAGTCTGAGGCAGGAAGTTGTCTAACACTTATTTTTTGTAAATATTCGATGAAAGAGATAACGATTCTTTTCAACTTTACATTTGGTTTCTCTAGTTAATTTTGTATTTGAACACACTATTCAAAAATAATATTCCATAGGAGCCAGCTCAATACCTCAAACATCGTACAAATTCTCACTGAATACCTAAATGTAGATAAATAGGCCTACCGTGAAAAAGACATTCATAGTAAAAAATAGTGAAATAGAATATGATTTTGAATGAATTAAAATACCATGAAACATAAAGAATACCAAAAAAAAATCCTTTTAAAATATTTGGATTTGATAGTCTATTCCATTCACGCTAAAGTCCTACGTATCTAATTATAACCCAAGGTTTTGACGTACTTGTCGAAGACCGGCGTTATGACGGTGAAGTCTGGCAAGTGCGATCCGCCCGCCAACGGGTGATTGGACAGAATCACGTCCCCCTGGTGGAAACTGTCCTGCAGCGCACGCATCTAAACGCCAGCGATAACAAGCGGGTAAAACAAGCGTAACACTGGGGAGAGAAAGTTTGGCTCCTCCCCTTCAGAAATTTACTTTGACAAATTTTACCTACCTAATCCTAACAATAATTAAAATACCTATAACATATTTGATGGGTGGTAATAATTTGTGAAGGGGAAAAGCCAACCTCCCCTCACTCCACTTTTACTTCCACATACAGGTTCTCAAGAAATAGAAATTTAGATCAGTTGGTTTTAAGCAGAGTTGAAATTTAGTATAACCGGTCAATTTTGAGGTAAGTCGAGTTTTAGCACGGTTTCCTACTTATGAACATAGGAGAGTATTATTTTATGTTGTAATATTCAGCACAGTGATTCCATTGAATATATAATACAATCACATAAATTTTACTCTACTATATTATATATACCAACTACCTATTCTAATGTGACAAAGGCAATAGCCGAAAAGTCAAAATAAATCTCGTGTGTAAAATCTCTGTTTTCTCTCAACGGCTCTCCACTATAAGTAAACCTATCTACTCATAAACCTCGGTATGCTGCTGTTCTCTCTTTCCCTTTTACCCAATTCATATATTAAGCCTCGGGCTAATTTCCTATACATACCTAGTCATAATATAATATATAGGCCAACGGTATCTATGAATTGGAGATTGAAGATATGACAGTCACAGAGTACCAAAATAAGACCACAAGTGCCTCATTCCTGTAAATTGTGATAATCGATCTTCTTCACCAAATTGTCGTAAGTTGAATCTATGAGTATAAAGCAGAGTACAATCTATGTTGTACTATGCAGTGAAGTAAGATTACTAAATATAAAGTTGATCACGTAAATTTTACTTGCCCACGCGGAACAATATAATCCCAGATCGTAAAGTATCGGGTGGAACTGATGGCTATAGAACAGAGAGAGCTTCACCCACCTGGTACTGAACAGTTTCCTGCATGGCTCCCAAGTGAACGGGTATGTGCGGGGCGTTCGAGACCAGACCGCCGTCGGGCCCAAACAAGGCACACGAGAAGTCCAGCCGTTCCTTGATGTTGGTCGATATTGCCGTTCTCTGCAGGATTCTAACAAACAAACAAACAAATCAAAGTTCTTCATCATGCGTTTATTATTATTGATCAAAAGATTGCACTTTTAGATTTTTTTTTCAATATTATGTGATGACTTAAAATCAAACTTGAAGTTAGAAGAACTCTACTCTATATTTTCCGTTCCCCTTATTCTTGTAATCAAGTCATTTTCATTCAAGGCAATTCATTCAATTTTCATTTTCATTCAACATATTTGTTGAAAATGCCAGTTGAGCTGGCCTTCCATGAACGCGGTATTCGCTTAGCGTTTTTTTCAGCCGCCATGTTGAAAAACAACCAATCATTGACGAGAGCGGCGCATGGCGGCACGGTATCTGAGCTAAAAAAAACGCTTGGTGAATTCGCTAAATGAACACCGCGTTCATGGAAGGCCAGCTTTAGTCAAATTTTATAATGACAAAAGTGGAAAGACCACTTGTATGTAACAATAATATTCGATATTCAACATATTTCAAGTTTTAACATAGGCCTATTGTGAATGTATATCAATTATTACGAATCAACAGTATTTGAGAAGATACTTTTCTACACAGTGTGAAACTTTAGAACATTCACAACAGACAGGCACAAGATCCCTGACAAGCCCTCACCTGCCCATCTGCTCAGCGATGCTCATGAACCGATGCGAGAATATGCTGAGCTGTATCGAGTCGAGGTCGCAGCCGATTGGCTTGACCGCGCCCGTGCCAATCATGATCTTGATGTCGCCCCCAGTCGTCACCACGCCCGTGCAATCGGGCTCGATGAGGATCGTGCTCAGGTTGTCCATGACGACCGCGGGTCCGGGCAGGATGTGCCCAGCAAGAAGGTCTCCAAGGAGGTACACGGACGTCGGTTTGTAGCCGCCCGAGAAGTAGACGTCGGTAATCTGAGAGGCAGAACCAACGACAGGGCTTAGTTCTATTTTTTGTCGTTGGAATGTTGCTACAGTAGAACCTTTTCAGTAACTTTCTCTTCACTACATTTGTACCTTGGAAAATTTTATTTTTTGATCCAGTCAATTGACTTGTTCATTATGAATAGATTCATACAACAGATGTATAATTATAGAATGCGTAGGCGCATAATGACCTAGCTATGGACAGACCTTTAAGCCCTAATATTCATTCATTCATAGGGTGACCATCCGTCCCGGAAAACCGCAATTGTCCCGGATTTCCATCTTTTGTCCCGGTGTCCCGAAAAGTTATTTCGGGACACCTATTTGTCCCGGTTTCAGCAAAATAACAGACTTCCCAATCGTTGGGTGAATAATTATCCCTGATTTTCAAAAACGGAAGAAATATAAATAGGCCTAACTGTGTATTTTTCATCTCGGTAAAACTCATCTAATCATGATTTATTTTCGTTTTAAATTAAAAAAACTGTGATGTTTGTTGAATCAATTTTTAAATTGCAGATCAAATTCAAATACCTTTCTTTCTATCATTAACATGTGTCTGCTACATCCTCAGAGTTTCACTGTACCTCTATTAGAGTAATAATTTTCTCACCCTGTCAACTCGCGGTGGCTCCACTGCGTCTGGTATTACATGCTCCGTGGATACGAGAGAGTGGCCAACCCCGCGGACGCGAATGTCGTCGACTATGATCGCTCGCCCGGGTATCGTGAAACCAAATTCACTCTGGTATCTGAGAAAACAACATGAAACTCCATTCAGCCACAATTCAATTCAATTGTCTTTATTTTTGTAGAGAACACAAAAAATTGTGAGATTCAGCTTTACATAAATTAATTACTTGATTACTATAAATTCTGCTCATCCATTTAACCAAGTTTGAAAATAAAATATAATATGTAAATCAATAATACTTTAAAATCAATAATGTGGGTAGAATAATAATGATAACAATGATGATGATGACCAAAATAATAGCTGTATCAACATATTAGAATAAAGTATAATAAGAAAGCTACAATAAGTTAATACTTTACTATTTAATCATTTGAGAATAAAATATTAAGCCACCCCCGTGGATCAGTCAACTATCGCTAGCGGTAGAAACTGAAGTCACCGTTGGGCGTGGGTTCGAGTCCAGCATTGGACATGGGTTTTTGTAAACGCCCTTCCACCTATCATAACTTCATGGGTTCACTGTAACCCGCTCATTCGTACCCCGTATAACTTGGCTCTTGGTAGGGTTGTTAAGCAACACTAAAATAAATAAAATAATAAAATATCAATAGGTAGGCCTACTAGGTAGGCTCAAAAAGGAACTTCAAATAGGTAATTTACACGTAATATTAATTATCAAGATTCAATATGGATTATCTTATAAGACTATTATATTATCGCTACAACTGAGATTATTTATTCTACTCAATTGACTATTGCTACTCTAATTCAGTTAGTTGAGTGTTCGGGTTTGAAGGCGCATCGACAGCGAGTTCATTTTGCACCTATGTTCATGTCCGTGTACTTTGCCATAGTTGACAACGTTTGTGGATGATTCAAGCATATGGCGGGAGCGGGATAGAAATAACTAGAAAAGTAAAATAAGATAACATAAAGAAATTTAAAATAAAGGAAGACGATATATGAAGAGAAATGTGATAAGAAAAGGAAATGGAATGAAAATAAAACGAACGGTTCAGTAATCCCTCCCTCCATATACTCCGGTCACCCACCAAAAGGCTTCCACTCGACCAAGACGGTCCGAACTTGGTCTGGACCCTCACTCCAGACCTTATTGCCATGGGATCATCGTCTTTTGGTTTGGGAACAAATAAATTGCTCCTCTAATTCAGTTATTCACACCACTGCTTACCGTTGCAAGAACGTCGCCTCGAAGTTCCCGTGTAGACAGCAGGCCTTCTTATCGTTGTCGGGCGCCGGAGCACACATGAGAGCTCCGTCCGTGCCCTCGTAGCGCATGTGGAGGAACGGCTCCGTCTTGACCTGGTCGTCGGTGAAGCCCTGACGGAGCAGGTCGGAGCGGCATTTCTCCGAGAGTGCCTTCAGGCGTGAGTCGAAGTACTCGAACGAGGCTGGGAAACAATCGAAACAGTTGCACACTCATTTTTTGTTTAAATTATTTATATTGTGTTTAACGACGCAATGTACTGACAACTACGATCTATTGGTCTTGGATGAATGATTTATGAGATGATGGGATGATCATTCCATCCAACTAAAGCTGCTGCTGAAGCTGGGGAACTTACTAAGGAGCTATTAGCAATTTAAATGTCATTTCATTAGGTGTTTTTGGATAGTGGGAAGGAGTCAGTCGTGGCCCGTTGTTAAGGAACCATCCCATTATTGACCTGAACCACGAAAAACCCTTTCAGGATGGTCGACCATGGCGGAAATCGAACCCCGGTCTCCTAAATGATGGTTCATTGTGGTAGCCACTTGACCACTCGTCTCATTAAATACTAATGACACTTTTAATTTTATAAGATCATGTAGGTAATTATATAGTGACTATCACACATTTCACATCATAGGTTCTTACATAGGTTTAACCTCCGATTCCATATCAAATCAATCCGAAAAAATCTAAATCGGTCAGCAAACTTCCCTTAATAATAACGACTCGAAAACGATGCCTGGTCCAAAAATATTGTATCGAACCTAAAATATGGAATCAAACACAGAATACTGAATCGTTCAGCACGTCGAAGTAACAACTAGTGCGTAAGGAAGTGTGGTGCTCACCCTGCTGGTAGTTGTTAGCGCACGGCTCCTGCGCCTCCTCCACGACGTCGGCCAGAGCCATGCCGAACGCAGACAAGATCCCGGCGTACTTGTGCACGAACACGGTAGACATGCCGAGCGAGCGCGCGATCGAGCAGGCGTGCTGGCCGCCAGCGCCACCGAAACACGCTAGGACGTGGCGCGCCGTATCGTAGCCTTTAGACTGTGCAAGACAAGAGGGCGACGATTAGCTACGGGCGTTTAGGCTTGGATTATGACCGTTGTGTCAATGTATATTGAACTTCTGATACAGACTCTCGTCAGAGCGTTTTTTTTTTTTTTTTTTTTTTATTGGGTTCAACGACGCATTGTTATGATAGCGCAGATCTATTTTCGTCAGATGGATAATTAATGAGATGATGGGAGGATGAGATGAAGGTTCTTGGGTAATGGGAAGGATAGAGGAAAGGAAGCGGTCATGGCTGACTTATTGTAGGAATCATCCCGGCATTAGCCTAGACACAGAGGGAAACCATGAATAAGTTAACCCCTGTAAAGATGGTCGGCAGCAGGGATCGAACTGGGTTCAAAATTTCCCTTGCCTCCCAGATCACATGAAGCGAGCACGTTGACCATTGCGCTGCATGTGCCGGTGAGCTATATTGAATAGGGCATTCACATTCAATTTTGGTAGTCTATTTTCGTGTATTTTTTATGGTTGGTAGTCTATTTTAGGTAGTCTTTCTTTTAGCTACTCTATGGTAGTCGTTCTGACGTTTTAGTCTGAGGCAGAAAGCTGTTCGAACACTGTTACTTGTTCGAGGAAAGATGAAACGATTCTTTTCAAGTTGACCATTGGTTTCTCCAGTTGATTTTATATTTCAACACACTTTCCCCAAACAAATTTTCATACGTTATAACTTATAACACAATATAGGCCTATTGAAAATAGTTTGAATTTTTAAGAAATAGCTAACTGTAGCTAAATGTTCTGAGAAAGACATAATATATAGTGCATTACAGTTCCCTAATCTGAATATTTCCACCCCACCTTCGACTGACCTGCGTTAGAGCTCTGATTGGTCGACACATTGCCTCGTTGGCGACGCGTATGAACCCCATGGCGACCTCCTCGCGCGTCATAGCCGTCTTAGACGCGCCCGCAGGCTGGCTCGATAGGAACGCGTTGATCTGGAAATATGATCAGTGTTAACCGAACAAGACATGTCGTCAACATGCATTTTACCTTGAATAGCCACAGTTGAAAAAACATTTTTTAACCGTATACCCGTGACAAATATGCGATATTGCACCCACTTGAAGGCATTGAAAATATCTGTATTTCCTCTTTATTAGAACTTTGATATCATATACAGATCAAAAGTTATCACCAAAAACCTGATCATTTGCTAAATCAACTTCAATAGACTCTTAGCATGTAGTAACTATGTCTTACTGGTATAATTGGACATCTTGTCCGACACTCTATTAACATTCACATATTTTACTAGTGCAATAATACGTCACGTTTGATGAAATATTCCAGACTACCAATAAATAATATATGTGTCGGCCTAAGGTCATCAACTTGAGCCATCAGCCACTGAGAGAGTGAGACACTTACTCATACGTATACTTATACTATACTTATGAACACTTAGTTAACACTGTATTTAGTTACTTGCTCTAAAACTGTTATTCTTAAATGAACAAATAAATAAATAAACAAAAACATATTCAATTACAACTCCGTGATCGTATACTCTGTTACGCACCTCATCTTTGACTCTTCCAAACGCCAGACTGGTCGCCGCCTTGTCCAGAAGCTGGTCCTTGTTCTCCCCGAATATCCGGGGGAAGTAATCCGGGATGAGCCGGCCGAGACACAGGTTAGCGTCGGTCACCGTCAGCGGGCCTCCCTTCCTGTAGCATGCCGGGCCCGGATGAGCTCCCGCACTCTCCGGGCCGACCACGAACAATCCGGACCGGAACGACAGGATGGAACCGCCGCCAGCCGCCACCGTGTTCACGTCTAGCTGAAACGATAGGAACGATTCTTTGGAGAAAAATATCATTCATTGTGATATTGAATACGTTTGAGATGTGTATGGGTGTGTGCATATGATGGGATGTACAGACAAGTTCAAGCACAATTACAGATAATAAGCAAATACAAATTATTAATTGGCTAGGATTAATTTTCAAGTACAAATAAGAATAAAAATAGGGAAATTTGTATACAAATTACATACAATCTACTAGTGTCCAGGAGAGAATATAAAGAAAACGCAACATTTTAACCAAGATGTATCAAGTTTACATAATGGTTCAACTCGGCTGTCAATCTTGTTTCATGTAAATAAGTACATAGTGTCTTTGAACCTATCGATCACTTATACCGATAAACATTATTTTTAACAAACAAAAGACCATCCACAGCCTTGCATTTTGGTATAATTTAACAAAAGTTATATATGTAGGCCTACAGGTTGCATAATATTATTTTGTGTGATAAAACACACAAACATTATAATTCTAAAACTATTTATGGGTCATTTAGAATATAATCATACATCAAGAGCGTAGCCTGTTCGAATTTTTATATGGCTGAACATTTTTTGCTGATATGAGTACTACATAAATTGAGCGACCAAGCGGGACAAAAGTATCCCGCTTGATGTCTCAGCGGAAAGCGGGACTTCGAAGTATACGGCGGGACTGTCCCACCAAAATCAGACCGTAATTTCAAATGGTTGAGGAGGTGAGCGGCAACTCCCGGCAACGTATCGACGAGTGCCTACCTGCGGCGCCTGTATCGTGACGCCAGCCGTGGTCGACTCGAACACATGCTCGTATTCGCCAGCGTAACGGCTGACGTCAGTCGACGTGCCGCCCATGTCGAACCCGATGACGGGCAGGTCCGTCTCGCGCCCGTAAGTCGTCTGGGCGTAGCCGACCACTCCACCCGCTGGCCCAGACAGTACAGCTCGGCAGCCATTGAAACTACAATAATAATAATAATAATAATAATAATACTGTTTATTAAAACAGATTGACCATGTACATGATATTGTCATTGTCAATACACAGAATATTATAGAATAAATGAAAATAAAAAATTGTTTTAGGCCCTACAGTAGTAACAAGTTGTCGTACTTGTATTCAGCGAGGTGAGAGATTCCGTATGAAGCCTCTCCGTACATTTATTTTCCTGTTAAAAGCACTTGGGAGTCGATTAGGAGCACCTGGGAAACACGTAACATTTTCAAGAGACCAGAAAAAGGATTTGTGCAAGAAAACTTGCCATTGGTTGAAATAAAATTAAGGATAGAAAGAGGAAACGATGGTTCTGGGAATGATGTATCGACGTTTCACTCTACAATGCTTCATTTATGGTAGGCCTACACATAAATCAAATCAAACAGACACATTAAATCAAATTACTGTAGGCCTAAAATAAAATTTCCTTCCTTGTGATCCTTGAGAGTCCATGGGAGTCGGTTTAGCGGAATGTCAGTTTTTTGGTATCAAAATTCTGAAAACGAGAAAACAGATATTTTCAATACCTTCAAGATGGTGTACGTGTACTTGATGACTATTCATCTCAAATTGCCTGATTATCAGGCGTATACGCTTTTAAAAAAATCTTAGCCGTATACCTGGTATATGCCTGACAATTATGCGATATGAGATAAATAGTCATTATATACACCATCTTGAATGTATTAAAAATATCTGTATTTTCTCATTTTTAGAATTTCAATATCACATACCGTTCGAAAGTTATCACCATAAAACTGAAATTCCGCTAAATCAACTGCCACGGACTCTTAAATCAAATTTGAGGAACAAAGAGTTTATGTGAAGTTTTATGCATTAAGAGCAAATATCAGTTTTTTGGTGATAACTTGGTAACAGTTTGAAATATCAAAATTCTAATAGAGGAGAATCACAGATCACTTTGATATTTTCAATATAATAATAATAATCATCATACTCTGTTTCCAAATGATGGGTCAGAGGGTGTTGTCCCACCATGTCTGGGGCTAAACTTTGCAAAACCGGCTAGCCACGCCTGGCGTTTTATCATCTTCTTTCAGTACTACCATCTTCCTCCACAACTCTCTGTCCTCCCACTGTCTGTCACTGATCACCTCCTCCCATATTCATCAAAATAATATGGCAAGATATTATTAATTGACCTTGGATTCCAATATTGTCACTGGTATACAACTAACTTCACGTCCGACTCACGTGTCCATGGGCGTCAGTCCCCCGTCGCTCTGCATGAACAGTACGTTGACCCCTGCGAGCGCGTCCTTGAACCCCGACGCAAAGCCGCTCAAGTACTTGAGTATGTGCGGCGTGAGGTAAGCGTCCGCACACGCCGTGAACCCTCGAGCCACGATTCGCACCATCGGCATCACACGGTGCGACAGAGACACCTGAGTGAATCCCAGCGACTCGGCCAGCTTGCCAACCTGCTCTTCGTGGACGGAATACCTGAGCGACAAACAGAGGGCAAACTTTTTTATTTACATCGAATTTAACGTTCAACATTCAACGCTTTACTGATATTGTGAATATAAGAAAAAATAAAAAAAGGAAATAATCTAATACGTAAATGTTTTTATTCATCGGATGGATAGAAAATATAATAGCGAAACCATGTTGCCGAGATTCACAGCTTTCTTGTCTAACAAGTTGTCTAATGAAGTATATTTTATACAAGTCAAGGTGTGTAAGAGTTTTTGATTATACTTCATATAAATATCTTGCTAATCTTGCAAGACATATGCTGTATTTGCCCAGTAAATAGGAGAATTTTAACAAGAAAAAATATCGTTCACAAAAAGTTTGTTCACTATATCTCGGTCGGTGTAAAATCTCGGTCAAGAATTATTATTGATGGTATTATTATTGTACAGGATTCTCACGTATAGGAATGCGCCAGCACCACCGCTATGCTGTTGATCCCTCGCTCTTTCAAAGCGGTCAGATCTCGTTTGAGCTTGTTAACGTCGAGCTCTTTGGACACCAACAGCTTCTCGCCGGTTGACCCCGTGACCTCGCGCCAGTTGTACTCGACGGGGTCGACCTCGGATAGCTGGCAGCGGCCGGGCAGAGCCGGAACGACCCGGCAGTCCACCTCGATCACCTCCTTGTACAGGATCTCAGGCGTGACGATTTCCTGACAAACGGACAAATGAAGATCAACGCAACAGGGGAAAAATAACCCAAAAAATGTTACATAATAACAGAGTGGCTATAGAAACGAATTTTCCTATCACGAAAATCCGATTTTTTCATTGTTCCTATGTGAGGAAAAACTATATATAAGAATATTTGTGGGAAGTTAAGGTTGGGTTAGGTCGATTAGATCAGTTACGGTATATTGAATGAATTTAGATTAATTAATTTTTTCAAGGCTATTGTCTGGCACTCGGGCACCAGTGTCACATACATCAAAGAATTCGTGGCTATAGCTGCTTTCTAAAAATAATAATAATAATAGACCCGCATGAAGCATGAATTTTAGTGGACTTCCTGTCACTTATCATCAATTGATAGCTTCATTATCACCTGCCAATTCGTAATTCAGATCAACTAGAAGTTAGTGGGTTCGTTGACCACTTGACAGCCAGGCTACGAGATCACAACCCTGCCTCCTAGGAGGGGCTATTTTGAGGTTATATCGCGTAGATGGGTCTACTTGTGTTTAGATGGTTTTTCATAACGTTAAAAGCGAGAACAAATGGTTTTATTGTATTTGTTGTACTCGATATGCCGATAGCACGGTTATTTAGCAATCAGAATCTCGTCAATTTAATACATGTGAAGAGGCAAAGCCTATAATCGCTGGCTGTATCATTTATTTTTCAATATATTAGCGTACTCTATCGGCGAAAAAAAAATATCAATCTATCTCTAGATGGCAGTAAAAGTCCCTAATGTGACGTAATGTTGTCGGGATATTGAATGCAAAGTTTTGGAAAGTTTAAGAATGCATGTATGTATGTGCACAAAACCATCAAGTGATTTAGCACCATTATAAACGAATAAAAGATTTACGTTCCACTTACCAAGTCGAATATCTTTGGTCTCGCTTGGTTTCCGATGAAAAGCAAGTCTTTGAAACCTTTATTGATCAATAGCGCCATGTTCTCTCCCTTCCGTTCGAGGAGAGCGTTGGTAGCAACGGTTGTCCCCATCCTGATCCACTCGATGTGTTTACCGTCAATCAGCTCGTCTGGTGGCATCGTTATACCCGTCTCCTGGAAACAGACCACAGACGTAGGAAAGTGTACTAATTACATTTCTTTCTCTCTTTCTTCGTTTTCTCCTCACGTCGTCGCTTGTGCAATCGTCCACGGTCCAAATGAAACAAACTGATTTTGACGAAATGGAATCTTTCATGGCAAAAGATTACTTTCGTTCTATGTTTCAACTGGAACTGACGGTTGAAAACCAGAAGTATGTAATTTCAAACTTATTTCCAACGATTTATTTTTATAATCTTTTTTCAATGGATTTTGCTGAAAAAATAATCGAGAGTGCAATATTGGGAGAGTTATTCTTTCTAACTCAAAGTAACATAATTTTACTTCAATTTTTACTACATTGATGATTTTATTGATCACTTTTATGCCCAATAGATGTACTTAATATACTACCATGCATGCATTTTTACTCTACTAGCTAAGTTAACTTGGCAAAAACTTTTTATATCACATTTTTAGGTCTTAATGATCCATAAAACACAATTTACCGCTCATGTGACAAATGCTAAATCGAGCCCTTTTGGGTGTGGTACAAGACCGGTTAGGCTTATTATGTCGTATGTCTTGTAACTTTATTTATTTATGTTCAAGGTTTATACTCAAAAAGTGATCCTGACTTTTCTAGTGAAAGACTTTCGTATGTTCACAAACATCGCAGTCCTGGCATCAAGGATAATTTTTAAATTTAAAATAGTCCCTATATAATTATTTAGATATTGATGACGGACTGCCTAGAACACTTTAAAACAACCAAGGGGTGCGGCTTCTAAACGGCCATGCATTAATTCAACCTTGTCCTTAGTTGGTAAACAATGATTATAGATCAAGATTTTGATGTTGATAATTTATTTAAAAATCATAACTTCTATGTGCCAAAGTGTATAAATACTAAATAGCAAGGGTTGGGCCCCCTCTTTCTACGAGATTTGTTTATGGTGGAGATAATTATATTAAATATTATGATTTTTAAAAATAATTATTTTTGATCACATCACATATTTGAAGCTTAGAAGTAAGTAGGCATAAAGGAAAAATGTATCTAATAGCATGCAGGTGTTATTATAAACCTGATATAGCAGTACCCTATCTATTATTAGCCTGTCAGAAGATATTAGTGGCTAGTGATAAGATGCAAGCACTTGTTGATAACGACGGTTTATTTGGAGAAGGATCTTAAGATTAGATGAATAGAATGTATTATGTGCAGTCACATGAAATGTTTTTTCAGTTGTTAAATTTAAAAAAAAAAAAAAAAAAATTTGTAGACTATATACATGTGCCATGAGTATGCACATTGTCTACTAATTTTAGTTAGGGTTGTCATTGTTATAATATATTTGAGCAGGATATCAAGTTCACTCAAAGTGAAATATAAAATTACAAGCCCACGCAGCAGCCACATTTTCACACTTTCAATGCTCATTGACTGTAAGGGAATGGAATAATTATTAATAAATAGGCCTAATGTAAGAAGAAACGCACTTTCAATCGAAAATTTTTGATATTTAATTATGATTGAGCTAACGGAAGACAATTACCAGCCATGCATTTAAAATAATTTAAGAAAGGTCATGTGAACAGGTTACACAATATAATTGTAAAAAAATTATAAATCATTTAGAATGTGATGATAGTTTCAAGAGCGTAGCCTCTAGTCAGCGTGAAATATTTGACCAGCCCAAGGCATGAAAATATGAATAATTCATAAATTATATGAACAAGCAGGACAAAAGTGGTGCGCTTGATGTCTCAACGAAATGTTGGACTTCAAAGTCTAAGGCGGGGCTGTCCCACCAAAATCGGGACATATGGCAACCCCAGTTCGAGTGCGTATAATGTCAACATATTTACTTGGGATAATTTTAATATAACTTGATCGACCACTTTACGCGACCGCAAGTGTACATCATCCACGAAGGTTTTGCCTGTTTAATCCTGCCATATGCAGGCTAGTAAAAAAATTTAATTAGCGATTTACAGTATTGCAAACATTTGGTTCACAATGTAAGAGAAAATGTGTAATAGTGTCTATCTATAACGGTGCCAGTAAAGAGCCTATAAATTTACATAAAATATAAATTAAAAGCCTCATTTACCTACCTCCTCCATGATACGTCGAATACCCTCTCTTGGTGCATCATCATAATTTGAAGGGTCCACCGACAGTAATTTCATAACCCTTATTTTTTCACCTGGGCATTTGGCATAGATATCTGTGAAAGTACCACCTCTGTCAATTGCGAATTGAAACTTTCCTGCAGTTGCCATTGCGTTTTGCGTGAAATACCTGCTTTTTGACAAACACCACTTGACAGAAAGGTAGACAATGCGTGAATTCAAGGTAAACATGTGCTGAAGACTGACTGAAGCTGTCAACGATAACAGCTGATCCCAAACTCTACAGTTCATACAGGGTTGCCATCTAAACTGCGCGAATTTCAAATGAAACCAGAAAACAATATAATATATAAATAAAGTTAATTTAGATATTCAACACTCATTATGCATCATCGATTTATATTTTTATTCAACTAACTCAGCACCATGAGAGTGAATTGATACTAAACTAAAAATGATACAAAAATAAATTGTTTAGGGTTGTTGACAGTCATGTAGGCATTCAACAAAAATAATAATTATTGTTAAAACTTGAAACTTGCCATTAATTGATTATTTGTAAGAAATTTTGATAGAATTTAACAAGATTTTAAATAAATCTGCAACAATTAAATTCTACAGTGTACAAAAATGCTAATTAGCTGATAACGTGCCCAATGTAATTATGAAAAGTTTCAAGTATTTAGAGTTAATCATTTAGACCATTCATAAAGTTCCTGGTAAGTTGTTTGGTTCAGTGACTGAACAACATGAAAAACGTCAACTTGGTAACTAGGAAATTTAGTATCAATATTTACTTCCATGGTGCTGAAGTCTTGAAAACAAAATACCGTACTTACGGTACTCTTTTGTCAGAAGTGACATTTTTCATTTTTAGACTCATGAATAGCCTCAAGTCAACCTACATTCATTTTATCAAGTGCTCAGCTCCCCATCACTGAATTATTATAAAAATATTATAAAGTATCTTCTCAAATATAGCCCAATGTAGATACCCTGTACAGTGAAACCTCTATACATCGTTTCTCAAGGGACGAGGATAATAAAACCATCCATGCAGGAAAACGATCCATCCAGGAAAATATAACATTGATTATATGGGAGTGGGGTCAGACATTATGAATGATACAAGCAGGAAAACGATGGATCCGGGAACTATGCATAGAGGTTTCACTGTATTATGATTTCTCCCAGTGTTCCAAACATATTTTGTTTTTCCAATTCTGGTGCCACCAACAAGGGAATGAATAAAGGTTCTGGTTTCGGTATGAAATTAAGGGTCTGGTTCTATTCACAAGCAATTTTTGATATTATTATTCGGTAACTACAATAAATCCAATAATGTTTAGGATTTTGAATGGAAGGACAGTAACTTTGTAATACAGATACAGTGGGCCTACTTTTTTTTCTACTAGAGCAGTTTTTCAATTGAATGGCTTCATTACTATCACTTGTTGGTGCATTAACCTGATATAATAGAACCTTTGTACAACCAAATAAAAAATACGCTCCTGGAAAGAAGACCTGAGAAGGGATCCTGAAAAGAGGACCTGGGAAATTCAAAGAACTATGAAAAAGGACATGAAAAAAAAAATCCTACAAAGTTGAATGAACTTTGGGGATTATTCATATTTTTGCAGGATTAGGATGCCTCTGGAATGTTCATACATTCTTGAGTGATGACGTAAACCACTACAGTACAAGTCTCACTCATTGCTCGTCGCGGCTGACCGATGTTTCAATGAAATATACAAAAGCATCATAACAATCAAGCTCTACGCGCCTTATTAATACCTTATTATTACCGTACTTTCTCGAAATAGAACAGCACTGACATTATGTGTAATTCTTCCTCTTTGACAAGAATGTCTCAATATACTATGGCCGGCACATGCAGCGCACTGGTTAACGCGATCGCTTCAGGTGGTCCGGCGAGGAGGGGAATTTCGGACCCGATTCGATCCCCGCCATCCATTATTACAGTTTTTTTTTGTGATTTCTAGGCTAATGCCGGGATAGTTCCCACAATATGGGCCACGACCGCTTCCTTCCTATTACCTATAAGAAACCTTCATCTCATTAACCCTTTCACAGTTGGTAAAATTGTCGATATAAAACCCATCAGGTTAGCCAAGAATAGAGTATTTTATTTAAATTCATAACTCAGCACACAATAGAGATAAATAATCAATTTCAAAAGATTTGGTTAGACAAAAGTTCAAATTACAACATTTTAATATGAAAATTAAAAATTGAATATAAAATTAAAATGTTGTAATTTGAATGTTGTAGGCCTGATATGAATAAAAAAAATAAAAAAACATATGAAGGTATTGAAAATATCTGTCTTTCTTTTCTATAAGAATTTTAAAATCTCATAGGGCCTACCGTTAGATAGTCATCATATTAAAAGTGATATCTAAATCTAAATCAATATCTAAATCAACTCCCACGCACTAGTCTACAGGTGTTTTAAACCGTTTCCGTGATGCACGGGTTAACTTCGTCCCCAACTGCGATCGTTCCTACGTCATCACTTGTAACGCGACTGAAGTACGCTCCAAACCTCATCCTGCCTTGAAACGCAGCGGCTAACGTCTTCAGAGGCTCTCGAGTCTTTTCTCCGGTTGACTGGTCGATGCAGATCATCTGACACCTTGTACACGGTCCTTCCGACTGGAAACGTAACACGAAGAACAACTAATAAATATCTAGAGACGTGTAAAGATAGCAATATTATTACATTACTAGCTAGCTTGACCCCTCATGTTTGAAATATGGCCCAACAAGATTGCACGCACACTACTTCAACAAATAACCAATCTGTCAGGTCAAATGATTCCACAGCATTCTGGTAAACATAAACACGTAGGCCTAGTTATTATTAGCTATAAAACAGAGTCGAATTATTTGAAAATATTTTCTTTCTTGGAAGTGATTAAACCGATCAAGGCTAAATACTAAACAGATTTTATTGTATGAGTCAGCGTATTCACAAAAAAAAATCAGACTGAACAAACAAACCATCCGACCTGTGAGTATTTTGTCTCATTTTCGTCCAGAAAAATTCAAAATTCAATTTTTTCGAAAGCGGTAAAACCGATCTCTCCCCAAACTATACAACTCCAAGTTGGTTGGGCATGTGCGCCCACAAAAAAAAGTATTGATCAATCAAACATCCCAATCTGGGAAGCACATACAAATAAAAGATACAACCAATATACAAACAATACACACAACATACAAACCAATATAAAAACAAAGGAAGATACATCTCGGTTCCAATGGAAGTCTTCGCTTCGCTCATCCAATAATTACTCTGTAATGTTATATCCTCAAGTTGTAAATAAAATCTTCATAATTCATCCATCAAATACGGCGAACTAAATATGAGCATACTTGAAAACGATTGTCTCCGATCTGAACGGTCGTCCAGTGGTTCTCCGTGTGAGCATCCGCGCCCCTCACCACGAGGTTGCTACGGAAACGTTGCAGCAAGCCATCGGTGTCGCAGCCGTGGTCCGCGTCCATGCGATCTCTCAGCCAATCAACGCTGCTGCGGTTGATCAACAGGAACTGAGCTTGGTTTGATAAAGACAGAGTCGGCTTCGGAGAGGCTGTAAGACGAACACGATGAGATATTTGGGTGGCTGGTTCACAGTTACTTGTGATTTGTTGATATTTATACGGTTAGTTCAAAGTAGTGCAAGTCTGATATCTGACCATGTAGTACTTGCACTGTTAAAAATGTAATAAATTACAATTCTTATTTTTTTTAATAATTATGAATCTACATATTATTTCGAGCTGTTCATTGATATTTATATTTTATATAATAATGCCTTTATTACCACCATAGCTAATAGCTACCATATATATAATATAGGCCTATCAAATACAAATCAATGCAATACACCACATAGGATTGGCTTGATTAGGTTAAATCAAATTAGCAAGTACAAGTTTCAATTTCAATTTACGTCCTATCATGTACCCCATTCCGACACCAACACATTTTACTTCTCAGGCTTCGTTTGACTCAGTCAACCAAGCCTGCAGTTAAGAATCGATTCCAAGTCACGGTTCTCACCAAACAGAGACACCGAACATGCCGCTATTACCTGTTGCCGTGGCGATGGCACCCTTCCGTTTGGTCACCCTCTGATCGCTGGTCCGATGCCTGATCAGTCTCAGGCCGTCTCTACGCAGCGCTTCGCTCAGCCATGTTGCCACGTCATCGCCGCAGTCCCAGCCCTGGATCCGATCGCCGCACACCTTGCTCTGGCACAGCGAGCTCTCCGTGTCGGGCGATGTGGCAACAGGGCGTAACGGGAGACGCACAGTCGGCAGGCCTGCGGTAGGATCACACGGACATGAGGGGGTAAGGATTCAGTAGATTGTCGTTAATTCAAAATCTGATTATGGGCAAATTGTATTTTTTTAATGCTACTCATCAACCCCACCAACCGCTAGGTTATACGGGGGTACAAGTGAGCAGGTGAAAATGAAACGATCCAGTGAAAGGACGTTTACAAAAACCCATGCCTTATGCGGGACTCGAATATACGAACGACCCAACTTCAGTTTCTATCACTAGCTAGTTGTGGGGCGGTAGGCAAATTGTAATGAAATATTCTCATTAGCCCTATAGCTCAATGACATATTATTATTTATTATATATATAAATCTTTATTAACCACTTGGCAGGTTGTGGATGCGTATGTGTGTTCTCACACTGTCTAATACGTTACACTTAATACCTTGACAACATTACGTCATATTGACATATGACTTGTACTGACATCTAAAAGGTAGGTAGAGAAATTTTGATGTTGATTTTTTTCTACGATAGAATACACTAATATATTTTAAAATAATAAACTACAGTCAGCCATTATTCCAGAACCGCGGGAGGCTCATTTCATGTAGATATGCAATGTTGCATGATTATGCAGGCCTACCTGGAAAGTCCAAGAGAAGTTGTTGCTCGTCGATTTGTATCGTCGGTCTGATCAAACACATCCTCGTGTCTTGTTTCTGTGTCAGACTAACACCCGAAGGCGTCACGATCATCCACTCCCGGTCATAGTCGAGACCGCGCCTACCGACCGTCCAATGTTCAACCGAGAAACCTCCGCACGATTTCACGGGATACACGTATATCCGTTCGAGACGTATCCCACCGTTTTCCAGCGGCAACTTAACTACGTCTCGAGAACCAATGATCGTTTCGATTCGACGTATTTCGGAGGTCCCGTTCACCTCCGCGGGCATCCTCACGTCGCGAGAACCTACGATCGTTTCGCGTGAACTTATTTCGGAGCTCCCGTTCACCGCGTTTGAAGTGGTGTAGCTTTCGATGCTGAAGTTTCGTTGGTAACGTTCTCGGAATGCGGGTAACCAGCTTGGTGTTCTAGTGACGGGGGATCCGTCAACAAAACACGATCGGATCATGTCGAGTAGTTTGTCCGCATCCGCACGCGTCGACATGTAGCCGAAAGAGATCCGAACGGATCCGGTCGGGCGGCCGTCGATCAGGTCTTTCTCGTCGCCGCATACGTGCCCCGCCTACAAACAACAACAACAACTATATTTCTTTCTTTACGTAGATGTTAACAACACCGTCTAGAGATAACAAAGGAAGAGAATAACATCAATTCTCAGAAATCGAGATTCACTAATCGATTGAAAAATCTAATTTTCAATTTTTTTTACACTCTCAAAATGATAGGGACAATAGGGGAGGGTGTACATTCTCACCTGGAAATGTCCGCGAAGATCGTCACTAGAGAGCATCAGATGACGTTGGCAGGCGCCGGGATTACAGAAACATCCGGTTCGAAGTTGAATGTTGTACAGATTGGCCATATTCAGGACCTGGTAAAAGGAACAACAATATCATCACGTCGAACAAACACTACGCAAAATGCACGAAATATTTCAGTGATTTACCCACTTGACAGCCGTGAGAGCGTATACGAACGCGAATCCTGAACTAAATCAATTTCTGGGTCCGTAAAATATTTTTTTCTAGGTGGGTAATAACCGTACAAAGTCTATCGGATTCTAATGAAATGGGTAGGACCCGCCACTCACTTCAACGAAGCCGACATGCTCTCCGTTGGCCCTCAATAGGTTGAAGTTGACGATCCCACCCTGCGTGTCCGCGCTCTCGTAATCAGTGTCAGCGTAGATGACGGCGACGGGAGAGCCGAGGGCGTGATGCAGCGTGACGAGCCGATGGTGGACATAGCGAGCGAGAGAGAAGGTGTGGAGAGAGACGTTCGTCATTGCAACGGTGAGGCGGCGGAGGGTGGCGAAACCGTGGCGGAGAGAGACGATAGATAGGAACGGTATCGTGCCGTCTTCAAATCTGGAGCGGTAAGATTGCGTTATTTCGTTGTTGAATTAGCGATAGTAATGATGTCCATTCGGTTCAAATCAGGTTATCAAATATACTACGGTAAAATTCAATGAAACTTCTGTAAACTTCAAAATCATTCTTCACTTCTTAAGAGTAAACTGTAGGCCTAGGCTTATTGTTACGAGGCTAGACCCACTATGATTAGTTGATTAGTTGTACCTGACAATACTGTTGACTAAATGTTGAACTGTGTAGTGACTGTAGCCTATTTTGATATTTTGATATTTCAAAATATATTTATTCTGACATGTCAACATTTTACACTGTAAAATCAAATAATGACCAATTATTAGGCCTACATTATTATTCATTATTCATTATTTATTCGATTCTGTGCTACATACTTGTCGTGTAGGATCGGTCGAGGAACGTGGAACCGCTCACAGCTCAACGATATCGAAACGGTTCCGCCGCCGAAGTAAGACTTGTGCAAGACGTCGGCGCTCCCGTTCTTGACGAGTAGCGCTCCAAGGCCAGTCGGATAACCAAATATCTTATAGAAAGACAAACACACAAAGTCCGGTGTCACTCGAGACAAATCCAACGAATTTGTCGCGACGAATGATGCAGCATCCAACAGACAAAACCATTTAGAACGTTTCGTTTTCTTGTCGCCATCTCCTTTGATTGAAACTTCGTCGAGTATGCCATCTTGAATCTTCGAAACCCAAGACAACGGGTATTTCACACCGGAGAAGTTACACTGTGCAGGATAAACAAACAAGGAATTCCCGCTGTACTCAACGTTAGGTCCGTTAACGTCCTTTCTTTTTCTTGATAGTATATCAAAAGTTGAATGATTTGATAAACATTTAATTGCTGCACCCTTATCATGAGCAACTTCCCTAATTCCAAGTACAGACGTATGATTATCCTGTAGGTAAGTAAATGTTCCCGGTGATCCGTCGTATTGCGATTTACAACTCCTGACAGGTTCGACATCATTCTCGATTCGTTTCAAAGAATGTTCACCTGACCAATCGAAACACTCGGCGACTGTTTTCAAAGCTCCCGTGGCTCCGGACGTGAATACAACGCTGTATTCGTCTGGATTTGTGTTGAAGTGTTTCAGGATTTCGTAGCGAACCTGGTCGACAACGTCGGTGGCGTAACGACTGCTGGTGCTCAACGAGTGAGGATTTCCGTATACGTTTTCGCACAGATCTTGCGAGTAGGCTTTGATCTGCGAATGGGAGTAGAGAGTCGTACCCGCGTGGTCCAAGTAGCACAGATCTGAAGTTGTTCCGAGCAGAAATTTGTTAGTGGTTCAATTATACGGTGAAATACAGTAGTCATTTTCTGGGTTGGGTGGGGTGAGTTTCTAGTCATAATATTACAGTCTCTTTGTCCACTAAACTCAATACCAACTAAATGTGACACTAACCATCACTAAAAAAACATAGAAACATGAAATTGATCCAACAGATCAGCTAGGCCTACCAACAAACCATATTTAGAAATTTTACTATTACCCTATAGGGTCACCACAGAATCAGTATGGAAAGTGCTTTAAAATTGAATTATTCCAGAAGAATATTCTATATATTTACATTCAATTTTGGATGTAACTATTGTCAACACTTCAAAGAAAGGTTGGATTTTTCAAACATTTCCCATCATCAATTTATTTCTGACTCAATGATATCATAACATAAGAAAACTCATCACATTGAGCCTAGGACGAATAAATAAATACAGATTTTCAAGAATTAATAAACAAAGGACACGCCCAGTAGGAACATAATACCAACGCCGAACTACACTGCTCTACGACAGAGCCTGGGAGGGCTGTCATTTAAATAATCGAGAATTTAAATTTGATGCAAGCTGCAGTCTAAAAGCTATGGGTGGATTGCAAGAACGAAGTTTATACCCCGGCCTACTTTAGACACCGTCTAAGTACAAAATAGCATTGCAGAGGCAATGCTATTTTGTACTTAGACGGCGTCTAAAGTAGACCGGGGTTAACCTTCGTTCTTGCAATCCACCCTTAGAAGTAGAATACTTCTACATATCTAATTACTGGTGAGCCTAGTCCTGTATTCAAACCACCAATCTGAGGTGGGTCACCATCATAATCTTTATTACGAAACATCTTATTTTGTTCATTTGATTAAATATCAATCCAAATAATACAGCAAATATTGACCTTTGAGTCTTGTAAATTCTCTTGAAATATTACTTAGAATATCTTCTGTGTATACATCTGAGTAATCGGACATTCTGACATAGCTTTCAATTTTTAGAGAGAAGAACGACGGAATGAAATATAACTAGAAAAATAAAAGAAAGTAACTGGCGGTTACATAACGACAGCAGGCACAATGGACTTGGAACTTGCATACCATCAAGTATTGCTTGGGCTATACG
The DNA here is from genome assembly GCA_907164805.1 of Brachyptera putata. Taxonomy (NCBI): domain Eukaryota; kingdom Metazoa; phylum Arthropoda; class Insecta; order Plecoptera; family Taeniopterygidae; genus Brachyptera; species Brachyptera putata. The sequence continues at coordinate 18,566,071 of OU015469.1, read as the reverse complement.
TACCGGTAATTTAACCTTGAGCAGATGACTGCACTTTCAAGACGTAAATGATTTTGATGGAACATGATTATTTGGTTAGCACTCATATGAACTACGTTCATCATTGTATTAGATGTATTTGAATGAATTACATTAATAAATAACGTCACAAAAATTCATATTTTGACACATTTTCCCACATGTGTCGAAACAGCTGATTCCGACAAGTCCTGACTAGTATGAGAAAAGTATATTGCAAAGCCTTAAATTTTTATTATTTAATTGAGTTTTAAGAAACAGCTTAAACAAATTATCAGTTGTTAATTATTGTATAACATAAAAAAACATTATTGGTATTCATTTTTGTAATATATCTGAGAAATGTCAAGAATAACTGATCATTTATTTTTTCAGTTGATTGAACTGTGGCCTACTTGTTGTTCGCGCGCAAACACTTGCCGATTGTTTGCTTTACAAAATTTGCGGGAAAGATCAGTCGTCAGTCAACGGTTTCTGCGCTGTCGTGTAGGAGGTTTATTTTCTCAGTCTGTTGAAAATTTTTACTTTGTCTCAATTGTAGATCTTTTTACTTAAATTAAACATAAAACCGCTAATACATCATGGTGTCAGGTACTTCATCAAGAATGTACGTCCAGAAACGGGATGGGCGTAAAGAAGAGATTCATTTTGACAAAATAACCTCTCGAATCCAGAAGCTTTGTTATGGTCTGAACATGGACTTCTTGGAGCCTACTGCTATCACGTTGAAAGTAATCAATGGTCTGTACCCTGGTGTTACAACCGTGGAGCTTGATAACTTGGCTGCTGAAACTGCAGCAACTATGACGACCAAACACCCGGATTACGCTGTATTGGCTGCTCGTATTGCTGTGTCCAACTTGCACAAGGAGACAAAGAAAACTTTCAGCGATGTTATGGAAGATTTGTATAAAATGTTTAATCCTCTAGTCAACAAACCTTCGCCGATGATCTCTGATTTCCATTACGATGTAATTATGAAGAACGCTGATCGCCTCAACTCTGCTATAATCTACGACCGAGACTTCAGTTACAACTACTTTGGATTCAAAACTTTGGAACGCTCATACTTGCTTCGTATCGATGGTAAAGTTGTGGAACGCCCGCAGCACATGTTGATGCGTGTGGCTGTGGGAATCCACGGTATTGACATTGATTCGGCCATCGAGACTTACAACCTTCTTTCGGAACGCTACTTCACTCACGCTTCGCCAACATTGTTCAGCGCCGCAACTCCTAGGCCTCAGCTCTCGAGCTGTTTCTTGTTAGCTCTGGCAGACGACTCGATTGAAGGGATCTATGACACTTTACGGCAGTGTGCTTTAATCTCAAAGTCGGCAGGTACGGTAATCTTATTTCACTGGCTACCCTATTGATGTCTCATGCTGACTCTTTGTAATTGATTGTAGGCCTTGATCTAACTTGTTGGCCAAATCCTGACGCCTTGGAGACTAGTCCAAACTTTTTGTCTTACTCATGCTATCAGTGAAAGTGTTTCTACTTTTTGTGCACTTTCACAAAAAATGACAGATCTTTATGAGTCCTTGATGCATAATCTTGATGCATAATCTTGATGCATAATGCATAATCTGTCATGTCAAACAGAATTTTAAACTACCGGTATTAAATTAACAGTTCTTAATGTGCAGTTGGGTTCATTCAATTGATCCAACCAAACTACTAGAAAACACCAATTTCAGGATAAAAATGTGAAAATTAGTCGCGATGCGCTATGTGACATTTTCACCGAAATGAGTTGGGCCTACGGAATATTCCGGAAAAATTGGGAAATATTTCCCAATACTATATTTGGAAATATTACCCAATTTTTCCGGAATATTCCTTGGGCCTAACTCATTTCGGTAAAAACCTCACATAGCGCATCGCGACTAATTTTCGCATTTTTATCCTGAAATTGGTGATTTCTAGTAGATCTTGATAAGATCAATTGAATGAACCCACTGCACAATTTTACGATAGTCCTAGGCCTATTGTTTATTTTGTTATTGGTCAGCATGATTTCTTCATTATCACGCAGATGGTACCGTAATTACGGTACGTGTCAAGTGAACTTTTCCTTATTATTGGAAAATAGATATACTCTTTTATGTTACATAAAGTTATATTGTACGATTAATGTTTGATGAACCATTCCGATAAATAATGTATGTCCGGAAATATGCAGTTTGAAATATTTCCAACACATTTTTATAATTTGTAACATTAGTCCATGTGTGGTCTTCCAGGTGGTATTGGAGTCAACATCCATTGCATCCGTGCCAAAGGCAGCTACATCGCGGGTACCAACGGAATCTCAAACGGAATCGTCCCAATGTTGCGTGTCTACAACAACACCGCACGATATGTTGATCAAGGCGGCAACAAACGTCCCGGCGCCTTTGCCATTTACCTCGAGCCATGGCACGCCGATATCTTCGAGTTCCTCGATCTCAAGAAGAACACGGGCAAAGAGGAAGTCCGCGCTCGCGATCTGTTCTACGGACTCTGGATTCCTGATCTCTTCATGGAGCGCGTCGAGAAGAACGAAGAGTGGAGTTTGATGTGTCCACATGATTGTCCAGGGCTTGCCGATTGCTGGGGGGCCGAGTTCAACGCGCTGTACTTGAAGTACGAGCAAGCTGGCAAGTTCATGCGTAAGGTGAAGGCTCAACAGTTGTGGTACGCGATCATCGAGTCTCAAGTTGAGACCGGCACGCCTTACATGTTGTACAAAGACGCTTGCAATAGTAAATCGAACCAACAGAATCTCGGAACGATCCGCTGCAGTAACCTGTGTACGGAAATCATCGAGTATACGTCCAAAGACGAAATAGCCGTTTGCAATCTCGCCTCGATAGCCGTAAACATGTACGTGAAACCTGACAAAACGTTTGACTTTATCAAATTGAAAGAAGTGACCAAAATTGTCACGAAGAATCTAAATAAAATCATCGACGTGAACTTTTATCCGGTTCCCGAGGCAAAACTTTCCAATGTCCGACATCGTCCGATCGGTATCGGCATCCAAGGCCTCGCCGATGCTTTCATCATCATGCGGCTGCCGTTTGAAAGCGAAGGTGCGCAGAAGCTCAACTCGCAAATATTCGAGACAATCTACTACGGCGCTTTGGAGGCGAGCTGCGAACTTGCTGCAAAAGAAGGGACTTATTCGACTTACGAAGGTTGTCCCGTCAGTAAAGGCATACTCCAGTACGACATGTGGAACGTTACCCCGACAAACTTGTGGGATTGGGCATCGTTGAAGGCGAAAATCGCTGAACACGGAGTCCGTAATTCTCTCCTCCTGGCTCCCATGCCAACTGCTTCCACTGCCCAAATCCTCGGTAACAACGAATCCTTCGAACCTTACACTTCTAACATCTACACGCGTCGTGTTCTCTCGGGCGAGTTCCAAGTCGTCAATCACCATCTCCTCCGCGACTTGACGGAAGCTGGCTTGTGGTGCGACGACATGAAGAACCAGATCATCGCCCACGGCGGATCCATACAAGAAATCAACGGAATACCCGACGATCTCAAAGAACTGTACAAAACAGTGTGGGAAATCTCGCAGAAAACGATCATCAAGATGGCAGCAGATCGCGGTGCTTTCATCGACCAAAGTCAATCGCTCAACATTCACATCGCCAAACCGAACTACGGCAAGCTCACTTCCATGCATTTCTACGCCTGGCGTTCGGGACTGAAAACCGGGATGTATTACTTGCGTACAAAAGCTGCCGCCAACGCTCTCCAGTTCACCGTCGACAAGTCGAAGCTGCAGGTTGAGTCGAAGACCAACGGCACGAATGGCACCGATGGCGTAAAAGACGCGGTGAAAGTCACCAATGGTAGCGACGCAATGAACATGTCTGCCATGGTTTGTTCTTTGGAGAACAAAGATGATTGTTTAATGTGTGGATCGTGAATGCAGTGAACTTCGATTCCACTACGCTTCCCAGTTCGGTACAGTCGGTACTATTGATTGCCTTCCCGCCTATTAACCTGCCTATTAACAACTGATTAGGAGGACTAAATTAAATCGGGAGGCTGTATTTTATAAATAAGGTATTTTTATTCATTGCCACATAGTTCGGTCAAAGACTTGTGCTCTAATTTTATGTTCCATGGTAATTTTAAATTTATCTTCTTTTCTGTCATAATATTATTTCAATGTTTTTTTTTCTATTATAAATACCTGATCATATCGTATCTAGTTTACTTATATAATTTATTTAATTGTAGGCCTACTGGCATATATATTGAATACTGACATATAGATCAGATAATTCTACTTCATAGGCCTACTTTTTTACGTTTAATAATATATATAGATGGCCAGTGAATTATCTAGCTGTTTATCTCGTGCCTGTGTAATGTTCTACAGATAGTATTTGTATGTGTGAACCGTTTTAATTCTATAATCGAACTAGTGTGAAGATAATTGCAATTGCTCGTATGTCATAGATAGGAACTATATTGTCACACAGACTGTCCCAGTGTTCCCATTACTTTCATATTGTATGGTTAACTTTTGTAACGGCATTGACCGATGATTTGAAATTACTTTTTGTAATGATGTTTAATAGTATCATGCCATGAATAAAAATGGAAAAGATGTTATTTTCAAATTTGTAACCTTTTGGAATGCTTTTACCTTATATATCCTGAATCCTATCATCAATGTCGGAAGTATTATCTGAAAATGCAACGAACATCCTCAATAATTGACCACTTGTGAAAATTGAATTGCTCTCGAAGATCCAAAGTAAATTTAGAGCTTCCTTACTAGTGCAACGCTAGTTTATTATGGTTTACCGAGTTTTATTCTAATAAAACATGAGTTTTTTAATTCTTTCATTTTGCAAGGAACAGATTTTGGGGACACAAGTAAAATAGGGTTGGTTGAATATAAATACAGTAGTATAAAATGAGCAACTGGTGTTTTGATCTTACCTCTAAATATCTACACTATATTCAGAAATATTTAATGCCGAGTATTTGCAGTTTTCAATGTCAAGTTGATGTATTTATATTTCATGTAAATTATGATGTTTAGGCCCACAGCTCTAATAAAAGTGATTATTATTCGTGAAATATTCAGGAACATCGCCCTGTTTAGTTTTGAATGTATGTGAAACTAATAAGTGTTACCAACCTTCTGCTGTATTTTGAGTTAAACGTGTTGGTACGGTGCCGGATGCTTGGATCACGAATCGCACTGCAAAGTGCACGCCTTTGGTCAAGCAGCAACTAGCAAGCAGAGTAAACATGCCGGGTGTTGACTTATTGTCCGATCAAGGATTACGTTTAGATGGTCGAAGAGCCAATGAATTGAGACAAATACGATGTAAACTTGGAGTATACAATCAGCCTGATGGTAGTGCTTATTTAGAACAAGGGAATACGAAAGTATTAGCTGCAGTTTATGGACCTCATCAGGTGAGATAAATGCATGCCTGAAAGTTAGGTTATGTTATTTTTTTGATGTAGACATAGAGCGTAGGATCAGGCTTGGGTTCTAAAACTGAGCGGTAGGTTAGGCCTAGGCCTAGAAGTATATGTACATTTTTGAAAAATGCAGTGCTTTAATTAACAGCATTAGTGATGAATTTGATGAAGTAGGCCTATCATGGATTGGTCTAGTAGGCCTAGTCCCTAGATTACGAAAAATTTATCGTAAGGCATGCTGATCTGTTTTAAGGTTGAGCCGATGCTACGTGATGGCAGTCAGTTAGTTACTGATGGGATTGAATTCACCTTGGAATTGAAGTCTCATAGTCCATTCAACACAAACGTTACCACATCACACACTCTCACCAAACAATTGATAATAAAAACAATAAAAAAGATAACCCAACCCAACATAACCCTAGAAAAGGTCTGGAAAGCTTATGACACATTTACCTAGCCTGGTTTACCAAAGTAACCACTTGGGAGGCCAGATGAGATATTTCTTTTAAATACAGGTATAGCGGTAATGTGTCATTAGGCCTAGCAGTGCATGGTTCTCATCAATGTTTTCATTTGACAGATTCGTGGATCTAGTGTCAGACCGCTAGTCGACAGAGTTATTGTCAACTGCCAATACAGCATGGCCACATTCAGCACGGGTGAGCGTAAACGACGGCCACGAGGGGACAGAAAGTCTCGGGAAATGTCCATACATCTTCGTCAGGCATTAGAAGCTGCTATCAAAACAGAACTTCACCCAAGGTCTAAGATTGATGTATTTGTGGAAGTAAGTAAAGTGTTATATTTAAAGAAAAACATGTATGTTTACTATTTACTTGTGACATAGTTATGTCGTGGTGATGGATGTCGGGGATACAACAATATAGGCCTAAACAAATAATTTCGCCTAATTCATCCTCTGCAATTTTTTACGGTAAATAGGCCTATCAGCATTGACTGATTTTAAAAGTTTCAATTGAAATAGAGAATTTCTTCAATAGTTTTGCACAGGACTATGAACTAGATTCAATTTTATATTATTAAGCATTTAACATCATTCACAAGAACTTGAATACTGTACGCCTAATGCTTAATCAAATCGCATGACTTGGAAAGCTATTTTGCAAAATCCGAGGATACAAGTCACGATTTTAATGAAGCGTACATCAAATCGTTGTTGTTAGCCAAATAGTAATAATTTAATCCATTAGCAATTCAATAATGTAATGTAATCATAAATAGCAAGATGCCTATTACAGTAGTGTTACGGTAGTTTGGGGTGGTAAAATTGCCCTTGTGGTGCCCTCTGCAAACGATCCCATCCCCCATCCATAGCCTCAATTGGGTACTGTATCAGTGATTATGCGTCGCTTGATGTTATTAATATGGTAAAATTGCTCTTGTGGTGCCCTCTGCAAACAATCCCATCTTCCATCCATAGCCTCAATTGGGTACTGAATCAGTGATTATGCGTCAAGTTTGATGTTATTAATGTTATAAAGAAAGTTGGCCTATAGTATTTTCAACTACCAGTAACTACCAACTACCATTTTTGTACCAGGTTCTACAGTCCGATGGCGGTAACTACTGCGCTTGCGTCAATGCAGCGACGTTGGCTTTAATCGACGCGGGGATTCCTTTACGTGAATACATCTGCGCTTGCACGGCTAGTTTGGCTAACGGAGACGTCCCATTGGTTGATATAAGCCACTTGGAAGAGACTTCTGGGGGACCTACGCTGACTGTTGCTGTATTACCCATCTCTGGACAGGCATGTAATATGTATAGGCCTACATAACCAAATTTGTTGATGAAAATTTTGATATTTCTTGGCAAAGATAGACCACTCAATTTCAACTTTCCCCAATTGGGAATCACGCTAGTTTAACTAGCTAGTAGTAGGGCCTCTTTTTGTTATTGTCTTTCAGATTATTGTTCGACATTGGTACGGTAGTTGAATCATTGAATCAACGACTAAGGAAAAGAGCCGGATCCTGTAGGACAAACAAATCGATTATAATTCCTGAAATTAAGATGATGATATCTATAGTTTCCTATGAAATTAGGGAAGTATATATCGTTATTATTCGTTAAAATCTATCTTCAGGTTTGTGACATCCTTTAATAATCCCAATGAAACGTGACAACATGATCGCAAGCCGGTTAACCGTGTACATGTTACCAGGTGGCGCTGATGGAGATGTCTCAACGTTTCCATCTCGACCATCTACCAAAGGTCCTAGAGCGCGCCGTGCAAGGTTGCCGCGACATCCACATTATCTTGGACGAGGCCGTGAGGAACCACTCCAAGATCAACGGCGCAGCTAGCAACTGGGGGGGAAAGTGCAACATCAAGACTTGAACGACGCTTGGAACGATTGTGTTAAACACGAGACTTGATATTGATTATGAAGATATATATTGTTTGATCTATTGAAAAATGAAAGAAAATGGGCCTGAAATTTTCCATGAAAAGCACAAGATATGTCAGCTTGAGCCAATTTAGTGGAAGACAGTTCTCAGTTTGCCTGATACATGCATAAGATTAACTGGTTCAGTCACGTACAAAAAGGTATTTCAGGTTTGGTTCACGTAAAGCATTTTGCAACTTTTCAATGTGTTGCCTCTTCATTTATTTTTCAATTTATATACCAGTAGGCCCTATATAATTATTAATTGGTAATGAAATTAATAATTTATATATATATATATATATATATATATAATTCGTTCAATTTTAATTTTTTATAGACAGTCTTAGAGGCAGTGTGTCGCATCCAGTCTTTCAGAGAAAAATAATTCAATTATCAGGAAGTAAGGTCAGCCAACTTATGTAAGGATATTTGGTATCATCTCTCGGTTTTTGGATAGGTTAACCAGAAACTGTGAATCAAATAAACAAACTGATTAATAAAAATAATAGTGTACATGTTATATTTCCCCAAACATCCAACAATAGATTTTTCGGATATCGTCGGTTATACATACGGTAAATGGCTAGCTCTGAAAAAAAACGAGACTAAATTGTAACAAAAGATCAATAAAAGCATGGCCAAATTTCAAGTCGAACAAATAGTGTCCCCAAAAGATGGGTACCGTCATAATAACAGTGATGAGAAGGTGGTCTCAATCTGACCCACCTGTCCGGAACATTTCCAAAGTCCAAGTATTACCGAGGCTTGCATGCCGTCAGTTGGTGCTCGGTCTCTCGTTATTAAATGACGTCTGGTTAGCAAACTGTTGTTGATTTGATTGCCTCCCTCAGAAAGTAAATGTTCCCTACCCCATTCAAGATAATCTAGCAAGCATTCTAATAACCTTGGCCCCAAGGTATCTACCTGAATTACAAACAATTTCAAGTCTATTCATTTTATTCCATAAATATTATCAAAAAGTATGTGATCTTATCCCAAAACATACATTTCTTAAAGGACCCTATTATAATAATCAACGAACATTATATTATATCATGTGTGAATTCGGTTATCGCGTAAAAGACTCGTACAAATATTTACACCCAACGTAATCTTGCATTGCTCGTTGCTTCCTCCGCAAGGCCTCAGGGCAGTAGGCTCTGCCCCCAAAATCTCGAGCTCCACTCGTGATTGGTCGCTTACACTGTGCCGTCGGGATGTCGCTCGATGATCATGCCAACTCCCTACGGACAGACGTCGAAACGAGGCGGGTTAGTCTGGAATCGTAAACCGTCTTATGTTCGTCAGTACACTGTTACTTGGGTAGGCTCTAGCCTATACTCACAGAAACAATAATAATAACAAGCAAATGAAAGACTCAATCGAACCTCTTCAAGGAAACTATTTTGTTTTCAATTCAAGGTACCATGAAACCTCGTACATCGTTCCCGAATCCATCGCTTTCCCACTTCTATCATTTACTTTGTCCCAACCTACCAATGTTGAATTTTCCTGAATGGATTGTTTTCCTATATAGCACTTGTTTCTCTAACTCTGCATCATCATCTCTCATAACATCAATCACAAATTTATATTCTTTAAATCAAGCCCAATTTTCCAAAAATGTAACCTACCGGTACTCTACTATTACCGAGGTAATAGCCAAAATCTCGTGTGTTCAAATTATCATCTCTATGTTGTTTTCAACGGCTCTCTACCATGAATAGTCCTATCTACTTATGAACCTAGGTAAGCTGTTATTCTTCCTTTCCCTTTTACCCAATTCATAAAAAGGTAAATACGTTGGCCTTAACTGGGAAATAGTGACAGTCATGATTTTAACAGGGTGGTAAAAAAAAAAAAAAAAATCAATACTGTACCTTGCAATCTCTTAAATTGCTGTTCAAGGTACCAGGGTAAAAAAATCATCTATGCCAAAAAATTCAACATTGGTTATGAACGGTAGTCGGGAGGGGAAAAATGATGCAAGCCAGTAGGCTACACAACGGATTCAGGAATAATGCACTGAGGTCAGTAAATAAATAACCAATTACACTACTGAAAGTGGCGTTAAAATAAATAAGAAATCGTATTGAGAGTCTTACAACACACTCGTCACAACGGGGACGCTGAAGAGCGTATACCGGAATAAAGTCTACTCGACTGTGTGCCATAGGTTTTAGGGTACTCATTAATGGATGGTTGTAAAATGTGGTAAGCGGTTCAGTTCTGACACCCAAGCCCTTACCGAGCACACTTTATTCCGATAACAAGAGTCTTTCTGAAAGTTGGTTTTCAAATGGGACTAAAAACAATAGTTGAAAATCACAACATTCGTGTAGATATTTTTGTTTCTCTGGTCAAATTTAAAAAAAAAACGACCCAAACCATGATCCTGCGCTCGAATCAACATCTGATATTTTTTTTTTTTGAAGTAACACCGTCGGGACTTGGGGGAGTCAAACTATGGACTTCCAAAACGTGAGGCAGCTATGCTACCAGTAGCGCCGGATGCTACTTCATCTTTTCGTTGCATGGGTCGGCAACTGAGTCATAATGTTCCCATTGATCACTTTTAGTCCCATTTAAAAACAGACTTGCAGAAAACTTCTCGCATCCCGGTATACGTTTTTCCAGCGCCCAGTCACAGCAACGCAACGATAAATAAGTTCTAGAACTAGATCTGTTGGAGAATCATACTACCGTACAGTTGAGGCTTTCAAACTGCAGGCCCTGTCATCTCCACTCTATTTACTGTCGCGCTAGTCTGCGGTCGGCCATTCCGCGTGAAAGTTTCGGTTAACGAACGGTGGGGTGTTTGGTGTTGTGGTGGTGGTAGGTCGGTTGGTGTGTAAGTGATGCGCGAGCGCGGATGTGATGTTTGATGGATGTGATGAACGGTGCGCGGAATGGCCGTCGATGTCGTCCTTCCTTCCGTCGTCGAAGGTAACCGCGGGCAGACCGGCGCGTAAACGATACGCTACTCGATGTGACAATGACCTTGCCGGCACTGATGCCAACGTTTCGGGGTAACTGTCCTATGGTTACCATTCACGATTTTTTTCTTTTAATAACATCGAAACTTGATATAAAATCATTGTTCCCCAACTAAGGCTATGAATGGAAGTAGGATCGTTTGAACGGGGCACCACAAGGGCGATCTTACCAGCCGCTTATTCACGATTATAACGTTGGGTTTAATATAATTTTGTGAAGTCATTTACGTCCTATGTGAAAGATATACAAGTTTATTACAGCCTTGTCGTTCTTCGTTGAGTTAATATCGAAAATTAGAAAAATTACAGTAGAAAAAACCGTAAACTTTATCCAATTTGAAATTCAATGTACCGTACCCGGTATCCCAAAAGCCCATTTTGACTAACTACACTGAAACCTCTAGGCCCTATGCATTATTTTGAGAACCATTGTTTTCCAGCTTACATCGTTTATTTTCTCCCCCCTACTATTCTCATAACAAATGTTGAATATTTCTCGACGGATGGTTTTGTTTATTTGGCACCTTGAAAAATTATGGCGGTTGAACTGTATAAACGTTCATATAATCGAAATATTTAACAATGAGCTTATGGGTCTATGCTCGTCTTAAGCTGAAGTGGGAACGTTGGCAACTCGTTTAAAGCCTCGGCGGTATCACGCAGGCTGGTCGTTGTCACATCGAATACGCAGCGGCAATAACGTTAGATGTCGGTTCTAGTCCGGTCTGAACAATTTACTGATTACCACGGTATTGGTTTCGGTGTGGGTCACAACTTGAAGTGGCTTATTGCAAGATATACGAATCACGAACAATTCAATTATGATGCATTGTTTACATGTAGGCCTACTCCACATGAAGCACTGAAGTGAACGAAAATAATGGTTAAAAAAAATTAGCTATCCAGATTCAACAACAGATAGGCATAATGAAATAAAACACGACTAATTCAAAATTATACAATCTTCTACCTTTTTTCTGTTATAAAACTTCAAAAGGAACGAATAGGCCATAAAATCATATAAACAGTTGAGAAGCGATAAATATAACACCATGTTGAACCGACATCTCAAGTTACTGTTAAACAATCATCTAATAGTAACCTAGCTATGATCAAGCTAGACATTATATAGACATCATTGTTCATTTGTTAGTGATAACTTATATCCATCGTCTTTGGACATACAACCGATAAACTCCACTCTTAATAAACAATGCCATTTGAGCCCTGCATACCTCCCGACCCCTTGCCCAATTAGCAAGGGCATGCGTAACAGCGAGTCAAGTCTAGAGGTGTTTGAATGAGTAGGGGTGTGCAAATCCATGTTTTTTCAATTGAATCCACTTTCAGATTCGGTCTAACATGAAAGATTCAAAAAATTTCGAATCTTATATTTTGAAGTATTTTCAAGTTTAAAGAACATTTGCTGTAATGGTTAGACTTGTGCTGCATAAAATGTTTTATGCAGGGATAATTATGAGAATGCTGAGATAAGATTTTCACTTCCTGGGTCAAGTGTAACTCGATCAGCAGTGTCGTTGGTCCCATTATTACGCTTCACAATGTATGTTGAAAAGATTCTTATTCGGTAATTTTGATGAAGATTCGGTTCGAAATAAAGAGCATGGATTTGCACATCCCTATGAATGAGAACTGTTGTTCCACTCGAAACTACGGACTGAGCCACGAGATGATCGCGTAAACGACGTCATCTCTTAGAACGCAGGCTACACACGGAAAGCATGCGACCAGACAAACGAACGGCGCAATACGGCGCTGCGCCACCACGTACCTGTCCTCCAGCGGCGCACGCTGCGATGCACGCGTACTGCCCGTCTTCCCTGATCAGCCTGTTGACTGCGTGGCTGGCCAATCGGACGCCTGCAAACAAACAAGCACACATTGACAAAATACATTTAGTGTTGAGCATTTTTTTCATTGAGCAATTTTATACAAAATTAAGCCACCTCCATGTACAACTTTCACAATTTCTCAAGCAATTAGTTTTCACTCAAAACTAAAAAAAGTAACGGATTCATTGATTTCTAGTTGATGATTAGACCTACTACTGCATGTTGATTATTGTTGATGGACCCCACAATCCTGATAGGCCTACTGGATTTTGATGAATAATGATATTTACTTCCCTCATCTTTGAGAAAACTAGATTAGGCCTACATTGCCTCAATTTCAGAAATTATCAATTCTTTTGTCCTCCAGAGACCATGAGCTATGACGTAGGCATCAACTATTCTGTACAGAAACAAAAACAGAATCGAGTCATATCTACATTATGACTCAGAAAGAAGGCCGGATCCTGCAGGACAGATAACTTGAAATGTCTGAAACTGAGACAATGATTTCTAGTTTTCTCTAAAATTATGAAATGACCATTTTTATCATTCACTAAAATCCTGTTTCAAGATTGTGATGACCTTCAACAAACATATGTTTTCCTGCCCGCCATCGGGCTTGACCTGGGCTCGCTACGATACGTACCGGTGGCAGCAAACGGGTGCCCTATGCTCAACGATCCGCCCCAGTTGTTGAACTTGTCAAGGTCGGGCAGGCCGACCTTGGACGAGCGGTTCATGTACGTCTTGGCGAACCAGTCGGAGTCCATCGCCTTCATGTTTGCCAATATCTGGCCCTAAACACACCAAAAACATTTATTACCAACGTAACAACACTAAACCCGACTACTTGGGAACTCTAGTAAGAGCTTAAAAGTTGAAGGAATTATTATAATATCGTTGAAGAAAAATTTTGCGTTTTTGAATCCACACTACATATGATGGATGCATTCAATACCTGGTATGTAAAAAAATGTCAAGTCATTTGGAGGCTGCGGTTAATTTTCTAAATGCGGTCTGTATCACGGAAATCTGACCGACTTGCTACGATCAGCTGATGAGTAGGGTTGTGCGAACAGTTTGAAAACGAACTAGAACTCGAACGTTTGTTGCTAGTTCGAAGTTCGACGTGAAAAAAACTGGTTCGCACAACCCTGTTGATCAGTCAAACACTGCAACTTGTGCAGTACTTACGGAAAAAGGCGCAAAATGACCTAGATGTCGATGTGCCGTACATCCCAAATATGCACGCAAAGCTTCGTGAGAGCAGGATGGAAGTCTTCGCTATCGCTCATCAAATTAGGCCTAATTGCCAATTGGATTAAAAAGCGGCACAGAAAAAATGGTATAATTTCTATGACAACGGAGTAACATGTAAAATGTTTGAAGTTTCCACGGTTACGGGCGGCCTAAGAAAGAAGTGATGGACTTACTGCAAACGCCTCGTGCACTTCCCACACGTTGATATCCTTCATCGTAAGTCCGGCTCTCTCCAATACTTTGGGTACGGCGTACGTAGGACTGGAACGCAAGTACCAAACAAGTCAAATCACCACCCTTTTTCCAATCTAATCCATACAGTAAGTTCCTGTTTTTCAAATTTTGCTGTAAATCAAATAATGGTTTTGGTCCCCACAGAGTTTTGACCTCAAGCTTAGTGTTAATCATTTCAGTGTAGTTCTAAGTTTCATTACCGGTACTCAAAGTGGGTATTTTCTATTTTTGGGTTCATCGAATATCGAACTACTGTGTTGGGTTTAATGGCGCAATGTACCGGTAACAACGACTAAGATCTATCTATTGGCATTGTTGAATGATAAGTGATACGACAGGAAGATGAGGTGAAAGGTTATTTAATTAGCCACTGTGGATACTGAAAGGGAGCATATTCTTGTGAAATTCTTGAGAAACCATCCCACTATTCACAACAGAGGGTAAAACACAAAAAAATCGTGCCAGGATGGTTGATCATGACTCATGAGGTTGTCAGAATGGCGGCTCAGGGCAGTAGCAACTGATCTACCTGCGTCGTTACGTTGCCCCCCCCCCCCATACAAGGGAAACTCACCCGAGCAACAGCTGGTCGACGGGATCCTGGGACACGTAGATGAAGTCACGGAGGTATCCTTTCGGCTTCAGTCCGAGCTCTTTGGCTTTCGCTTCCGTCATGATGAGGCAAGCCGACGCACCGTCAGTCTGAGAGAGGACGATGAATCACAATTAGGGCTACTTTCGATAGTGTTACGAGTCCATGCAAATAAACTAGGTTGTCATTGTCAATATTATGTAGGTCTGCAGTTTGATTCTTATTCTGTCAATCGATTCGACAGTTTAGTATTTCAATTCAATATTCGATAAAGTTGAATCATTATGATCGACATCTTTTGAAAATGGTAAATAGCTTATACGATCATCTGCTGGCAGGAATTTCATGTCGCTTAAAAGAAACTCAATCATCAACCACTCGGCCAAATGAAAGTCACGGAACATTGAACGTTCGTACTGAGCTAGGTACGTTCATTTGCTCGGTAACAATAAAGTAGCTTTCCCAAAGTCCCTAACAACTTTACTGAAACTGAAAATATGAAACTGAACATTTTGATAGTTTTTTATATGAACATTTTGGTATCACTGTAATTTTTCCATCGAGCAACAGCCACATTATCATTATTTAAACATTTATATTTGGTTAACGATGAACTGTACTAATGACCAAGATCTATTGGCGTCGATGGATGATATATTGATGAGATGAAAGGTTATTTCATCAAGTGAACGATAAGCTGTGCACTAACCAGGAATGATGCGTTGGCGGCGGTCACGGTGCCCTGAGGCTTGATGAATGCAGGTTTCAGTTTGGCCAACTGTTCGGGCGATGAGACACGGATGCCGTTGTCCTTGTCCACCAGCTTGTCGACGCCGGGAACTGAACGAAAATAGACGGAAACAGAAACGGTGAATCGTTTGCATCGTAGAGGCTCTGATAGTCACGGTCATGTAATTGGATTTGTACCCGATTGTTTTAGGGTTACATTTACAGTTTGTGTGGAGCTTATTACATGGTGGTTTCACTCACCAGTCAATCTTGTTCTATTTCATGAGAACTGTCTTTGAACCCACCGATCTCTGCTCTACCTATAGTGCACAACGTGAAACTATGTGTCATGCCTTCTGCGACCCTCAAATATCACCATTTCAGGTAACTGTTGCTTCAGCTGAGCCGCCGTAAACGTCACTTAGGCAACAAAGTTGGTCCCTTGCATCACTACTAGATTACTCATGATCGGAAGGTTCTTAGGTTTTGGAGAGTACAATTGTTTATATTTCATTTTGACTAAAGATATGTTACGCGTAAGTGTTGTGACACTCGAAGAAATTATTGTAAGTAGTTGAATAATCGTATTACAAACTGAATATAATTTCCACAATTTCAACTATTCGAATAATTTCCTGGATTTGAAGGAATGTAAATTTAATTTTATCATCCCACTGTGGCAGTAATGAGCTATGTGTGTCCAGAGAAAACGCACCATATTACTTTCAACTAGGGTTGCCAATCGATCAAGAAATCGTAAACGATACCGAAGTGTGCTGTAGCGAAAATTGATCGAAAATATCGAATTATTAGGAATTCCATTCGATATCAAACCGAAATTATCATATCGAATATCGATCGAAATTATCGAAATATTTCAAGGTCTGAATCATGTTCTTTTAGTCCCCTGTAATCTCTTTGCTAGGCCTAGTGATAATCTTCCTTTGCGTTGTGTCGACACTTCCAGCATCAACAAATAAATGACATCAACACCCATACAGAATAGTCACAATTATACAGAGACTGTCGGTTGTCAGTGTTAAGAATAGGGCAAACATGCGATAGTCCATCCCAAGTATTCTTATCATGGTGTTTATAATACTTGACAATTGACTCTTTGGGAATCGTATTACTTCACGGATATCATTCCACTTGATTAGTCACTTAGTCCTGTTTATTCACTCGATATCGAATTCACTTCTGATATCAAAGTAATAAAAAATCAAACGAATTGATTCGATATCGAATCAAAATGATGATATCGAAAAACGATCTAAATATTCGATTGGCAACCTTACTTTCAACTCTCAATACATGTTCGTTATCGCGTTACCTTTGAACGGCACGAGGTCGGTGAAGTACCCCTTGTCCTGGGCCTGTTGCGCGAGGCAGTGCGACCGCATGGCAAAGTCGTCCTGCTCCTTGCGAGTCACGCCGAACGCCGCCGCCAGACGGTCGCCCGAGTGGCCCATAGTCTCGCCAGACGAGAACTCGGCCACCGCCGGCAGCTGCAGGCAACAACAACACAATTCAGTCACCATCTTGAGCTACCAGGACTGACAATAATATAAAAATATGAAAATAAATTTCAATGTTAATATCTATATATTTTTTTTAATAACATAGAAACTTGATACAAAATCAGTGTTCCCCAATTGAGGCTACGGATGAAAGATGAGATCGTTTGAACGGGGCACCACAAGGGCGATCTCACCAACCCATCAAATACAGTATAGTGAAATCTCTCATCCATCATTTCCATCATTTATCCATCATTTTTCAAGGGACCATCCATATAAGAAGACAACCCATCCAGGAAAAATCAGCACGTATTAAATGGGGGAGTGGGATGAGACAAGCGGATCCTGGAACGATGTAGGCCTCAAGAGGTTTACTGTATAGATATAAATATATGACACATGGGTTCCGAGTTTTGAAGACCGAGTAGGACCGATCTTTACTTGAAGGGAAATATACTCTTCTCAAAACCCAGATAACCAATTAGATTGGGCCAAGTGGTTAAGGGAAAAAAAATGAAACGACATAAGTTTTACATAGACCTATCAAGTAGAACAATGCTGGTATATCAATACAATAAAATCATTTGTTCTACCATAAATATTATAAAAGGTCATCAAGTATCTGGCTGATATAACCGGAAAATAACCCGGCCTGGGAGGCAAGGTAGCCCCTAGTAACCTAGCTGTCAAGTGGTTGAAACTCTAGTCTTACCTCGGGCACGAGGAAAGACGGCCTGAGCGTCGATAAAAGAGACAGCTTCTGTCCCACGGACTTGGCCTTGTTCGCGCGGAGCAACAGGCTGCGCATCTGGCGCGAGTGGCGGATCGGAACGTCCGACATGAACTCGGCGCCGCCGGCAACGATGATGTCGTACGTGCCGGACGCAATCAGACCGATTCCTGCAATCGTTATCGCACAACACGTTCAAGGTCAAACATTTCATATTGTATGTATACTGAATAATCAGTGGAACCCACTTGGGCATACAAAGGAATTAACTCGATCAAGCGATTTTCATTCATAAATGTTTAGGTGTGATGGTTGAGAAGTTGAGAAAAAGAAAATGAGAATTGGTTATGTGGGTATCTCTTACTTACGAAAAACACGTACAAAACCTATTAGAAAAAAGTAACTACACAAACATATGAAATTTCTGGAAAATTGAAAATACACACAAATTTCGTGAAGTAATTTGCGTTGCGGATGCAGCGTTATTGGTAGACCTACATCACACGTAATTTCATGACCTGAAAATGTCACGGAATCGGGAATAAATGTGGAAACATTCATATTCTTGATTCCATCGCTTGAAAAACTTTTCGTGACTTCGATAAGCAAACACAGAATAACAGAAGACCACCACTAATATTACCGGTGGTCCTGGCAATATTTCAAATTTCTGGGAAAATGACAACACACAGGAATTTTGTGAAGTAAATCACTGTTTCAACGTGATAACATTACTATATGAACCAATATTGGTAGGCCTACATTACGCTCAATTTCATGACCTGAAAACGTCAAGGAATCAGGAATAAATGTGAAAATATTAATATTATCGATTCCATCAATTAAAACCTTTTCACAACTCACAAAAAACAAATACAGAATAACAGAAGAATATCACTAATATTACCGGTGGTCATGGCAACGTTGGAGCTGATGCACGCCATGGTCACCGTGTGCGCCGGTGTCTTGTCGGAGAATCCGGCAGCTAGCGCTGCTTCACGTCCGATGTTACTGGTCTTCACCTCCTGGATCACCGAGCCGTAGATTATGTAGTCTATGAGTTCCTTAGGGACTCCTGTCTTTTTCACAAGCTCCCTTGAACATTATACGAAATTGAAAACATCGAAGTATAGCGTTGATGATTCAGAGCTAAGAGTGAGGTTTTGTTGGTCTACAGATAGTTTAAACTTGAAAAAGTACCAGGAATAAAATGGCAGACACATATCACGAAAACCGTGGAGATTCGGCAACTTTAAATTGACATTACATCAAAACCTCAAACCAGAACCTTTCTCCACTAAGCACAATACAACAAGCAAACATTTGGGTTTACTTGACTAAACCCCCACTCAAAATATTAATTCCTCAAAATGTTATGGCAATATAGGCCAAACAGATGATTGAAACAATAAAAAATGTTCGAGAGTGGAAATGATTGTGCAAGCGATTCCAATCTACGCGTTCTTTTTTCAGTTAATAAATTGCCTTTAAACCGGTATCATTGTGTGCCGGCATCTATGTTTCAGTTATAATCTGGAGATACCATTCAGGCATATTGTTTCTGAGCATCATATCAGGTATGGTATGCTAGGCTAGTACAGTAGGCCTAGGCATGATGTGGTATAAATTTAGTAGGGCCTATGAGAAATTCAACTCACACTAATGAATGTCGCGCTAGATCGTATGTCATCAACTTGGAGTAGTCTGTGCCGGAAAGTAAGAACGGTGTTCGAACGCCATCGACAAATACAATGTTCTTTCCAGTCTTGTCTTTGCATTTGGATGGTGCAAGGGCGAATTGTGTTCCAGAAGTTGAAATGGCTCGTAAAGCTCCTGAAAAATCATTAGTAGCATAGAAAGAGATTATAATGTAGGCCTACTGGTATGCCTACATAGAAACATTACATAATCTTTAGTAACCATACTAGATCTGGATGAATATAATAGGCCCACCTAGGCCATTAACTCAATGCCTAGGCCTAAAGGGCCTTATTGAGCAACTAGGAACCAATAATCAGCCAAATGAGACCTGGGTGTGCCTAGGACAAGTGACTAGGTCTACTAGAATATAATATGTTCCCATCCTTGTAACATTGATTTCATATAGGCCTAGGCTTGGTGTGGCTGATAAATATAGGTTTAGGCCTATTCTAGTAAAATCTCCGGTAATTTTACTGTTACACTATCACCAATTGGTGTTTGATTTTCGATTTTTTGGTGTTTTCTGAAAGATCCTGTTTATATCATTCAGAAAAAGTTGCAGGAGGTTGAGAATTGCTGGTTTTTATAATTTTTAAACTCACTTGAATCTGTTGGTTTTTGTATGGTTTTTTGATAGGGGTGGTGCTGGAGGGGGTGATTTTCGTTGGTTAGGTTAGGGGGTAGGTTGATGCCATGGTTGGGGAGGGGGGGGGCTTCTGGAGGGTGTAATCTCTGGTAGGCCTAGGTGAGTGGTGAAGGTTGGGAAAGAAAAACACAAGTAGGCGTGCTCAGTGTCTCTGTAATTTTACCAAATCTCCTACAATCCATGCAAGAGGCTAAGGCCTAGGCATGCTAGGCATAGAGGAAGGACTTCCTCTATGGCCTAGGCCAATGCCTAGGCTAGGCCTAGACCTAGGCAGGCATAGTCATTGAGTGTATTATAAAGTCAATGGCTTAGCCTGGGCAATGTATTATAAAGTCAATGGCCTGGGTCAGAACTCGGATCCATTTATTTGAGATTTATACAAAGTATAGTACGAAGGGCAATTAGGTTTAGGTGTAGGCCTTAAAGGATCTCGACCTTTAATCCAGCGTCAAGCTCTTTAGGCTAGCCCAGTTAGGCCTAAAATGACACGACAATTTCTGATTGATAAGCCTCAGGCCTCGGTCTAGGCCTAGGATGTTAGCACCGCTCTTCGTATGTTTCCAGTGAAGGCCTAATCGATCGATCAAAGCTTTGAATATATATCTCAGTATGAGGAAATATTAATGTCATATGCAAATACAAAATACTTACCATACTTAGCGTGGGAATAGCTAGAAGAAACTGGGAGCTTCCCAAAATTACGAGCTACATAAGAAGCCATCTTGAAAACTGCACAGTGAAGGCAGAGCCACCGTAGGCAGAGCGATGTGAGCGTAGAAACTACTTCACACTGGCTGTGTTTTTGTTGTGATGACAGTGATGCCATTTTAAACAAGAGTATTATCATCGAGTGGGTCGGAAACAACTTGCCTTTGAATTTTATTGTTCTTCATCGTATTTTCACGGGACGTCGTTAGGATTTGTGTACTGGGAGGGAAGGGGGGGGGGGGGGGGGGGGGGTAGGTTGGGCACCAGACGCGCTGAAATGGGGTCTGGAGCCCCACAGTGAATTTTTTGTACCGTACCATTTTTAAAGTGATTTTGTCGATTTACAAGCAATTTTGGAGGCAAATAATTGAATCATTATGGATATTTTCGAAGTTATTTTCAATAATTGAATCATGCAGATTTTTTAGTCATTTTGCTATTCACCCCTCCCCACCGAAGCCCCGCATAGGAAATTTGTTGAAATATGGTATTTTGTAAGTGATTGTGGCGATCTACAAGCAGTTTTGGAGAGTAATAGTTGAACCATGGACATTTCCGAAGTTATTTTCAATCAATATGTTGGCATTCTGGACATTTTCGAAGTTATTTTCGTGATATCTCCCAGCAAAATATTTCATTGTCTGTTATTCGTAGGTCAACACGAGTCAACATACATAGGCCTATATATGTTTTTTTGTAGAAGGATGAATTATTAGTGGGGCGCAAATGACGATTGGTGGGCCGCGCGCCCCACCTTGGACCCCCTAACGACGTCCCTGAATAAAAGATGGCAGTATATAAAGATTATAGATTTTTTTTATTATGCTTAACGACGCTCTGTAATTATAGCAAAGATCTATTGGCGTCGGATGGATGATTAATGAGATGATGGGATGATGAGATGAAGGTTTCTTGGGTAATGGGAAGGATAGTGGGGAAAAGCGGTCATGGCCGACTCATTGTAGGAACCATCCCGTCATTAGCATAGACTACAGAGGGAAACCATGAAAAACCCCTGCAAAGATGGTCGGCGACGGGGATCGAACTGGGTTCGAAAACCCCTTATTTCCCGTATCACATGAAGCGAGCGCGTAGACTAATTGAATTGAAGATCGATTGATTGAAGTTCAACTATATCTCAAGATCTCGATTTCCATAAGAGATAAAAAACTTATTCTATTTCTTCTTCAGTTCGTATCCTACAGATTCTTGTAGCCTACAGATTGATAAGCACGCAGACCACAGTATTACTTCATCGCTCCCACAGAGTGGACGTGTTTTTAGTGGGACCGGTTATTTGTAGTGAAAGAATGCGTGAAAAATGGCGACGGCAATCAAGGTAAAAACTACAAATATTATATAAATTTGTATCACAAATTAATAAATAGATAAATAGACGAAACGATCATTATAATATTTAATCATGCTAATTTTCTTGAATTAATTAATGTTACGGTTTAGAGGCGCGTCAACAACGAGGTTATTAAGCGCATTTTAATTTTCTCCAATAGCTTGAGAAAGTGTGAGTTAAAGAACAGAGGTTCGTTCACAACCGAAATTACGAGTAAACTCAAATTGAAGTCTTTAAGGGGTACATGCACGGTGTTTATAAAATAGATAAATTCATCTTTACTATTTGTTTCTATGTTCGCGAACCAGGGTTTGAATAAAAGTATATGAACTACAAGATGATTTTATGCTCTTCAATCAATATAACATTCTATTTTTGTGATTTCAATCAGTTCCAAGATAATACGCCAGTAAATTTGTATCACACTCTCGGTTTATTTTATTGACGTATTATCTTAAAACTAATTGAACTCACAAAAATAGGATGACATATTGATTAAAGAGCATAAAATTATCTCGGAATTGATATACTTCTTATTCAATTATACTGGACCAAGGAACATAGAAAAAATAATAAAGATGAATTTATCCATTTTTATAATCACCGAGGAAGTTTGCATGGCAAGTCACAACAATAATACACCGACGCCAATAGATCTTAGTTATCATGACAGAGAGTCGTTGATCTCAATATAAATAACTGGTAACCAACGATATAATAACAATTGAATCACTGAGACAATTGGTTGAGTGGCTAGTACACTGTACCGTCATTCAGGAGACCGGGGTTTGATTCCAGCTATGGTCGATCATCCCATGACAGAGTTTTTTCGTGATGTTCCTGTCGATCAGGTCAATACTGGGATGGTTCATCACCAATCGGCCACGACCGACTCTTTCCCACTATCCAAAAACACATAATAAAATAACCTTCCATCTCATTATCCGATCATATCCAATAGGGATATTATATTATTATTATTATTATTAATATTATTTTCTTGCCACTTGACGTACTGCTTGAAATGCTTAAACTTAAACTGCTTAAAATTAATATTTTTCAATAATTCTTCAAACCAATTTTGTAAGTAGAATATAAAACAAAAATCAATGTTTTTGTTCTTCTTTCTACTTCAACTACCTTGTTAAATTACAGTACGTGAAACACGTCCGAATTTGAATTTGTATACTCATAATTAAATATTTAACCCAAAGTTAAGGCCTTTTGAAGGGCTTTGTGGATGTTCTTTTGTTGTAGTTGTGATCTTCTTCTGTATCAGTGTATTTGACTAATAATAATAATAATAATAATAAAAAAAAAATCTTCCAAAGGACATGAGCATAAAATGAATTATAATGCAACATGTTTCATCGACGCCAAAATATCTTCCTTGAATCAAATATAAATCGAACACGTTAATCCACTGATAACTGTTTAATGTAGGACCCAGTTTTTTCAATATGTCGTTAAAAACTGATCTACTGTTAACTTGCTCCATTGGTTTCCTGCGTTATTTCATCAGCGCATCAGTCGATTAGCCTGAAGGAGTCTTGAACGAACAATTGATGAATCGGGCCCAGTTAATGTTTCGTAATAGTTTTGAAATGGAGTAGAAAAACGAGCAAACCGCATTCCTGGTGTTAAAGTTTAATTGATTCTAATTTAAAATTTCCGAAGATAATTATTTACATACTGGGAAAACATGGAATATGCGTTGTACGATGAGCGAGATGTCCATATAAAGGATAATCGGAAATTCTGATATACACACCTTCACGCATATAAAATAACATTCAGTCGGTTACTATCGAATCTAGGGAGCCGTGAATCTATCACTGCAACATTTTTCTGCTATTATTCACATCTATTCGATGAATAAAAAACATTTATTATATTATTTTCTTCAAAACGGCTAGTCCGACTTTTTTTTTAATAATGAGTGTTATTAATATGTATGTATTATTTACATTTGGGGAAATTTTGAATTATATTGGAGGGATTTTAGTTTTCAATTTTTTCTGCCCAGCCTAATCCTATGAGGTTTTTAGAAACTTAAGACGATGTTTCTCAAAAACTTGTACAACCGATTAGACCCCAAAACTACACAGTTTCAAGTTGGATAAGTTTACGTAAATACATTTCTTGAATGTCGATCTGTCAACCCCTGCGACCTGTGCAGTGTTTACAAACAAACAAAAAAACAGAAAAAAAAACAGAAAACCACACAGACACAGCTTTCGCTAAATCATGGAAGATTTCGCTAACGCTCATCTATAACTATCGACAAGACCGCCTTAAAGTCTTGAAACGACCAAGACCAAGAAATTAAGATTCATTCCCCACTCCTTTGTCTCTACCCTCCACACACCCCTCACCCTGTAGTACCGTCAATCATCGCTAAGAGTGCTGAAAATCGTTTCGACGACTGTGCTGCAGTCAACAGTAAGACGGATGCTTGCCTGGTTGTTTGCCAAGTCTTCAACTTTATTGCTAGTAGCGCTCTAGGAATGTATAGCGATGAGTTATGTAACTTCAGGTAATAATGAAAGGGTTTCGAATCTCGTGAGGAAACTTACATGGCCATGGGTCATCTTGAGTACCTCATAAGTCAATGGACCCTAACTACTAATAATACATATTAATCTATCAAAGTCTCGGTCTCTTGGAGCTATAGCTGATCTATAGGACGATATTTCAAGTGGCAGTCCAGAATTGACCTGCTGATGGTCAAGGCGTTTTAGGAGATTGAACCGTGTGCAATAATTTGATCACGTGATCGCAGGTGGACCGGTTTATTGGTGGACCGAGGCATACTCTGATTGAGCCAGCGTTTGAGTCAAGGCCTACTGGTATAGGGCCAAGGTGAAGGTTGATGACCACAGAAGTCAGGTGCGGAGTGCAGTTATTTCACAACTAACTAGCGTTTTCACAACGCTTTATATATATATATATATATATATATATATATATATATATATATATATATATAGGGTTTAACGACGCACTGATATGAGGTAGCGTAGATCTAATGGCGTCGGATGGATGATTAATGCAATGATGGGATGATGAGATGAAGGTTTCTTGGGTAGTGGGAAGGATAGTGGGAACAAAGCAGTCATGGTCTATATTGTGGGAACCATCCCGGCATTACCCTAGACTATAGAGATAAACCACGAAAAACCCCTATAAAGATGGACGGCGGCGAGGATCGAACCGGGTCCGAAAATCCATCGTCTCCCGGATCACATGAAGCGAGCGAGTTAACCACTACGCTGCATGTACCGGTAACAAGATCTATTGGCGTCGGGGAATGATGGAATGATGAAATGAATGGTTTTATTTGATAATGTGTTTTTGGAGAAAAAAACACTAGTGGGATAGAAACGGTCGTAGTATATTGTTGAGTTTTCATCCCAGTATTCATCTGAACGAGAGAATGAACAATGAAAAACATGTCAGACCATAGCGGGAATCGTCCAGCTAAATGACGTCCAGTGTGCTAGTCATTGGATACCACCGGTCTAAGTCAGGATTTTAAGATTCATTGGCGTAAGGGAATGCTACAGGTGAAAATTACTGGTTGTTGGCTTTATCTTCACTTTTGGTCTCCGATATTTGCGGTAATAGTTAGTAGGCTATTCCGTGTTTGGTTTGTCAGAGCTTATGGTAGAATCCTCAGGAACTTACTGGAAGAAAAACCGGGTGATAAATTTACCAAATGAACCGGTATTTTTACAAAACCAGTTGCTATTGCTGAATAAAAAGTTGCCAAAGAAGACCAAACGATTATTGAATGACTGAGATGTGTGGCCGAGTGGTTAATACACTGAACCGTTATTCAGGAGACCGGGGTTCGATTCCCGCTATAGTTGACCATCTTGACAGGGGTTTTTCGAGGTTTCCCTCTGTCGTTCAGGTAAATACTGGGATGGTTCCTTAACAACAGGCCACGAACGACTCCTTCCCACTATCCAAAAAACACCTGATAAAATAACCTTTCGTTTCATCATCCCATCATTTCATATATCGTTCACCGACGGCAATAGATCTATCGTAGTCATCAGTAGAGTGCGTCGTTAAGCCCAATATAAATGAATGATTACTGCATGAATGCTAACGGTGAAAATAACTGGTTGGCTTCATTTTTAGTTTTCTAATTATATTGGGTTCAACGACGTAATGTACTGATGATAAGGATCTATTAATTCCCCGTGAGTGATATATGAAATGATGGGATGATGAGACGAAAGATTATTTTATCGGGTGTATTCGGAAAGTGTGAAGGAGTAAGGCTTTGAGAACGACGAATTGCGGGGGGGTTTTGCTCCCCCCGCAGGTATGCCTGGATTCAACACTGACTTCACCCAGTTCATAAAATGATCACAGGATTCAAAGTTTTAATTACTGTTTGTTTCATGTATTAAAGGTGATTACTTTGGACGATAAGTTGGATAAGGACGAGAAGAATCAAGAGGATGATCTCCGAGATCCGGGAAAAAACATTATCAAACTCATCAAGTACTTCCTATTGGTCATAGCATTCCTAGCAGCTTTAAAATTATCCATCGGTACGTATGGCACTCTCTCTCTGACGAGAGTTCCACGATTATTATCGATTATCGATTATGAGTCGATTTAGCGGAATATTAGTTTGTTGGTGATAACTTTTGAACAGTGCTTGATATCGAAATTCTGAAAACGACGTTTGTCCTCCAGGAAACAGTTTTTTTCTTACTCGATTCTGTTCATGTTTCTATACAGAATCGGTAATGTCTACGTCATGACTTATGGGCTAATTGTGCCTTGTCTAGCTCCGCGTTTAGTTTCAAATGTTTTTCAAACAGTAATTTGACTTTGAATTATTCCAGATGTAAACGATTATGTTACTTCATACAATAAAGAAGAAGCCCCAGAGTTGAAAGATCTTCAGATCGAAGTAACTTCTAGTCCATTTCACGTCTACTTCTCTGTTGATGATCAGGTAAGTCAAAAGAGGGTTAAGGGGGTGCGTGCACGGTGCTTACACAAATCGAGAAATTTACCGTTTCTATTTTTTTCCATCTTCAAAAACCATGCAGTGTAATTGAATGAAGAGTTCACATCTCCAAGATAATTTTATGCTCTTTGATTATTATGACATTCTAGTTTTGTGAATTCAATCTAATCTGAGATAAGACGTCAATGAATTTCATCACATTCTTTGTATTTATTGACGTATTATCTTATAACTGATTGAATTCACTGAAATAGAATTTCATATCAATTAAAGAGCATGAAATTGTCATGGAGATGAGAACTTTTCATTCAATCACACTGGTTTTTGAACATGGACGAAAATTAGTGAAAGTGAATTTCTCTATTAGTATAAGCACCGTGCATGAACCCCCTTAAATGTACATCTTCCTTTTCAGTTTGTTCATTATTTTATTGTGTTGAGCATTTATAAAATTGATGTAACTTTCATGTATAAGGGTGTAAACCATACAAACCACCCCCGGTATCGACTGTATTGCTATACAACCTGGTAGACGAAGTGATTGGAATCTTGGTGCTAGAGGCACAATTTCTCACTTCTTCGTTGAATTTTGTAAACGATTTAACCTTAGTAACGAAGTTTCATTTATTGTAGAGTTAGTTTTTTCAGCCTTGAAAGCATCCATTTAAATTTTTAGAGTCGAAGAACGAAGATGTATTTTGACGATACTCGAAATATTATTCTGTTCATAGCTATTAACGCGGACAGAACGTGGACTCCACATTGTCGTACTCAACCAAACAGATGGCCAACTCCTCACTAGCAGAGTATTCGACAATAATGTGAGGGAAATGAAAGAATTCATGAACAACATCCTGGACGGAAGAATCATCTTATTGGCCATGAAGGTATAACACAGTCTCAATCTCTCGATCGCTCTTTATTTCATGCTTTTTTAATGCAGCATCTTTTAATGCTGCTAGGTTATATGGGAGTACGAATGAGCGGGTGATAGTGAAACTATGGAGTGATGATAGATGAAAGTACAATTACAATAACCCGTGCCTTATGCGGGACTCGAACCCACGCCCAACGGTGAATTCAGTTCCTACCGCTAGCGACAGTCGACTGAGCCACTGGGGCGGCTTTGATTCCTCTTTACATCTCTGAGAACTGAGAAAACTTTTTTGATCGTCGATTTATTCATTTTGATTGGTATAGGGCCTTTCATTCGGTTTGTCAAACATTTCAAATGCCGATCAACAAATACTTTCTTATGAGCAATTCTCAACAGAAAAGGAACAGAGTAAGGTAATCGGTGATAATAATAAGGTAAAAAGTAAGGTAATCGAGAAGGTACATAAATGCACATATTGTTCATTTCAGGTTTCTATTTTCAATGAAAATTATGTAGTTTATTGCTCTGTTTATAATTTTCCCAACGTTTGCAGGGTCTTTATTGACAATAAAATTCCGTTTCCAATATAAATATTTTCTTTGGCGTAAATAGTGCAATGCAATAGTTTCGATAGGCCTACATGTTTTCGACGCCAAATATATTTGTCATAATATTGTGTTTAGTGGTACTCTCCATCAGTCTCTTCATTCAAGTCATTGACAATTGCTCATCTTATTCTGAAGTTAGTTATCAGTCCTTTGGTGATCAAAGTCTCAAGTGTTTTCAATTTCGATATGTCCAGAATTTATTTTTGGTATTAAAGGAATTATCAACATTGTGTCAATGTAGCAGTGAAGATCTATGTTGTTGTGTCTACATCAGGTATCACCAGAAATCGGTCAGTTCTCAGACATTCTTTCTTCTGATTTCAGGTCGACAATCGGAATCAACTGAGTCAGAGTATGAAGCTCTATCTGATGGGAATGGGTTCTGTTCATGCCCTGAATCTCACAGCTGATGATCAGTGGGCGATGGTGGCTCAGCCTGGCGTGGCAGTGCCGGTACTGGGAGAGATGGTCACAAAAGGAATTTTCTCTTTGAATGAACCGGTGAAGCTGAGAGTTACAATGCCCCGGATTTTCGACAAACCTGGTAATAATTAATGCACTTAGGACATTCAGTGTGTGTATACTAGGCAAATGCAGAATATGCGTTGCATGGGCGTCGGCAGGAAGAAATTTAAGGGGGGGGGGGGGCAAATTCCCAAATTCGAGAATGCACAAGTCCCAGTGGGAATGGGGGAGAGGGGATTTTTTGTGGATTTTTTGAAATTCCATCGTTTTATGGTGTTTTGGTAGGTTTTATGACTATTTAATTAGCTTTTGATTTTTATAGAGATAGAAGACAGATAATGTTGAATTGGTTGAATTCTATGCAAGCAGTTGATCCTATTCATATTTTTAAATACTTCATCATACAAAATATCCAAAATGAGTTAGTAGAATCTGATTGGTCTGTATGATACCCAACATCAAAATTTCCAGGAAATAAGAATAGCCCAATAAATCATATTCGTCAATCGGCGAAGGCATAGCCTTGCCTACCCACCCCAGTCCCATCAGACTCATGACCACCCACGTAACAAGACATGCTAAAATATGTCACCGGTACAGTCGGTACTTACAAAGTTTCGAAAAACATCATTGTTTAAAAAAAAAAAAAATTCAATTTTTCAAATAAATTTTTGCTTGGTCCCGGGTGGAGGGTGGGCAAGTGCACCCCATTGCCCCCCGCTGCCGACGCCCATGATGCGTTGTACGATGAGCGAGATATCTATATAGAGTATAATCGAAACTCTACACACCTTGACACATATAAATTATTATTCTCTCAGTTACTTTTCTTTCAGTTACCGGTAGTTATCTTTGCAACAGTCTGCTATTATTTCCTATCTAATCGATTAATGAAACACATCTATTATATTATTTTCTTTGAAACGGCTGGTTCAAATTGAACACACATTTTTAATATGTGTTACATTTTTGTGTTCACATTTGAGGAAAATTTGAATTATATTAGTGAGATTTTATTTTTCAATTTTTTCCACTCAGCCTAATCTTATAGGGGTTTTAGAAACTTTGAGATGATGTTTCCAAAAGATGGTCCAACAGATTTGACCCTAAAACTATACAGTTCAAAGTTGGATAAGTTCGCGTATACAGAAAAAGTTTCATGTCGACCAATGGTGCCTGCGACCTGTGCAGTGTTTGAAAAAAAAAAAAAATCACACACACAGACAAAGCTCCGTAAGAATTGGACGGAAATCTTCGCTAACGCTCATCTAACTATTAAGCAGGTCTAGCAGTTGATAATGTGAGACGATAGTGGCAAATTAGAAGTGAAACATAATACTTGAAGAAGTGTCTTTTAAAATATCCAACTGATTTGCTTGAAATTGTTCACAGAAAGCAAGAACACATGCGACATGCTGCTTGACGATGGAAGTTATGATGCGGAATTTGGATATTGGCAACCTAAAGGCTGTAAAATGCACTTATACAATCGCGATGAAGCTGTATCATGCTTCAAGATCATGAAAGAAGATGGATACAATACCAAGATAGCATTTTTAGGAGATTCTAGAATCAGACATATCTTTCAGAACTTAAAAACATTCTTATCCGACATTGAAATCATTATACCGCATGGGGTCAACGCCACTTATGAGAACACAGATTATGCTGTGGATTTGAAACTTTTCTGGTCCCCATTTGTCGATGAATCGTTCACGGAGTACTTCAATCAGTGGGAGGTAGGTACTGGTTATCAATCAGAATATGCCATTGAGAATTCTTCTCTCTTTTCCTGCGTCAATTTCCAGCGTCAACATAACAGAAACTATGGTAGTGGATAATTTTTCAAATAAAAAATGGTGAAATTGCTTCATACCTTTCAGAAAATAATCTTTTGAAATACTGTAGCAATTGGTTATGTCTTTTCTTATAGCAATTGTTATGTCTATATTAAAAAGTGCAGATATAAAAAGAGTTGCCAACTATATATTCAACTATGGTCTTTGCTATAATATTTGATCCATATAAGCGTTCCTCATAAATATTGTCTGCTCTCATGATATATTCATTCATTATTTAGCATCTTGCCTTGTTGACTTTTATCTTAATTCATAGCAGCAAAATCACAGTCGCTGTAACTTATTCCCGCTCGTTCTGAGAATATTTCCTTGATAACTGTGAGTGACAAATGAAAAATATTTTGATTTAGAAATCAACTACTCCGCCTCGGATTATTGTGGCATGCAACACGTTATGGCATATGTTCGTGATAAGTAAAGATATCATCAACACAAGTCAAGATGACTATGGAATCAAGAATTACACAACAGCACTGAAAAAAATGGTCGAGGTAGTCAAACGAGTAACGGACAGGGGAATTAGAGTATACTGGCCGATTCAAGAACCAATATCCTACGAAGAAATCTATAAAACGAAATGGAGGAAAGATAATCCAGATCGTATGACGAACGAAAGAATTGATATGTACAATGCAGCTACAATTGAGGTAAGTTAATTTCGTTCAATTCAACGATGCACAGCATTTTTGGTCAATATATCCAATTTGTATTTAGGTCCTGAAAAATGATATACATCATCTTCCAAATCATGAGGTTGGACGTATTTTTATTCCCTGTTAGATGAAGACGTAGGTTACTACCTATATTTAAATTAGGTTCGACGTAATTAGGATATGATACGTAAAAGTTTGACACTCTCCATTCAGTTGGTGGGTCACAATATGTTGAGCATCACTAGTTTAATTGGTGAAGTTTCTCTTCATTCGCTTGATGTAAACTTTTTTTTTTTAATAACATCGAAACTTGATACAAAATCATTGTTCCCCAATTAAGGCTATGGATGGAAGATTATATCGTTTGAACGGCGCACCACGAGGGCGACTAATAATAGACTAGACTATAATATTGTATTTTGCAGATACTTCAAGGAAGCGGGGCTCACATTTGGAGGAGCTTCCGAATGATAGGGAAGAAGAACATGCACGAGCTACGCGATGGTCTACATCACAGTCACACGGCGAGGAACAATCAATTCCAGGTAGACTTAATTATAGTCTGTCTCACCATTCTGGAGTAACTGTCGGAGATCTTTGTAGTTTGCTCATCTATTTTCAGAATTCCGGCGAATAGGTAGGTATATAAATAAGTCAATCATCTCTGTAGATTTCATCGAACTCACACACCGTTGCATTTTACTTAAATTATATTATACCCGAGTTGACTTGAATCTATAATAAGATTTCTGGAGCGATGTAGTAACGTTGTACAACAACTCTTACCTAGTGACAAGCTTGTCCTCAAAATGTACTCGAGAAGAGCTCCTTTGTTACTGTTGGAGTTATGATTGACATGTTTACCTATTCAGCAGTTAAGCTGATCGATGAGATAGCAACAGTTACTCCAGAATGGTGAGACAGACTATACTTGAATGTATCATTAATCGTAGTTGAATCAAGTCAAGCTACAAAAGTATTATAGCCAACGAACTTCCAGAGATATATATCGACACAACTTATTCGACTTTCAGGATAAAAAAAAGAATTACATAGATGAAAGCATTGTCGATAAGGAGATAGACACTGAAGAATAAGTGCATTTTGAGGTATATGTTACGGGTTTTTTTTCAGGTATTATTGAATTCTTATTGTAACAAACATATGAGCTTCGATGAAGATAATATATGTTGTACTGAAGACAGTAACAAACAATTGGACCCTACTACTCAGTCAACTGGAACAATATGGCGGCACAACAATGAGCCTCTAACGACAACTGTTCTTCAAGAAATCACATTCACGATACTAGCGATATGGTGAGGAAAAGCAATATGGTATAATTTTTTTTTGAACAGTCCTTCCAAGAACATGAATGTTCACGCTGGTGGAAACGCAAGCGAATAAACTTCAATTAATTGATTACATATTATGATCTAGAGACAGCAAATGAAGTACATTTAAACACTCAACCGTGAGTTTTTCTGAGCATTGAATTTACCAACCAAATGCTCTTGAACGAACTTACGAACACATAGTGGCAGGTGCAAGCTGTATGTTGTGCTCGACTCTTGGAATCCAACATTAGATACTCTTTCGTTCAATGATACACGGACTTATTGAGCCGAACTCGTCATTAATTTATCGTTTCTTCGAGAATGACGACCAAAATATACGCTGAACGAATTCTGCATTATTAGAGTGCTACCATTCAAAGAGCAAACACTAAGGCAATTTGACTGTTTCAGTGAATTTTTAGTGTTTTACTCATGTAGCTTTGTTTGTTCAGTTGCGCGGCAGCTGTTGGCGTGTTGTTGGTACGCCTGAGTCAGTGGATTCAAGGCAGGACACATCAGTGGGATTCAGACTACACAGTGGTGACGTCACTGGCCAAGATGGCCGTCATAATGGCGTTCTTCTGGCTGTGCGATATGACTGATCTGTTCACCAAACAGCAGAAACATTTCAACGAATATCACTTCTGGTTGCCGCTTTGTGGACTTCTGGCACTTGGCGTTTTATTCAATAAGAAATGTCCCGATGAGAAACTATTGAACAGAGACCAAACGGACGAATGGAAAGGTGAGGGAAAGCAGAATAATTGAGTGAGGGGAAGCAGAAACATGAGTACTTTCACTTTAGCTCTATTTTCTCTTTGTTCATTTACAGTTAGAAACTGGTTCCGTAACCCCAGATAACATAGCGGTCGTTGGGTCGTTGAGCAAATATTCAAGATTCTATATTATCAAAAAACAACATCACTTCGTATAATGTAAGTTCTGTAATGTGGTCATCGAAATGCCACTACAATGTCTTATAGTCATACATATCTATGCTGTAATCTAATTTAATTGATCATTCCAATATTCATTTATGAAAGTTCAATTATTTTTCATTATAGGTACTATAACGTCGGTTATGAAGTGGAGTAATCTCTGAGAATACTGAAAGTAGGTGTTCCGAAAGTATGAACACTCTCTGCTTTACTGCTTCATGTTGATGATGGACTGATAATTGGGACCTGATTCTCGCATATCCCTTGAATAATCTGATTTCCTATTACTAGGTTGGATGCAACTGGTGATCCTGGTATATCACGTGACTGGAGCCAGCAAGGTCCTGCCGATCTACTTGCACCTCAGAGCCATCGTGTCTGCTTACCTGTTCCTCACAGGATACGGACACTTCTGTTATGTATGGAAAGGCGGACAGGTCACTTTCTCCAGATATTTACAGGTAATCCTTTCAAAACTTCAGCCATTTGTAACACAAAAAAAAGTATCGTCGCCGATACAAAAACGAGGCAATAGTCTCGATAAATTATGATTTTGATATGAAATTATCGACTTTTTGTAGTAAGATATTTTGAATTTGTTTGTTGATTTATTCAGTTCAGATAAGCGCGGATAGCCTCACCATTGAAGCGCCGTAAAACTAGACAGTTAATTCATTCATTCAATTCAGTATACTGAGTAAATTTGCATAAGATAAATACAGAAGTACCGGTATAAGATTGTTTCTTTCGGCTTGAAAATAGTTTAATTGACTTAAAACCAGTTGAGAATCTTTTCAATGGTATTATTTGCTCTAGTGTCCAAATAGATTATAGATTTCATTCACACAAACTGGGTTTGTATCATCTGCAAATAAAGCGACATCATCAGACAAGTCATATTCTTTGGTAAGTCAGTGATATAGGTCAGAGAATGAGAGCGCCTAGAATACAACCCTGGGGTACACCAAATTGAAATTTCTTTTTTTAAGATGAATGGTGAACATAGCACATGACCATACCTACTTGAACGATCATTTTCTTAGATGCTTGCCAGCTCTAATGAGTGTTCAAGTGTTTTAGTTTCCGTTTCTGTTTCAGGTTATGTTTCGTCTCAACTTCCTCACAGTCTTGCTCTGTTGTTGTATGAACCAACCACTGATAAACTACTACTACATACCACTCGTCTCCTTCTGGTTCACCGTCACGTACATCTTCCTTGCTATGCCCCCGCGTATAACAATCACCACCACTACGCAGCAACCAAGACACTACATCTACCTCGGAGTGAAGTTCAGTATCTTGTGTGCCGTGATTACTGGCTTGTATCTCAGGAGAGATGTCTTCGACGCTGTGTTTGATCTACCTCCTTGGAGACTCTTCTTCACTACAAGTGACAATGGACTGAAGGAATGGATGTTCCGTTGGAACTTGGATCGCTACAGTACATTGTACGGCATGCTTTTTGCAAGCTTGTACTTGATCAGTGAAAAGTGTAAATTCACAAGCTACTTGAGCCTGAGTGCCAATACCGGCGCTTATATTGTGGCATGCTCTTCGCTGCTAGTGTTGTTCAGTTTTACGGTGTACACTCTTAGATGTGTAAATAAAGAAGAGTGTAATTTGTTCCATCCTTACATCTCATTTGTGCCAGTAATAAGTTTCGTAGTTCTCCGGAATGTGTTCGTTCAATTTCGAGCTCGTCACTCTTCATTCTTCGCTTGGTTTGGCAGGATATCTTTAGAGCTGTTCATTTGTCAGTATCATATCTGGCTGGCCAATGACACACGCTCTGTATTGGTCATTATTACAGGGTATCCAATCACCAACCTTCTTCTGACAACTGCTGTGTTCGTTTCTGTATCTCATGAAGTTCACAGATGTACATGCACATTGGAGAGATCGTTCATAAAACAGTTCCAAAGAATATCAAATAAATGTATTTAGTTTTTCAACAGTTATATTCCTATTGACTTCTTTGTTCATTATTTGGCTTCGATGGGCAGATGTTCAGATTACATTCCTGGAGTTGGATGTTTTATTAAATTGTAGAAATTGTAGGAATGTTTTGAATTATTATTGTGTGGATGAGATTGAAGAAGATTGTTGAGAGAGTGGAAAGCATTTCTGCAAGAAGGAAAACGGGGAAAAGTTTTTCTCAAGATAGTATTAGAAAGTTCAATTGCAATTTTGTAACAATTTGGATGCAAATCTTCAGATGAATGAAGAATAGTGATAATATTGAAAAATATGGAAATAAATATTTACAATCCAATACCAATGTGATGGTCAAGTCATTAGTAATAACAGAAGTGCCATTGTATTCGTAGTCACTCGAGTTGTTACTCTTGTAAATACAATATTATTTTTAAACCAAAATGTGTTATATTGTATTCTGACTGTTCAACCTACTCCGGTTAATCTACGCACAGTTGATTCGCACTCTACTCTCTCTCTCTCTCTCTCTCTCTCTCTCTCTCTCTCTCTCTCTTTCACACGCGTCGTTCGGTCACACACCTTAGCATCACACTTGATCTGATCAACATGTTTCTCTGATAAACATTTATTCAGATCAAGTGTGATGCTAAGGTGTGTGACCGGAAGACGTGTGTGAAAGAGAGAGAGAGAGAGAGAGAGAGAGAGAGAGAGAGAGAGAGAGAGAGAGAGAGAGAGAGAGAGAGAGACAGAGAGAGAGAGAGAGAGGGAGAGAGAGAGAGAGACAGAGAGTGAGAGAGAGAGAGAGAGAGAGAGAGACAGAGAGTGAGAGAGAGATACTGTATCGGGTAGCACATTGAACCGTCAATTGGGAGACTGGTTTCGATTGGTTTAGACCCCTCAGGGTCTACTATCTTGACAGAGATGCACTTTGGGCTTCAAAGTGAATACGCGGATGGTTCCTCATTATCGGGTAACGCCCGTTTCCTTCCCATTATTCCAACAGGCTAGAGAGGGTTGTTCACTTAATAGATGAACTTTAACCTTACACTGGTCTATAATCTTCAATCAAATAATACAAACAGTTTACGTGTGGCCACCGCACGGAGCGGTCGTGTTTTCGGCTAGCTCCCGCTCGACCGGTTATGTAGTGAAAGAATGCGCAGTCATGACTTCGAGAACCAAGGTAAATATGAAAACTAAAAAACTCAAATATTTTCAACTTTAATTTGTAATATATTTTCTAATCAGTTGCGCATCGTTATTCTGCTCACTTTAGTAAAAGTAGCCCAGTAATACCAGGCTTTGAATAAAAAAACTCTCACCACTGTGGTTCTTGAAAGACTTTTTTTTTTATTCTTTTACGTACCGGTACGAAATAGGGAATTGGTTTCGGGATGGGGACCTCCTTCGAGACATTTATAGTAGTTATAATATGCAATTAATGTGTAGTGAAAAATGCGCGTTTTTGTACAATTCTAGTGAAGCAATGCGCAGAAATTCCTTCGATTGAGAAAATGTAATACTTCATGACAGTAGAGTGAAGACGTAAGTGGCGTGTGCATAGTCTATTTTATCATATTTTTTTGACAGTGGAGAGAAAAATGGTAGTGGCCTCAGTATGAACATGAATGAAATGGAGAAAATTCGGCTCTCCTGCACTCCGGCCCTCCTGCATGATGGTTCATGCAGGAGACCCGGAGTTCGATCCCCGCCATTATTTTCCCATTTCATCCATGTTCATACTGAGGCCACTACCATTTTCCTCCTCACTGACAAATAAATATGATAAAATAGCCTTTTATTTCATCTTTCCATTGAGGCCTATCTCATATGAATTATTGAATGAATGAGTAAGTACATTAAATTGGCCGAAAAAATGAGAAGTTATCGAAGTCAATCATTGCAGTGACAACAGTGAAACATGACTTGTAATTGAAGTTTCTTTTGAATGAATAATTTCCATTATTTCTAATGATATATTAGCACATTTCAGTTTCTAGTTGAACGAGGCTTGAGTTCGATTTTACAGTCTTTTACGAAGTTTTCATAATGTTTTGCGGACTGTCACATCGTTTTTTAGTACTCTCATTCGATGGTCAGTTTCAATTCCCTTCAAGACTGATTGACTTCAATATAACATAAAACCTCCTTGATCATATTTTCGAAGACAACTGCCACACTTTCTCAACTTTTCTATTCTGTTTTCAGTACTTCGTAATTGTGACTATGTTAGATCATATTATTAAGGGTATTGAATCTTCAATAACTAACTGCGATACAAATTACACATTCGGACGCTGATTTTTTTGCATCTACACATTACGAAGTCTCTGATCGACAGTCTTCCATATCCCATAGCACTATCGAACGGGTGGTTCGCGCCTTATTTAATTAGTTAATTCTTTACAGTGATTCTATACTCCAATCTGGTTGTTGACTCACCCTCCACATGTCGAATTGCTTTATGAAATATCCATTAACAAACGGGCTCCAGAAGAAATTCAAGTCCACAGCATCGAATATGTTCACATAATTATATCTGAGATGGAGAGGCATCGTTTTCTTCGAATCGGTTTCATTGCCAAATA
The DNA here is from genome assembly GCA_907164805.1 of Brachyptera putata. Taxonomy (NCBI): domain Eukaryota; kingdom Metazoa; phylum Arthropoda; class Insecta; order Plecoptera; family Taeniopterygidae; genus Brachyptera; species Brachyptera putata. Next base: position 18,527,609 of record OU015469.1, on the reverse strand, counting down.
ACAAATTTCTGAAGCTTTCTATGACTTGCCTCATTCTTGAATCTCCTATGAATGCAATCGAGTTGTTGAATCCATCGTCTCTCATCTTCTCAAAACATGATTGACTTTCTAAGCGATTGTATGTGTGCATTGTACATCCTTTAGGTTGCCAAATCCCTAATTCAATATCATAGCTTCCATCATCAAGCAGCATGTCGCATGTGTTCTTGCTTTCTGTGAACAGTTTCGATTAAAACACGTGAATCTAATATTGTAATTATGTTTTGATTATTTCATACAGCTATACATCTAATTTGTCCACTGCTTACCACGCAATGTGGTTAGTTTTTACCTGGTATATCCAACATCCTGGGCATTGTAACACTCAGCTTCAACGGTTTGTTCCAAGACTTTTTTCCTTTAGTAACCATCTCTCCCAGTACCGACACTGCCACGCCAGGTTGAGCCACCATCGCCCATTGATCAGCAACTGTAAGAAACTCTGCATGGAGAGAACCCATTCCTTTTAGATAAAGCCGAGTACTCCTTTCCAGTTGACTCCGGTTGTCGACCTACAAGCAAACGACAGAATATCATGGCAATTGACATGGTATAGGGGTGGAGCTATGAAAAATAATTCAAATCAACATTATTATATGAGCTGATATAAACATCAAACAAGGAAATATATCACGAAAACCTGCAGCTGAAAATCCTCGACGTGGATGAAACCTTCGATAATGTTGTGATTGATTTTTGCATCAAATTAGAAATTCTTTCAATTTGAGCAATTCTAAAATGATTAAAGAACGGAAGTATCGAAATTGTCAACGAATTTTCCAGAATAATTTGAGTGATGAGCATTTCCAGGCTGACTGAGTGTATTCATATCGAACCTTTTGAATAATCTAACACAGATAAATGATTGCTATCCTCACAATATAGGAGTGAAAATTACCTGAAACACTTTTGAATGTATTTTTTTCAATTCTCGATCCGATTACAATAGGGTCTGATCGCTCAAAAACTCACATGATAATCATTTTTTTTCACTCCCCTATTGTTTTCTGTTGTAATCAATTTTGACCCAATGATGCCATCTTGAATGTATAGTATAATATTATTGAAGTGTATGTTATCTTATGTACAATCATAGCTCATATGAATATTTTCGGTCACGTCATATGTTTCATAAAATGCATCTCCTAAAATAAGTGAATACAAATTTTTTTAAAAAAAGTTTTTCCAGTACATAGAGATGAGCTACCTTTATGGCCGATAAGATGATTCTCCCATCCGGGATCCTGTTCATGAATTCTTTCATTTCCTTCACATTCTTGGTGAAGACTCTGCTAGTGAGAAGTTGACCATCTGTTTGGTTGAGTACGCCAATGTGGAGTCCACGTTCTGTCCCCGTTAAGAGCTAGAACAGAAAAATGTTTCCAGTAACTCCAAGATACTTAGTGGTATCGGGCATGCTTAATGGCATATGTTCGGTAGTTTTATGGTAGAGATAGATGCATTTCTTGTTGCATGACACCATCAGAGATTGTTTGAATCGATGAGCATGTGAGGCTAGGAGGAAAGTGATATTACATGTTGACAAGTGACTTTCCCACTTGTCTCTGCAGTCACCCTCGGTAGTTCATTCAGCTGAAGCTCTACTTCAGAAATTGAAGTCAACGTTGAGTGTGGGTTCGAGTCTCGCATAAGGCGTGGGTTTTTGTGAACGTTCTTTCACTCATCATCACTTTATAGTTGCATTTCATCGTACCCTCGTATAGCCTAGCTGTTGGTGGTGTCATTATGCCAACAATGAATCAAATCAAATCGAATGAAACAAATCACATCTCTCTGCAATTGGAGCTCAAAGTAGGTTTAAATTAAAGAAACCACCATCTCTTTTTCCTCAACAATCTCACGCTGGATTCTGCAATAATTCAAATCCTATTCTTTTTGATAAAATTCTGGTCTGGATACTTGATTCTTTCAAAATGTGGGAAGAAAGATGAATATGCCTCATGTGGGAGGAGACTTTCTATATTATACTCAATAAATACCGGTACTTCATTCATATTGGAGAAAAGCTACACGATAAAATAATGAACAAACAGATACGGGAAATAAAAGTAATTATTTTGTACGTTCAAGAAATGCGAGTGCCCTTGAATATGACGCACCTGATTACCATTGAGAGAAAATGAGACGTGAAATGGACTGGACGTTACTTCGATCCGAAGATCTTTCAACCCTGTGGCTTCCTCTTCAACTGAGCCAACATCATAGTTGATACCTGGAATAGTTCACACTTGAGTTATATGTTTGATGCAGATATATGTCGGTATGAAACAACTCCTGCATTGGAATCGTATCCCTATTAATGATTTCCCCCACTAGAGTCTTCGCTTCGCTCATCCAATTAAATCCAACCCATATTTTAACTCGGATATTATGAAGAGTTTCGCATTAAAAATGCATACTAGAAAGAGAGAGAGATATACTGGACCGGGTAGCACATTGAACCGTCAATTGGGAAACTGGTTTCAATTTCCCTCAGGGTCGACCATCTGGACAGACATGCATCTTAGACGTCAAAGTGATCTGGTAACGACGGCCCTCTTCCTTCCCATCGTTTCAACAGGCTGAAGAGGGCTGTCCACTAAACAGATTGACCCTACACTGGTCTCAGTGTTGGGTAATAAACTTTTGAAATGAACGCGTTACATCTACTGTCGACGATCTTGAACTTTTTTCACGTTCGATTCTTCGTTGATCTATAATGGAATAAAATATTTATTTGAAAGTACATAATTTTAGATAACCCCTTAATCCTATTCGACACGATTGCACTATCCGTACTTCCCCGTCCAAATTCCGAATGAGATCGACTATTTTACGGTCCATCCCGAATGTATAATATTACCTTTTTGGGATTTGATCATGTGATCACTTGTCACCAGGCGAGCTAGCAGCCACGTGTGGTCAAGCTTGATGGGTTGTGACTAGAATAGTAGGCTGTGTGCACTGATTGTATTTTTCTAGAGTCTGGAAGCGACGCGAATACCGGTATAAAGTATAGACTTTTAAAAAAAGTATAATTCCTTATCAATTAGGCCCTGCCATTGAACTTGAGACATTCATTGTAGAAAATGTGTATACATCCCTTTTTTCCATTTAATTTCCAAGGTGAATTTTTGAACAGACTTATGTTTTTTTTGAATATGAACTTGAACTTTTACAGCAAAGCGAGGGGTGTACAACTCAAAAATTTGGTATACACCTGATTTCAGGTGATTTCAGAGATTTCATACGGATTTCAAGGGGATTTCAAGTGATTTCAGGGATTTCAAGGGGATTTCAATGGGATTTCATGACAAGTGTACACCGGATTTCAGGAGTTGTCAACCCCTCGTAGCAAAGGCACGAAAGCGTACTTTAGAGTTTTTAAAAGATCGATATATTTTACATGAACTGAACTTTTTAAAAGTTCGTTTCATAAGTGAACTTGCCCAACACTGACTGGTCTATAGACTTAGTGGACTTTAGTGGACTAGGAAGACTTAGTGATAGGGAGGTGTCTGTGATGGAGGCACGTAGTGGTGGGAAGGATGAAGTTAGGGGTAGGAAGGTATTGGGAGACTTAATAGTAAATAAATCAAAGCATAGTGCTGGGATCAGGGATGAGGGAAGTATTAATGATAGGGAAGGACCTAGGCTAGAGAATGTCAAGGTATGTAAGGAGAGAGTGAGAGGCGTGATGTTGCCAGGAGATTCGCTAGTTCGTGTAGTGGGAGGGCAGGCAGGAGGGAAGCTGGAGGTTACAGTTGTACCTGGAATAGGTGTAGTTAGGATGAAGAAAGTGCTAGAGCAGGTTAGTGAGGAGGACGCTTCAGGGAAGACGGTGATCGTTCATGTGGGGACAAATGACGTTAGTGGTAGCCTGGTAGGGAGGGGTGGGGAAAGGTTAAGTTAGTGCAGGAGATGGAGAGATTAATGAGTGTAGTTTGTGGTAGGTTTGGGGTAGGTAAGGTGGTTGTCAGTGGGATTGTGTATCGTAATGACATGCAGAGGGGGGTAATAGACGGAATGAATAGATTTCTAGGTCTTATGTGTGAGAGAATGAATGTGTGTTTCCTGAATGCCAATTGTTGGCTGCAAGGAGAAGGGCTAAGTAGGGATGGACTTCATCTGTCAGTTGAGGGGCAGTGTTTGTTTGGTGGGTTGTTAGGGAGGGTAGGCGGTAGGTTGGGAGCACAGGCTTGACTCGAGAGGGTTGAGGTTAATGAAGTAGGTTGGTGAGGAATGGGTGGGTGGGTTGATTTTTGAGGTCGGCTGAAGTAAATGGGTGTGAAATGGGTGGGAGCAAGAAAATGCTGAAGGAGGGTAACAGCCAGGAAATAAATTTAATGGTAGTAAATTGTAGAAGCTTAGCAAACAAGGTGGATGAATTTAGGACGCTGTTAGAACTGTATCAGTCAGAAGTGGTGGTGGCAGTGGAGACATGGTTAGGAGAGGGAATTACAGAAGGGGAACTGACTATAGATGGTTATACCTTACATAGAAGAGATAGGGATAGGCACGGAGGAGGTGTAATGGTAGCAGTCGAAAGAGGTATTCAGGGAAAGTGCTCTGGAAAGAAGAGGTAGTGGAGATGATGGGGGTGAAAATATTTGTAGGCACACAGTCTCACAGTCTTTTAAGAGGTAATTGCTGCATATAGGCCTCCAGGAGGGGACCTAGGTTTGCTTTATTCTTTAGAGGATAGGCTTAGTGCAAGAGACAACGTAGATAACTTGATTATAGCAGTGGATTCAAACATGCCAACTGTAAGTTGGAAGGTGGGAGGTGGTGAACAAGGGAGGGGATTGTTGCAAAATATTGTTACAGGCATATTAAATGAAGATTTTAAGCAGGTTGTGTAGGAGGGAACTAGGACTAGGAGGCTAGGGGTGCAAATATTCTGGACGTAGTGTTAGTCAGACTGAGTGAGTTGTGAGCAAGAACAGAGTTCGAGCCGAGTATTGAGTCTTTTTTCAAACACATAGATAATCATTAACACAATTTCAGGCATTCTCAGTACAAACATTCAACTTCAAATAATTATACTGTGCTACTCAGTAGTTAGTCATCAATTAAGGAAAGTAATAAATAAGGGATAAATAAGAAATAATAAACGACATATTCATTCTTAATTTTTATTTATTGATACGCTTGATGTTGAATTCATTTGAAGTTGTTACTTAAATGTTAGAACTAGGTCCTACTTAAATATAGTGAATATATATGCGAATATTCTCGATGCTATTTCAGAACCATGGTAATTTCCCAATAGCCTATTCCCAACAGCAGCCAATGAGAATCAAGAAATCAAATTTCGGAATCGGCGGTAGACTCGAATACTCGAATTGACTCGGAAATCGAATCTAAAATTACTTCTCCGAGTCCGAGTCCGATTCTGGCGGAGACTGAGACTCGGACTCGAAATTGGGTATACTCGCACACCCCTAATATCATTATATAAAATCATCACCATAATAATTATTATATCCGAACAAATTTGCATTTTTATATTGCTGAAAAAATGTGTGTACATTCTAAGAGAATAATAAAAATGCAACATGAATCTACCGGCACATGCAGCGCAGTGGTTAACGCGCTCGCTTCATGTGATCCGGGAGACGAGGGGAATTTCGAAGGCAGTTCGATCCCCGCCGACCATCTTTGTAGTTTTTTTTTTTATGGTTTCCCGGGATGGTTCACACAATAAGTCGGCCATGAGCGCTTCCTTCCCACTATCATTCCCATTATCATCCATCATCCATTAATCATCCATCCGAAGCCATTAGATCTGCGCTATTATAACAGTGCGTCGTTAAACCCAATATATAAATGAATGCAACGTGGATCTGAGCGACTGAATAGACGATATTATTAGCACAAACATTTAGCAGTTTACGTCTAGACAGTGCACATGGCGGTCGTGTTTTCGGCTAGCTCCCTCTCGACCGGTTATGTAGTGAAAAAGTGCAGTCATGACTTTGAGAAGCAAGGTAAAGATGAAAATTGTCAAATACGGAGAAAATTCTAAGCTTTAAATTTGAATTATTTCAAAATTGTCAGTCAGTTTTTTCTTTCGCTTGCTCGCTTCAGTATCGGGAGACAAGAAAGGTTGGGTTCCAAGTCGAAAACTCTCACCACCGACGTTTTTGAAATGTTTAAATATATTACATAGGCCTGCATAAATATTTGAAAACAATTCTGGAAAATAGAACAAATATAACAAAATAAATATATATAGGCCTATAGGCCCTATATATTTATTTCATTTTGTTATATTGTTCTAAAATATTTTATATATATATATATATATATATATATATATATATATATATATATATATATATATATATATATATATATATATATATATATATATATATATATATATATATATATATATATATATATATATATATATATATATATATATATATATATATATATATATATATATATATATATATATGTATGTACACATATATATGTGTATATATATATATATATATATATATATATATATATATATATATATATATATATATATATATATTCATTTAATTTTGCATATTTGTTCAGGAAGGAAGGCTCAAACGCTTAACCATCTATATGTAATGTAGTTTATCAGATGAGCATAGCGAAGACTTCCATTTTACATACCGAAAAAAAATGGGCTTCGTTTTTATGTTTTTTTTTTGTTATTTTGTGCGCGGCGTCCAGGTAGGAAAATTAACCAATATACTGCAAACTTTTTCCGAATATTGGCCTCACACCAGAATAGGTTGGGATTGTTTTTCAGAAAAATCGGTAGAACGGTTTTTCCTGAAATTTGTTGGAAAGTTTGGAAAATCCCCATGAGAATAACCCACGGGGAAAATACTTCAAAACGAAAATGTTTCAAAAGCTTTCAAATTCATACAGAATATGAAAACTACTATCATGCACATTTTCAATATCATTTGTAAAACAATCGAATAAGACATAACGAAGAAACCGCATTAAAAGTATACATTTTATCAAATATCAGGATCCAAACATGTAATGCAAAGTGTATGTGCGACATGTTGCTCTATAAATAGCAACAAGTTGCAGGTAAGGTTTTTCAGCGTTTGAAGTAGTCCAAGGTCTGTATATATAGTTTGATAGATGTAGACGGAGTATTTTTCAATTCCTGATTTCCATACTTCTACGCTCATCTCACAACGTACATTCTGCATTTTCCTAGTAATCAATCAATCAATCAATCGTGAGAGATTTTGGTATCTTCTTTTCGAGCGTGATCATTTTGCTGTCGTCAGCCTCCATCTCAGGTCTAGAAGTCAATCATGGGTTGTGTAGTATTATTTTCGGCTGTAAAACGAACCAAACCTGAAACTTGAATCCAAGATGAACGCACGAATCTTGCGTGCGCTAGTGATCTGAGATAACCAAGACGGTCGTTCGGAACCAACATTTCTTGTAGATTCAAGACAAATACGAGTGATTAAGCCTTGGGCCACACGTCCTGTAGTGGTGGGAGACAGAGCAGACGGCGCTCGCAGACTATGCAATTTTAGGATGCGATAAATTTAACCTTCAAAATTTACTGCGTTAGTTAGAGACGGTTCAATCACCCCAGTATTTAGATGAGCGTAGCAAAGACTTCCATTTCACATATCGAAAAAAGTGTCTACGTTTTTTTCATTTGTTCTTTTTTTGGTTAGGAAAATTAACCAATCGACTGGAAACTTTTTTTGAATATTGGTATCACACCAGAATAGGTTGGGATTGTTTTTCAGAAAAATCGGGTGAACGGTTTTACCGGAAACAAATTGGAAAGTTTGGAAAATCCCCATAAGAATAACCCAGGGGGAAAATACTTGAAAATCGAAAAATTTCAAATGCTCTTAAATTCACACGGAATATGAAAACAACTATCACACACATTTTCAATGATTTGTTCAACAATCGAATGAGACGTAACGAAGAAAACACAATAAAAGTTTACATTTCATCGAATATCAGGATCAAAACGTGCGATGCAAAGTATGTATGTCACAGTTTAACAACAATTTTTGCAGTAAGGTTTTTCAACGTCTGAAGTAATCCAAGGTCTGTAGATGAAGATTGAGCTGACAGATTTTTTTTAATCCCAAATTTTCATACTTCTAAGCTCATCTCACAACGCACATTCTGTGTTTTCCTAGTTAAAATACTTTCTATTTGAAGTTTATGATTTTTCAGATTCTTGATAATGTTTGGAACTATATTGAACAACTATAATGAAATTCAGTGACGTATCATCTTAAGACTGGGACAAATTGGTTCGACCACATTTGAGAAACATCATAACAAAATATTTGAGAAAATATAGGCCTACTTTTTGAAATCACTATACAAATCTCACTGAACATGGATACAAATATGATACACATGATAACAGATTATCCTCGCAAGAAGACTAGCGGTACTGATTTTTTTTCAATGGATATTATTTCATTTTTTTTTTTTTTTTTAAACATCGAAACTTGATACAAAATCACTGTTCCCCAATTAAGGCTATGGATGGAAGATTAGATCGTTTGAACGGGGTACCACGAGGGCGATCTCACCACCCCAAAGAATAATTAAAATATGATAACTCATTTAACAAACAAATCATATCTTAAATAAGGTAGTAATTTCAGGGTTAGAAAACAATTCAAACAATCACAGTGGGGAGAAAAAATCTTGAATCTTCTCATTATCTTGATCTTCTTCTTCTTCTTCTTTTTCTTCTTCTTGAAATCTTCTTTCATCTCTCCTTTTCTTTGTTCTCGTATTATTAACAAAATTCATCATTCTGTTCCGATTTTTTATTTCTTTTCACATTGTAAAAATGTTTTAACATGTTGAATGTTAAATGTTAAAATGTTAAATTTTTGTTCATATTGTCATAAAATGGCCAGAAATAGTGGATTGCATAATTATTCTCTATTCAGTACATTGCGCAACGTGATTCACAGTCTGTAAACTCGACAGTTTCCATCACGAGCTCTCGAGTAGAATTGAAATAAATCAAAGTGTGCAGAGTTAGAGAAATGTCGAGAAAACACCCTCTCGAAGTACTGCTGCTTTTATCATTGAGTTTCGTTTTTAATTACCGGTATCTGAAAATGAACAGTGTGAATTTCTTATATCAGTTTTCAATTCGATAACTGTTGTATACATGCTTTCTTTATTGCAGAATTCGAGTGCAATAATAATTACTGTTTGTCATGTTTTATGTATTCAAGATGGCCGCTAAGATTGCTGCGATCGTTGAGATTGATAAGTATGACGAAGAACAAGATGGCGGCATCCTACATATGAGACGAGTCGTTGTCAAGCACATCAAGTACTTTCTACTGTCCATCGTATTTCTAGCGGCTTTAACTTGTACGTAAAGCTTCGATCAATCTATTTATGGTTAACGACTGGTGATAGGTGTGAGTTATCTATCAGCTTTATAGATATAATTATGCAACTTGAGATGATGGATATACATCACTTATCGAGATACGTTACTCCTCGGCCGACTATAGCTACATATGCTCGTTCCGATCCCGGCGGCCATATTGGACCTTTACAACAATAGCTTACAAGCAAGGCCATCTAGAATTATAGATTATCAATGTAAAAATGAATGAGTTGCTTAGAAAATGTTCAATATGGCGGAAACTTCCTGGTTTTCAAAGCGGTGTGAAGTTACTGCTGAGACACAAATATGTACGCGTTCTTAACGTTGAGTATAATATATGATATATTGCCGAAATACGATACTCAATGTTAAGAAGGATATAGATAGGCCTATATTATATCTATGTTGAATTTCGAAATCAACAGCCCTCTAGATTTGGCATCAGTTTTGTGAACGTCAAGTGGCAAGAACACGAAAGTGGTGGAGTTTTTCATGCTGTAATGTCCTTTAAGGTCACCCGGCTGTGCTCATACCAACAATGTTAAATTAGGCAACTTCTTGACCACTTTTCAAGAGAATGGCTCACTACATTGACATGAAACTTTGTACCTACATTACTATATTCTACACACACATTTTGAACGAAACATTTCTATTATTATTATTATTATCATTATTATTATTATTTTTTATTTTTTCATGGATACCAAATATTTTGCTACATTCTAGCAAGTTAAAGAATCATTCGATCCTTTCAAAAACTTTATTTTTAATTCCTGTTTCGTTCAAAATGTGAGAAACAAGTGCACAAATATGCTGTAAATATTTCAACTCATTTGCTATATCGGTTTGTGAGGAAAGTAGTCAAACGTGGAAAAAATATGAGTTTTGAGATAATTACAGTTGAGGTTTCAGTTGTAACTTCACAGTCAGGCAACGCCATCCTCATATATGCAGGGTCATCGGAGTCTTCTCTTCCGCTGCTTCAATTTTAAACATCAATTGTGCAATTTATATTTATTCGATTTACATTCGGTTTTATTTCTTAATCTCTTGAAACTAGGTAGAATAATGATTTAAAAAAAAACGACATCCGGGTGGCCTTAAGGCGGTGCATGCACGGTGCTTATAATAATGGAGATACTATTTTTTTTCTTTATCACGAACAAGTGTATTTGAAATAAAAGTATATCAAACCCAATATAATTTGATGCTCTTTAGTCAATATGACATTCTATTTCTGTGAATTCAATCAGTTTTAAGATAATACGTCAATAAATTTTATTACGTTCTTGATATTGACGTATTATCTTAAAACTGGTTGAATTAACAAAAATAGAATGTCATAATAATTAAAGAGCATGAAATTATCTTGGGTTTGATATAATTTTATTTCAATTACACTTCTTCGTGATGAAGAAAAAAAAATAGTAAAGATGAATTTCTCTATTTTTATGAGCAACGTGCATGCATCCCCTTAAGTAGGGAAATTCAGTGGTGAAGATATTTTGGGAGATGTGAACAAAACAATAACTCGAGTGTGAATTATTCCAGGTATCAACTATGATGTTGGCTCAGCTGAAGTAGAAGACCCAGGTTTGGAAGATCTTAGGATCGAAGTAACGTCCAGCCCATTTCACGTCTCGTTTTCTGTCAATGATAATCATGTAAGTCAAATTCGAAAGCACTCACTTTTCTCACACTTACAAAATAACTCGCACATTCGGTATCAGTCTGTCCAGCACCAACTTAGTCTGTAACTTCACTGTAATTTAAAAAAATATATATTCACACCCAGAGGCGTAGCGAGGAGAGGGGGTGGGGCAGGGGGGGGGGACCGGGGGGGGGGGCAAGAGTCCCTGGGCGCCGAACTAAGGGGGGCGCCAAATCGATTAAATAATTATATGCATTTGTTTGACCGTGTACAATTTTTTATTTCCATCATATACATTTTGTCTGCATTATCCTGAATTGAATACATAATTTGCCAAGATCAACCCTGGCCCTAGGTTACAAGCTATAGCTGTATAGATGAATAATAGCCTTATTATCCTGATACTCCACAAGTCAGAAATTCTTGTAGTGTGTTACATAAAAAGAGGCAAGTATACTTAACAACAACCATGACAAATTCACTTGTCAATAAATTATTAAATATCTGCATTGAATTCCAACAATTGCGGTAATAGGCTATCATAATATTGAGCCAGCTACCGCCGGCGTAACGCTGGACGGGTACGTTTAGAATAGTTATAGAATAGTTCAAACCATGTTTGTGCCTTTAAAAATCCCTTATTTTTCGCGAACTTTCCTTGTATGGCTTTTTGAACTAAGGCATATTTCTTTCGGTCTTCTGATGCAGACGACTTGTGTAGTGGTTTCCCTGTAAATTGTGAGGGGGGGGGGGGAGGGGGCCAAATATTTCTTTCCCCGGGCGCCACAAACCCTAGCTACGCCTCTGTTCACACCCTCAATATATCACGACGCTCAATTCTATTTACGGTGTGAGAAAATCGTCAAGTCATTGAACAAGATAAACAAAGTATTATACAATGTCAAATACAGTTGGTCTCCTTCCACATGAAGCATATTCATCACCCTACCCACATTTAGAAGTAAAACAGCATCCATAGACCAAATTTAGATCTATGAATAATAAATCATTACGTCCACGATTGCTGTAAAAGGGAAGATCGAGATTATTGAGGTATGAGAATGAAGAATTTCCTTACTTTAACCCTTCTTTGAGCCTCCAAAGATCAGTGGGAAAATCACTTGTAAACACGTAATATCACTTTCCTCCTAGCCTTACATGCACATCGATTCAAACAATCCCCGATGGTTTCGAGCAACAAGAATTGCATCTCTACCATCAAACTACCAAACAGATGCCATTAAGCATGCTCTAAACCATCAAGTATCTTGACTATACTGGAAATATTATTGTTTTAGTTGGTAACGCGGACAGAACGTGGACTCCACATCGTCATAGTCGATCAAAAAAATGGCCATCTCCTCACTAGAAGAGTTTTCGACAAGAATGAGAACGAAATGATAGAATTCATGCAGAGAATCCCGGATGGGAGAATCATATTACTGGCCATGAAGGTAGCTCTTTTGCATTCTTTCAATCGCTCTTCATATTTCTATGTACTGGGCATACATTCTTCTAGTTTTATTCATTCATCAATTATTCAAACATTCATTCATCATAAAGAGGTACATTTCAAGTGAGTTTTGCGATTTACAAGCAGTTTTGAAGTCCGATAATTGAACCATGTACAGTACGTACATTTTCGAAGTTATCTTCAATAATTGAATCATACAGACATTTTTTTCGAAGTTATTTCTACGATTTCTCTTAGCAAAGCCCCGCAGGTAATTTTTTGATACATGGTCATTTTTCAAGTGATTTCTGCGATTTACAAGCAGTTGTGGAGTCCGTTAATTGAACCGTTATGGACATTCTCGAAGTTATTTTTAATAATTGAATCATCATGGACAATTATGGTATAATAATTACAATCATATTTACATGAATATAATTTAAAAATGGGATCAGAGGCCTCCAAAACGATCGAGGCCTCGCGGGGGATTTCCCGGTATCCCGGTGGGCCAGTCCGAGCCTGCTACATTACATGCCACATTTTGATGTTATAGTGGATAAATATTGACATAAGATGTGCTCGAGCGTGAGATACATTTCATTTCAAACAACTTTATTATATTCAAGATTTTTTTTTTTTTTCAACATCGAAACTTGATACAAAATCATTGTTCCCCAATCAAAGCTATGGATGGAAGATTATATCGTGATCTTACCAGATGGATCGAAAACTGATCATAATGAGAAATGAGGCAATGGATTTTTTTGGGTGAGCTTTAGTGATCAACCCTTCTCATTATAGGATTAGAAACAGAAAAAATACGTTCAAAAGTGTTCTCATGTAATCTTTTCTCTCGGCATTGTGATGGATAGCGATCATTCATCAATTGATTCAGAATTTCTCAAATTGAAACGGTTTGTTAGCAATTAAAAATAAATCATGCACTACAATATAAAGGGTTCTAGCCGAGCCAGGAGTACAGCTACAGATTTTTCGTGATATATTTTCTTATTTGATGTTTATATCAGTTCATGAAAAACGTCTTCCCAAGTTTTTGTCTGGATACGTGTATCATTGAATCAGTATTGAATGATCTGAAATGTTTTCTATTGTTCTCTAAGTCAGTTCTCATCACAATAAATCTTTGCTCGCAGGTCGACAACCGGAATCAACTGAGTAAGAGTATGTGGCTTTATCTGAAAGGAATGGGTTCTGTTCATGCAGAGTTTCTCACAGGTGAAGATCAGTGGGCGATGGTGGCTCAGCCTGGCGTGGCAGTGGTAGTGCTGGGAGAGATGGTCACTAAAGAGAGCTTCTCTTGGTACACACCGGTGAAGCTGAGTGTTACAATACCCAGAATGTTGGATAAACCTGGTAAATAACAACTTATTTTAAACGCTTAACAAGCTTACAACACATTGCGTGATGAGCTGTGAGCAAATCAGATGTATAATTGTAAAACATTACAATATGGGATTCAAGTGATTTTATCGGTACGGTTCACAGAAAGCAAGAACACATGCGACATGCTGCTTGATGATGGAAGCTATGATATTGAATTAGGGGATTGGCAACCTAAAGGCTGTACAATGCACAGATACAATCGCTTAGAAAGTCAGTCATGTTTTGAGAAGATGAGAGACGATGGATTCAACAACTCGTTTGCTTTCATAGGAGATTCAAGAATAAGACAAGTCGTAGAAAGCTTAAGAAACTTGTTATTCGGCAATGAAACCATTATACCGAAAATGCAAGAAGAGAGTTATGTGAACATTTTTGATGCTGTAGACTTGAATTACTTCATGAAACCGTTTGTTAATGTTGATTTCATCAAGTATTTCGACATGTGGAGGGTGAGTCAACGACCTGATGATAGTATTAAAATATATAGAATTAATTTGTGACTGTGACAATTTGATAATATTCTCATTTAGAACTCCACAACTCCGCCTCGAATGATCGTGGCTAGCAGCACGCTATGGCACGTGTACATAGTAGATCCATATACTGTCAACACGGATAGAGATGATTATGGCTTCAAGCAATACACAACAGAACTCAAGAAAATAGTCATAATGATCAAACAAATAACGAAAAAAGGAAGTAAGGTGTATTGGCCGATACAAGAACCAATCTACTACGAGAAACTTCATCATAAGAAATATAGCAATAAGGACCATGGGCGACACAAAAACAACATAATCGATATGTTTAATGCAGCTACAATTGAGGTAAGATGAGTTCCTTTTGCAGCTATTCATTTTCTTGATATGAACTTACTTACAATCTCGTACTCTGTCTTCTGCAGATCCTCCAAGGAAGCGGGGCTCACATTTGGCGGAGTTTCCGACTGATGGGTAAGAATAATATGCAAGAATTGTACGATGGAGTACATCATGGTGACACGGCGAGAAACAATCAATTCCAGGTGAATATTGGTAATCGTTACTACATTGACCTAGTAGTATCCGCGCTCACACCTAATTCCACATTCACGATTCAAATGACAACAATCAGACCGACTAACAGAAACATTATTGATGCCAATGGGATGCTTATTGATGCTACCTCAATAATGCTATGTTCAAATCAGATTATGTAACATGTTGTATTTTTAGGTATTGTTGAACATCTACTGTAACAAGCATACGCACTTCAATGAACAAAATATATGCTGTACTGAAGAAGGAAGTGAATACATAGATGCTATCAGTCCGTCAATCAGAACAATATGGCTACACAACAATCAGCCATTTTCAACAACTGTTCTTCAAAAAGTAACATTTACAATACTAGCGACATGGTGAGTGAACCCAAGACAAGTCGGTACGCAGCGATCAACAATGGTCATCTTCTAGTTTTGTTTGATGGAATAGGACGCAGATAAAAAGGATACTGTATACTTTACTATATTATTGATTTTATAGTATTATACATACTTTGACTTGTTTTTCCAGTTGCCTGGTAGCTGTTGGCGTGTTGTTGGTGGGTCTGAGTCAATGGGCTCAAGGCAGAACACATCAGCGGGATTCAGACTACACAGTCAGGTGCGGACTGGCTCCAAAAAAAGGTCCGTAAAGTTGTGACCCCCCAATTCGAGTTCGAGATTCAATTTTTTCTACAATTAGTGCTGAATTTTGTTGTAACTTGATTACACAACTTTAATAACTATATAACACAACTTTACGGACCTTCCATAAAGCCCGGGTTGCTGCTTGGAAAGTAGGCCCGTAAAAGTTGGTGCCAAGCGCACGCAACGCCCGCGCAGCGGCCGACGGAAGCATCCTCGCTGATGAGAATTTTTCGATTTTTCATGCTTTTTAAGTAGCTTTTTGCACATATTTCGATACAAATTAATATTTATATTGTATATAACTGTCTGCGATGGATTATTATTCGGGTATGGACAGTGCCGGACTGGCACTCGATAAAGGTCCGGGCAAAAATAAAAAAAGCAGCCCACGGGTGACGAGGAGAGAGGGGGGTTACCCGCACTTCGTAAATAATGTTTTTGTGATTGACCGAAACCAAAATGGTTATACCTCAACGGAAGGTTAAGGGACCCACACCTCCGTGCCCCGCAGGGAGTTTTTGAAAAAATCGTGATTTTTTAGGCATATTTCTTTACGTTTGGTAAACGTCCACACTTATGCTTATTGATGTAATTGCAATAGTCATCCTGGATACAAGTTGAAGTTTGGGCTATTTTTTGTAATTTATTTAATTCCAACTACAAGCTAATTACAATCGAATCCATATATTTTACAATTCAATTTTATCGAACAACAATATCAAAAAAATCCCAATTCCAATGGGGTGACCATCTGGAATGTGTTTAGCTTAATCTGTTTCAGTGGTACCTGATTTAACAAGGTTATAGGCCTATTCACTAACTATGGAATGAATCTCAATATCATTTGAGAGTACAAAAATATCCCTCTTTTTTTAATGTTTCTTAACAACCTCACCAACAGCTAGGTTATACGGGGGTACGAATGAGCGGGTGGTTATGAAACGATGAAGTGATGATAGGTGAAAGGACGCTTACAAAAACCCATGCCTTATGCGGGACTCGAACCCACGCCCAACGGTGACTTCAGTTACTACCGCTAGCGATAATTGACTTAGCCACCGGCTAATATCCCATTCAAAATTACTATTATGATATTCTGAAAATTGAAAAATGCTTGGCCAGGGCCAGTTTTATTGATACTGGTCAACTGGATATTATTATTTAGGTAAAACCTCGTGAAAAAAGTGGAACGTTGAAGTGAAACATCAGTACGAACGTAGCAAAACATAATCGCGGGTGCCGGCCCATTTTTGATATTTATTCCGCAAACGGCCCACCGGGCACATTGCCCGGTTGCCCAGTCCGGTAATGTCGGACATTATAAACAGTCCAGACAGCAAAAGCATATTAACTATTGTAACACAAAATAGAATACAAATAAATATGTGTTTGAAACAAAGCTTGGGAAAAAATAACTATGGAAAATTATTTTTAGGTTGGTGGGGTAGGTAAAGACATGTACATTTAATTAGTCACCGGAACCAGAACAAAATACTTTGGAATTGCATCGAATTTCATACCTCTTTCCCGCCTCCCCGATAAGACTCATCGCGTGGCGGCGAGGAATTCACAGCTGTACTCACTACTGAACTTGAGAACAATGAACAATCTTTCTCTTTTAAAGAGCCACCAATGACAAGGCATGAACCTTGATGAGTTATTATTAATATTGTCTCATAGTTATAGTAATGTATTTTGTTCGGCAATTCTTTTGAGCAATACACAAATAAATATTTATATAGATATTGTCTATATAATTATATCATATCTTCGATAACCCTCAATCTTCAAAAACCCCCTGCCAGTCCGCGCCTGTACCCAGTGATGACGTCACTAGCCAAGATGGCCGTTATAATGGCGTTGTTCTGTCTGTGCGATATGACTGATCTGTTCACCAAACAGCAGAAACATTTCAACGAGTATCGCTTCTGGTTACCGCTTTTTGGACTTCTAGCACTTGGCGTTTTATTCAATAAGAAATGCTCTGATGAGAAACTACTGAACATAGACCAAACGGACGAATGGAAAGGTGAGGGAAAGCAGAAGAATTACACTTAAAACGGATGTGTTAGTTAAAGTCTCACCCTCCAGATAGCATGGGATTTTGTGGAGGTAATGAGTAGACGTTCAAGATTTCATACAAAATTGTAACAATTCAATTGATGTTTTCATAATAATAAAATGTAAATTTTGTAAAATGTTATTGAATATGTGTCACCTCATACTTCCTTCCTCCGCGGGTCGCAATTGTTGAGCTTGCCCCGCCCTCCAACTTTCAAAACGTTCCGACGCCCCTGTATAGGCCTATATATATATATGTATATATATATATATGTATATATGTATATGTATATATATATATATATATATATATATATATGTATATATATATATATATATATATATATATATACCGTATGTATATGTATATGTATATGTATATATATGTATATATATATAAATATATATATATATATATATATATATATATTTATATATATATAGATATACTATTTATATATTGAACATACATTAAATATTATAAAAGATGATGCTTTCTGGTTTTCTATAAAATCAGGGAAATAAATACCATCATTTTTAATTAAAATCTAGATTCAGGGTTGTGATGTTCATTGTTCATCGAAAAAATAATTTCTATTCATTTTTTCACATTAATCAAAGCTATTAAGAAAAGTATTATGCATAGAGTCTATATATAGCAACAGTTCAAACCGATTAAATCGCGAAACGAGAAATATAAACTTGAACAAACCATGGTGATGGCCAATAGGTGATGGCCATGGCAGAAGACGATCGTCGGTCTCCTGAATGAAGGTTCAGTGCACTAGCGACTGATCCTTCCCTCTCAGCCGAATATATATATATATATATATATTATATATAGGCCTATATATATATATATATATATATATATATATATATATATATTATATATATATATATATATATATATATATATATATATATATATATATATATATATATGCCTATATATATATATTTAAATATATTGTACTTAACGACGCACTGTAATAAAAACCAAGATCAATTGGCGTCGGATGGATAATTAATGACATGATGCGATGACGAGATGAAGATTTCTTGGGTAATGAGAAGGATAGTGGAAGAAAGTTGTGGCCTATATTGTAGGAACCATCCCGGCATTAGCCTAGACTACAGAGGGAAACCACGAAAAAAACCCTGTAAAGATGGACGGCGGCGGGGATCGAACCGGGCCCGAAATTCCTCTCGCCTTCCGGATCACATGAAGCGAGCTCGTTCAACCACTGCGCTGCATGTGCCGTATTGTTGCATGGCTAATCTGTAATCTGTTTAGTGAACATCTCTCTTCAGTCTGTTGGAACGATAGGAAGGAGGCGGTCGTGACCTCATAATAAGGAACCTTCCCTGCATTCACTTTCGAGACTGAGGGAAACCACGATTCACTCCTGTCAAGATGGTCGACCTTGAGGGGAATCGAACCCCTGGTCTACTGATTGGCGGTTCATTGCGCTAGCAATCCACGGCTCTCTCTCTCTCTCTCTCTCTCTCTCTCTCTTTCTCTCTCTCTCAAACCCATCACTTATCATTAGTTCATAGTTTCATTATCATCTGCTACCCCGTATAACCTATGTATGTTGGTGGGGTCGTTTAGCAAACATCATAAGTTCGCTTCTTCATCAGATTGGCAAGCTCCCGCTAGACCGGTCATGTAGTGAGACCATAGTGTGAGTGTAGTCATGGCAACGAAAACTAAGGTAAGGTCAGAGGCTTCGACTCTGCACGCCGAGTCCGAGATTGGACTATCAAATCGCTCATCGCTCATTCTGTCAAATCGATCATTGCTCATAATTTAGCCGCTGAAATCTGGCTCTCGGACAATGTCGCAACATTAATAAAGTGAAATGGAAATTATGTTGAAAAAAATGTGCTCAGTAGTTCTTTTTTAGTACATAGCTGAAGCAACAAGTTGAATATAATTTTATGAGCGAAGCAAAGACACTATTTCACCGTGGGCCTACTCGAAAAGAACGAATAGTTATGATTTTTCTTTCGTATTTTTGCTCGCGCTTCATATGTTGAACTAGGGGTCAGAATTTTTAGCCCAAGGGCCACATTGATTCCTCCAAAAAGTTCCAAGGGTCAACAGTAGTACAACGTACGCCATCTTGCGGGGAGCTGCATAAATGTCATCAATCATAATTGCTATGTTTGATTTCATTAGGCGCATCACTTATGTGTAGGGCCTACCCTATCATTTATCATACATTTTTAGGATACATTTTCGACTACAGTTCAAATGTTCAATCACATATATGTATGTCAGTTATCATGTCTCTTAATTCCGTTTTTCGTTTATGTAACGGATTAACGGATTTTTTCAGTAGTTTTTCCAAAATTTTCTCGGAATTTCCAACTTTCTTTGTAATTTCAAATCTTCAATATACTATTTCAACCTTGATACATCAATAAATAATAGAATATTTGATACATTTTTGTGGGTGGGTTCCTCTTGAACGTTTTTCGTCACTCATATACCGATGAGCCTACATTTTTTTAATCGTCGTTATGTTCTTCTGTTTGGTTCATTCACTCGTAGCGAGAGGACGTGTTTTCGACTAGCTCCCGCTAGACCGGTTATGTAGTGAGACCATAGTGTGAGTGTAGTCATGGCAACGAAAACTAAGGTAAGGTCAGAAATCACAACTTTTTGAAAATCCAATTATATATATAATGTATATATAATATATATATATATATATATATATATATATATATATATATATATATATATATATATATATATATATATTATATATATATATATATATATATATATATATATATATATATATATATATATATATATATATATATATATATATATATATATATATATATATATATATATATATATATATATATATATAAATATATGTATATATGTTGTCGTTTTCTTCCGGAAAATAAAATAAAAACTGATCCGCTCTCGCGAAACACGTCCGAACCCGACAAGATCACGACAACGGATCTTGTCGGGTTCGGACGTGTTTCGCGAGAGCGGATCAGTTTTTATTTTTTCATTTTATTTTATTTCTGAGGATGGGTGGTGTGATCCACCCAAAACGTTAAAGGAGTTGCACAACGTGGGGAGTGGGGTCTCCACGGCATCTATCTTATCATAAGCGGCATTATCCGGAAAAAAACGACAACATCATTTATGTCCGCGAAAACTTGAAATTAAACATATGTATATATATATATATACACACATACATATATATATATATATATATATATATATATTATATTGGGTTTAACGACGCACTGTCATGATAGCGAAGATCTATTGGCGTCGGATGGATGAATAATGAGATGATGGAATCGAGGGGTTAACAACTCCTGAAATCCGGTATACACTTGACCATGACATCTCATTGAAATCCCCTTGATATCCCTGAAATAACTTGAAATCCTCTTGAAATCCGTATGAAATCTCTTGAAATCTTTCAAATCACCTGAATTCAGGTGTACACCAAATTTGCGAGTTGTAAACCCCTCGGATGGAATGATGAGATGAAGGCACTTGGCGAATGGGAAGGATAGTTGGAAGGAAGCGGTCATGACCGACTTATTGTAGGAACCATTCCGGCATTAGCCTAGACCACAGAGGTAAACCACGAAAAACCCTTGTAAAAATGGTCGGCGGGAACTGGGTTCGAAATTCCCCTCGCCTCCCGGATCACATGAAGCGAGCGCGTTCACCACTGCGCTGCATAATGTCTTTGATTGTACCTATCAAAACGCGTCGACAAAAAAAAATATTCCATCGTTAGAAAATGGAATAAAATCTACAAATATGTTAACATGCATATTTTGCTTAGTGTTGTAGGAAAGGGAAGGGGGGGGGGGGGGGGGGGATAAGGAACGTGTGTAAAAACTGACTTGGGAGAAAGTCACGTGAGCATTGATGAACCGGTTTGATCTCAGCATGTAATTATGATACAAGATTTACATTAGGCCCTATGTAATACTTTTTTTATAACATCAAAACTTGATACAAAATCGATGTTCCCCAGTAAAGACTATGGATGAAAGATGAGATCGTTTGAACGGGGCACCACGAGGACGATTATTTATCACTAGGCAAACGAAGCTGCGTTCTGAGACGAGCAAGATATTTGTTTGGAGCTCTACACACCTTGACTCGACAACTATCGACTCTACAAAGCCGTGAATCTCGGCTACATGGTTCTACGTGCTACTATTTCTATTTATTTGACGAATGAAAAAGACCATGTCCCAAGGTGAAGGTTGATGACCACAAACGCGCAAGTAGTTATGACACGGGCGGACTAGAGAGTGTTGTCCCCCAGGCAAGGTGAACATTTTGAAGGCCTGGAATTATTTCATTCTCAGTATATGATTATTTCTAGTAATTTGTGTAAATTGGTAGAGCGAAGCGACCAAGACTTCATTAACCGAATTCAAAAATCGAACATGATTTTTTTGTTATTTAGTTAGCGCTCTACAGGTCAAACGAAATAACAAATTCAGTTGAAACTTAGCGTATACAATTTCCATCGTCTAATTCTATAATATGTAATAGTTTTAAGGCGTAATCGGTTGTTACTATTTCTGAGAAAACCCATTTCGAAGTTTTAAAAAACCAATAAGAATAACTCGGAGAAGAAAAATCTGACCAGCACATGCAGCGCTGTGGTTAACGCGCTCGCTTCATGTGATCCGGGAGACGAGTGTAATTTCGAACCCAGTTCGATCCCCACCGCCGTCCATCTTTACAGGGGTTTTTCATGGTTTCCCTCTATAGTCTAGGCTAATGCCGGGATGGTTCCTACAATAAGTTGGTCATGACCGCTTCCTTCCCACTATTCCATTTCCTTCCATTACCCAAGAACCTTCATCTCATCATACCATCATCTCATTAATCATCCATCCGAAGCCATTGGATCTGCGCTATTATAACAATGCGTCGTTAAATCCAACATATAAAAAAATCTGATAAAATATTATTCCCACGGAATTTTGATTCACATTATTTCGAAGTTCAACATGGAAATACATAAACCAGTATAACTTGAAAATATTAAAATAATACCGTCCAATTGTTTCACGATCACCAACGTCAATTCAATATTAGTTTTTATGTTTTGGACAATTCCTTACACATGTAAATAAAATTATTTCATGCTTCAAAGTGTAATAACCTATTGTTACGTTTCATGTATTCAAGACAATCGCTTCTTTGATCGTTGCGTTTGATGACAAGAAACAAGATGGCGGACCACAGCATCTGAGACAAGTCATTATCAAGCACATCAAGTACTTTCTATTGGCCACAGCATTTCTAGCGGCTGTAACATTATTTGTCGGTACGTATATAGACACACAGGCCTGGGGCGGAGGAGCCGGGTGGAGGAGACAGGTGGAGGAGACAGGGGGGGGGGGGATATGGGGGGGGGGGGGCAGCTGACCCCTCAATAATCTGTTCTAGGCCCAACTGTAGCCATTGACCTCTCAATGTAATTGAACATCCAAATTCTTACTATCTAATTATAGGGTAATTTAGTACAAATCATTGAATGAAATATAATATTATATATATATATATATATATATATATATATATATATATATATATATATATATATATGTATATATATATATATATATGGTTTCACGTAGGCTTGAACGACTCATATTATGAGAAAATGATTATATTTAGAGGTATTTTAGTCGTTTTAAATGTATTTATTATATGAGCTTCTAATAAAATAATAAATACATTTAAAACGACTAAAATACCTCTAAATATAATCATTTTCTCATATATATATATATATATATATATATATATATATATATATAGGCTAATATGTTTGATTGAGGCTTCTTTCCTGGCTTAATTGTAGATTCATGACAATTTAGGAAATGAACAATTTTTTTTTTTTTTGTAATCCTGCCGAAACGCGTTGGAGATTAAAGTTATTTTTTCACCACGAAACCTGGTATATTTCCTAAATTGTCATGAATATAGGCTATATATGTATATATATATATATATATATATATATATATATATATATATATATATATATATATATATCTGACACCTGTAAGCATCAATTAATTACGTTGCCCCATTCACTTATCCCCTAATTCCCCTTGAAATTACTTCAATATAGCCCACTGTCCCACATCCCGCACCATGTTCTATGACTTGACAACTTGATCAATCTTCTCCCTCAATCATATTATGGGCTCCGCCGCCTCTGCCTGAACACACGTTTCATGGAAGCGAATGTGGGTCTCGGACGGTTAATATTAAGTTGACTATCTGGTTTCCCAACGCGCCCCCATTATTTTTGAAAATATTGTGAATGTTTTTTCAAGGATCGGCCATATTTTAGTAAGTGTTCTCTGAATAGTGTGCAGCAGTTTCACAACAATACTTTTATACGGGAAGCCACTATACGATGATTTAAACTTGAATTGACACTGAAAATGGTCACATAACATGCATCTCGCATCACATACACCGTTTGATTTCTTCTTTAGGTATTTTATCGTGTTGGGTATCGATGTGTTCGTATAAGAGAACACTGGCTTTCGGCTAAGCTAAAAATAAACAGTTCTACCACATGCGTTCGTCGGCACACAAGACCAGGGAAAGTCACGCAATGTATTTTCGTAAATCGAGTAATCGTAACTTTTCGTTTATATCAAAACGGTCATAGGTTTGCTCATGAAATTCAGCTTAGCTGAGAGAGGAAGGTTCACCCTACCAACGTACCAATTTTCATTTTGATGCCAACTATCTAGTGGTTTTCGTGTATGTAATGGTTTAATGTATTTTTCAACTAGTTTTTCAAAAAATTTCTCGGAGTTTTCAACATTTTTTTTTATTTCAAATTTTCAATATACTATTTCAATCTTGATACATCAATAAATAACGAAATATTTGATACATTTTTGTGGTTGGGTTCCCCTTAACGAATCCACCAACAGCTTGGTTATTTGAGTCACGAATTAGTGAATTATAAGTTATAATGAGTTCTGCCCATGTTTTATGCTGAAAGTGTGAACCCAAGACCGACTTGACTTCGGCATCAAAAGCATTGCCTTTACTGTCTGAGCTGGGGTGGCGGTTTCTGAGTATTATATAATATTTTCACGAAACAATAATGTAGATGTAAATTATTTCAGGTATCAACTATGATGTTGCTTCAGTTGAAGGAGAAGCGTCAGAGACGGAAGATCTTCGGATCGAAGTAACATCCAGTCCATTCAACGTCTCCTTCTCTGTCAATGGTAATCAGGTAAGATAAGAGAGAGGGTTAATATATCTCATCCCACAACTTGAAAAATTTCGGTTTGGTCAATAGTCTTCAGAGTTTACACCATGTGAAGATTATAATTATTGGTAATTATTACATAGGGTCTATTATATACATACTAAATACTATATACATACTAAATACTACACGAATTATGTACATTCACCCTCACGTATGTAAAGACGTTGAAGTCTTGTTACGTTGGAAATATAGTCAAGGTATCAAATAATATTGTAAGGTTCTGGCGATGAGGTGTGAGGTAAGGTTGTCACTGATACTAAAATGTAGCACTGCATAATTGATATAACTAGATATTCATCTACACTGATAATAAAATACGTGAATGTGGATAGAGAGATCTGGTTGTCCCAATTGAAATATAAGCTCACATGATGACTGTCAACTAAATTGTATAGGTTGCCAATTCCTGGTCTTTATATATTGGGACTAGATCGTGGGGAGTCCCTTGGAGGATTCCCTTGTCTAACTCCTGCAAGGGATTTACCCTGTGTATTTCTCTTCAAGGCCACTGCAGGATGGAACCCAGCATTGAGCCCACTACAATATAAATGAAGTAAATATAGATGTATATAACAGTGTACGATGCATTACTAAAGAGTGAAATATTTTAATTGAAAGAATATCATTGATCTTATTCTTCTCTCTTAATGTTGCTTAACGACACCACCAACAGCTAGGTTATACGGGGGTACGAATGAGCGGGTGATAATGGAACGATGAAGTGATGATCGGTGAAAGGACGATTACAAAAACCCATGCCTTATGCGGGACTCGAACCCACGCCCAACGGTTACTTCAGTTACTACCGCTAGCGATATCTGACTGAGCCACCGGGGCGGCTTTGATCTTGTTATATCAGTAGGTATTTTTCATAGTGATAAATTGTTCTATAGACGATGCCGGAACCGATAACTGTTCTCTATAGGAATTTAATAATTATTAATACTGATACATCATTTGTGATTTATCCAAGCACCACTTTCATTATATCAAAACCAAGTGTCAATTTCAGAGAAATTTGTAAAAGTAAAGATGAACTTTGATAATAGACATAATTGTAAATAATAATTTTGTCGAATATTTTTCAATTGTGAATTAATATGAGAAATTAGTTTCCTGAACTCATTTCAGGAGGATCTGTGCAAATCCCAGAATTATTCCGACTTCCCTTCCATCCTTGCACGAAAATCATGTCAAAAAATTCCTAATTTGTTGTTGTTTTTGTTGTGTTTTTTCCATGTTTCACGTGACAATACCATACAAACTCTCGCTTTGATGACTTCTAGCCTGCTCCAAACGATTGAGTAGCTTGACGATGGTGGAAATATTATTATGTTTTAGTTGGTAACGCGGACAGAATGTGGACTCCACATTGTCATACTCAACCAAACAAATGGCCAACTTCTCACTAGCAGAGTCTTCAGCAAGAACGCGAACGAAATAAAAGTGTTCATGAACAGGATTCTGGATGGAAGAATCATCTTATTGGCCATGAAGGTAGTTAGATCATGCACTCTTTATCTTGGCATAGGTCTTTACATCCCTGAAAACTGGGACCACTTATTTTTTTAAATATATTTACCAATTGATTTGTTACATATTTCAATTGATATTGTGAATATTTTAATAGAATACCCCATAAACTATGCTCTTGATTTTTATCCAAATGATACGAGCTGCATTTGCACCATCAGATATATTAAACAACACACATTTTGGCTAGTAATTTCTCAAGAATTCAAACTCATATCACAATTTCATTAAGCTCGGCGAAAGTCGGATTGAAAAATAAGTACCATATTAATCTATAGGCCTATGAGAGTCAAAACTGGCTTGCAATTAATGATCACAATTTTTATGTTAAACGTTACTAGACACGACCAACTGAATTCATAATTGATAATCGCGAAATTCATAGCAGTTGGTGTTACTCCAGTAATAAGAATCCACGCATTCATACGTCACTTTTCACTCTTCTTGGATATTAGCTCTTATACACTCATAACATTAGAGATAATTTTTATCAATCCGCCACCTTGTTTTATCTTACAACCTTATACAACTAAAGATCATTTCAACCAGCGGTTTATTCGCCATTTTGTGTTTTACATATGTGATGCGCATGCGTGTCGACCCTGTTCTTACTTCTTCAACCGTGCCCGATGAAGGTACGGGCAACTTGTACTTGTGCTGATATTATTTCTTGTTTCCTTTTAGGTCGATAACGGAATACAACTGGAATGGGGTAAAAGGGTCTTTCTTATGGGAATGGGTTCTGTTCATGCAGAGAATCTCACAGGTGAAGATCAGTGGGCGATGGTGGCTCAGCCTGGCGTGGCAGTGTCGGTACTGGGAGAGATGGTTACTAAAGGAAACATCTCTTGGAACGAACCGTTGAAGCTGAGTGTTACTGTGCCCAGGATGTTCGATAAACCAAGTAAAAATTAATAGAAGTAGACAAAATATGATCATGGATGTAAGACAATCTCGATACAAACAAGATGTGTGAGTGATTTACTTGAAACTGTTCACAGGAAGTAAGAATACGTGCGATATGCTGTTTGATGATGGGAATTATAACACTGAGTACGGAGATTGGCAACCTAAAGGCTGTACAATGCACAGATACAATCGTTCAGAAGCTAAATCATGCTTCAGGAAGATGAGAGACGACGGATTCAATAACACGATGGCTTTTTTAGGGGATTTCAGAATCAGACAAGTTTTACAGAACTTTAGAGACTTCTTAACTGATACTGAAACTATCCTACCGCATGGGCTGAACGCTAGTTATGAGAATATAGATGAGGCTGTGGTGTTGAATTACTTCTGGAGTCCGCATGTGGACACAAATTTCACGCATTACTTCAACCAATGGGCAGTAAGTATTGGTCGTCGACAATGGAAGTATTGAGAGTCCACAGTGTAGTGAAATTTGATAGCATTTCACATTTCGTTGGGATTACACGTTTGAATATGTATTAATAAATACTTTCATACTATTAAAAGAGAATTATATTGTCGATTCGATCTAAAACACAAATTTATATGAGGTAATATACAGTTAATTTTATACCACTATATTACAAGGTTGATATAGGCCTGAACATGGTTGTCACAAATATCTGGTTAAAACTATTACATACTAATCTGACTTTTAAAAAAATCACTGATCAACCTCTTGGATAACAATAATAATTAATATGAATCTGTATTTTCTGCATCTTATGAAATATTTATCGATAACGATCTTGCATTGTTGACGTGTTAAGGTTTTAACGTTGTAAAATCACTCTGGAAGGAACTTTTCCTCATTGAGATAAGATCGTCGTAAAGCTATTTCTTAGTTTGTGTTAAGGTTCAAAGGAGCGTCGACAGCGAGGTCATTTTGCGCCTATGTTCATATCCCTGTACTTTGCCATAGTTGTCAACGTTAGTGGATGTTTCAAGTATACGGAGGGAGCGGGATAGAAAGAGCTAGAATAATAAGATAAGATGATATGAAATAAAATAAAAATGAAGGAAGACAATAGATGAAGAGAAAAATGACAAGAAAACGAAATAAAATAAAAAGACAAACGCAAGGTTCAATCTCTCTCCATATATTTCGGTCACCAAAAGGCTTCTACTCGCCCGAGACGGTCCGAACTTGGTCTGGACCCTCACTCCAGACCTTATCGCCATGGGTGACCCTTTTGGGAGCAAATAAATTGCTCCCTAAGATAGCTCTGGAGATCATTGGGCCACTCAAGCCTCCACACCACGACAAGGTTCATGATTACTGTGGGTGACAAATGAAAACTGTCTCGTTTCAGAACTGTTCATCTCCTCCTCGAGTGATCGTGGCTGGCAACACGTTGTGGCATTTGTTCGTGGTGAGTGATGATATCGTCCACACAAGTAGAGACGACTATGGATTGCAGAATTATACAACAGTACTTAAAGGATTGGTCAAAGTTATCAAACAACTGACGGAAAGGGGAACTAAGGTGTACTGGACGATACAAGAACCAATTGACTACGAACAAATCCATAATACGCAATGGAGGACAGATCATCCAGATCGTATCACGAACAATAGAATTGATATGTATAATGCGGCTACAGTGGAGGTGAGTAGTTATACAATTATTTTCTTCCATTTAATATTCCCAACAATTGGTGAAATTGAAATTTCTCCATTCTTGTTACTGAACTATTAATCTCGTATTCAGATCCTCCAAGGAAGCGGGGCTCACATTTGGCGGAGTTTCCGACTAATGGGCAAATATAAAATCAATGAGATCGAAAAAGGAGTGCATCATGGTAATACGGCAAGGAACAATCAATTCCAGGTAAACTTAATTATTAATTTGTATTCTGAAATTGAAGTCATTTGACGGAATCCAGCGAAATTTTAAAAATTTTGACTGTCACATCTCGTTTGATGTTCACGATGGAACTGATGACGTCACAGGAATATATTGACTGTAAGGAGTAAAGGCCAACTCCTGGAGGCAACGGAAATTACATGTATTCACTCTAATGATCTGCTTTCCAGGTACTGTTGAACTCGTATTGTAACAAACAAATGCACTCCGGAGAAGATAATGTATGTGGTTCTGATGGAGATACTCAACAATTAGAAGCAACCATGCCGATAATTGGAACAATATGGCGGCACAACAATGAGCCTATATCAACAACAATTCTTCAAAAAGTAACATTCACACTACTAGCGATATGGTAAGTTATACTACATTAAGAGAAAGGCAGATCGATGAGCCCATTTGGGCAACAGTTTTTGTTCGTCATTTTGAAGAGCAAACATAAAATGAATTTGACTGTTTAAATTAATTTTGAGTGTTTTACTAATGTTGCCTTGTTTGTTCAGTTGCGTGGTAGCTGTTGGCGTGTTGTTGGTACGCCTGAGTCAGTGGATTCAAGGCAGGACACATCAGTGGGATTCAGACTACACAGTGATGACGTCACTAGCCAAGATGGCCGTTATAATGGCGTTCTTCTGGCTGTGCGATATGACTGATCTGTTCACCAAGCAGCAGAAACATTTCAACGAGTATCACTTCTGGTTACCGCTTTGTGGACTTCTAGCACTAGGCGTTTTCTTCAATAAGAAATGCCCTGATGACAAACTACTGAACAGAGATCAAACGGACGAATGGAAAGGTGAGGGATTTCAGAAGGATAGCATTTCGAACAAAAGAATAATTATTGCTTTATCTATTCTTTTTCTGTCCTTCACAGCTGTTGAAAAAAAGGTTAACCAACCTCAAATAACATAGTTGTAGTTGATGTCGTCAGACAATCATTCAAGATTCAAGATTGAATAAAGTCAGCGTCACTTTCTATAATGTAAATGATATAATGTTATGCTATGTCGTTATCTATTCTTTTGTTTTTGATTTGATACTATTGATGAGTATTAATAATCATATTGCAACCTGAATTACAAGCTGTAAATTTGATCTTCCAGTTCTAATATACCCCCTTACTATTTCTGTTTTCCTGTCACCAGGTTGGATGCAACTGGTGATCCTGGTGTACCACGTGACTGGAGCCAGCAAGGTCCTGCCGATCTACTTGCACCTCAGAGCCATCGTGTCTGCTTACCTGTTCCTCACAGGATACGGACACTTCTGTTATGTATGGAAAGACGGACAGGTCACCATTTCCAGATACTTACAGGTATTACTTCTAGAGCTGCGGGAATTTGTGATACAAGAAAATAATACACTGTTTCGTGAATGATACTCTGATACACTGCAATTGCAATGAGGGCAATAAAATCGATGGAGATCCAATAGAATCTCAACTCTGATTTCCAAAACACTATTATTGTTTTAGATGATTAAAAGTGAAGTGTAACACGTCAGTAGAAATGTCCACCATTATTAGGTATTTCAATAATTACTTCAAGAGGTCGCAGGCGTCCGTTAGGATTGTACGTACTCTTTGTCACATATCACGTAATGTCACACCATTGTCATGTGTTTCAGGTCATGTTCCGCCTCAACTTCCTCACATTCTTGCTCTGTTGCTGTATGAACCAACCACTGATAAACTACTACTACGTACCACTCGTCTCCTTCTGGTTCACCGTCACCTACATCTTCCTTGCAATGCCCCCGCGTATCACAATCACCACCACCACATACGATTCAAGACACTACATCTACCTTGGAGTCAAGCTCATCATCTTGTGTGCCGTGATTACTGGCTTGTATCTCAGGAGAGATATCTTCAACGCTGTATTTGATCTACCTCCTTGGAGACTCTTCTTCACTACAAGTGACAATGGACTAAAGGAATGGACTTTCCGCTGGAACTTGGATCGCTACAGTGCTTTGTACGGCATGATATTTGCAAGCTTGTACTTGATCAGTGAAAAGTGCACGGTTAGCAGATATATAAGCGTAGATCAGAACACTGGTATTTATATTGCTGCGTTTACTTCACTCTTGGGGTTATTCAGTTTCGCGGAATATTCTTTGAATTGTGAAGATAAAGAGAAATGTAATTCGTTCCATCCTCATATTACATTTGTACCGATAATCAGCTTCATAGTTCTCCGGAATGTGTTCGTTCAATTCCGAGCTCGTTATTCTCCATTCTTCGCTTGGTTTGGCAGGATATCTTTAGAGCTGTTCATTTGTCAGTATCATATCTGGCTGGCCAATGACACACGTTCTGTATTGGTTATTATTACAGGGTATCCAATTACTAACCTCCTTCTGACAACTGCAGTTTTTGTTTTTGTTGCTCATGAGGTTCACAGATGCACATGCGCATTGGAGAAATCTTTCACGAGATACTCCCAAAAGATGTTGGATAAACTCTCTTAGAGCCCCAACTGCTATATTTTCTGTTAGCAGAAACACATTTTTATGTATAATTTATCTTTGATTGACATGTTTTATGAATCAAGTTTCGGAAGTTTACAGTTCAACTCAGTATACCTTACATGTAGAAATAAAATGTATTGATAATGATCGATTAGGATTTTTAAAAGCTTGCAATGGGCGTTCCTGCAAGGTATTTCTGAAGTTGGAGGGTTTCTGTAATAAAAAGGTCATATGAATATATGTGATATGAAAATTATACAATTCTTCGAATCATATAATTACGAATTTGAGTTGTATGCAGATAGATGGAGTATCATTTTATTCAAGTCGATGTTAAAGTGAAGTGTTTAAATATTGTATAAAATTAATAGTGTTACATATTCGTATAAATACAATACTATTCTATTGTGAATACCATTCGTGATGATTCTTTCTGGTTGCAGTACACCTCCTTTTAGAGTATGAGAAAAATACCCACCATTTCTATATATGCCATAAAATTTCACATAATTATTGTGAATTCATATATTCATCCAAATTTTTGAATCTAAAGCTATGTATTCCGAATCGACAGCATTGCTATCATTGAAAATGATAGCAACTTTGTGCCCCAAAAAATATATGAACAGATAATCGCCGGAATGACACTGAAAGAGAAGATATTTTTTATATTTTATTATATGATTTCTCGATTTTGTAGAAGAAAATATATGGAATTTTTCAACCTCTTGAGAAAGGGTTAATGTAAGCCTGAAACGTAGAGTAAAAGCATTCAAATATAAAATGTCTTCTCTTTCAGTATAACACGGCCAGAATAACCCAAAGAAAAATGAAAATAACATTATATATTTAATATAATATACATATTATTATATGCATATATATGTATATTTTATTATCACGATGATTTATGATGATGCAGCAATGCTTGGTGAATTTAATTGACTCAATGATTCCAATAAAATTCATGCAGGTGCATTCGAAAGAGACTTCAATCAACAAAAATATCGTTGAAAAAGTTATTTTTTCAAATAGGAAATTTCAGAATGAAATTTGAATACAAATTTCCCAAGTGTTAAGGTGAAGTACAGAGCAAACGCAATTTTTTTTTGTTGAAGGAGATTGAAATGAAATTAATGAGTACGTAATTAATACATTGTCTATATAGTTTTAATGTACCATACAAATATGGCGTACCGTGTTTAATGAAATTTTCGATCACTCCAGTACAGAACATGATCGTTAAAAAAAAAATCAGTTGAATAATAATTGCTTTATCAAAAGATAAATGTTGATGCAAAAATGGGGGAAATACTTTCTGGATGATTTGACAGATGGAAATGTTCCAAGAGCCAGTTTTACAAATCTTTGTCAAGTACTTATTCGTTAACTATTAGGTACGATAATAACATACGTAACCAAGGGTGATAACCAGTTGATCCGTAAACTATTGCCTATAATCCACTAACTATCAATACGTAAAAGTGAGCTAATTGATTAAACATTCTACATCATTTGGACTTCAAGAAATATCGCAATTCCTTATTGTTGTCACTTTTTTGTGTGAAACCATGAACCATCTAAACCATGAACCAACCAGAAACCATCTTTTGTCTGTCGATAAAGCAGTTTCACCCTCTGGTTTAGTAGTGGATTGATCGGGAGCCCGTAGACTAGACCCTGATATTGTGGCCCACAAAACTGTACCCAAATGTCGTGTGGATATAGTGGACCACAAAGTTGATATTCTGTACCCCAAAGCTAGTTAGACAATTTGAACCCTGAAAACAAAACCAAAAACAATTCACATTTAGTTGAAAGTATAACTTATACGTTATAACCTTTTCGTGCATAAAAAGAGAAAGGCAAATATACGTTCTCAGGTAATTTTTTCGTGGATCATTAATTGTTCTGTCTTCGTTAAAGTCTTCTTTGTAGAACATATTATGTCCGCAAGATCCGCATTGAATAAATTGAGAATCCACTCATCTGATAATTTACGCCGACATCAATGCCAGCTTGGAGCATTAAATAATTGAGTTTCCACTCAATGCTGGTAATCGTATGCACAGTCCTAATTTCTAATTTATGTCAATAACATTTTCCAAACAATTGTTATCATAATATGATTACAATTCACTCTGATAACCTTATACTTTGTTGCCATTTGCTATTTTAACTTGATTATAGGCTTGACAACACGCTATACCATAAAGATAGGGCACTAGTGTTAGGAGTTGGTGAGGAATAAAACATATAGCATTAGGTGAGTATTATTGTGTTAGTTCATTATAATTTCAATCAAACAATGAATATAATAATTTAATTGAAATAAAATTATACACCGTAACGCTAAATTGGCTTACTTCGCTTTTCCAAAAAGTTTTCATTTGAGATGTGTATATATTTACAACTTTTTTTTTATTGTGTTTTGTTTAGATGTTTTGTTCAATTGAGCTTTGTGCATCAGAATATACCAGTGATCGAGTTGCGTGTTTATAACATCTTGATTTACCAAGTTTAGTGTATCATAAGGTATTTGTCGATTGGGTTTTGTGTATAAGAAGGTGAGATTGATTGCCCATAACATCAACGACAGTTACTTTATTTCTTTTAGTACCTGATTCTACCTGCTTGTTCGCTGTTCACACTTCTAGTCGTGAGCGATTTAGGGAGATTTCAGTTGTTTGCTCTGTGAAATGTTTTGAGAAATATACAGAATTGTTTCAGCTACAGAATTAACCAAGTTTGAAACAAAAGTTTGAGAAAGGTGAGCAAGATTGATGTTGCCTAACTGGCATTTATTTAATTCAGGGACTCGAAGTGAAATGATTTTTGATTTTGATTTCACTTTCACTTCCAACATTAGTTTATAAAAAATTCGATTCCGATTTTGCTTTTCCAACAATACTACATATCGATTTCGATTCCAATTTTTTAAATCGTTAATTCAGATTTAGATTCCACTTCTCTTCTTGATAATTTCGATTTCATCCTCGTTTTATTCACATTAATTCCAATTTCGATTTCAATATCAATTACTATTTAAATTCCAGTTTTTTATTCATGCCTCAAAAAAGTAGTCTCGAATAAAATTC
This sequence comes from Brachyptera putata, assembly GCA_907164805.1. Taxonomy (NCBI): domain Eukaryota; kingdom Metazoa; phylum Arthropoda; class Insecta; order Plecoptera; family Taeniopterygidae; genus Brachyptera; species Brachyptera putata. Next base: position 18,492,634 of record OU015469.1, on the reverse strand, counting down.
GCTTTTGGAGAATATAGCTCACAGGATTCAATAATCATATCACAGGTGCACTCAGACACTTGTTTGAGAGCGGTATTATACAGACATCTCAAGTAAAATAAAGTGTTGGCCGAGTTCTTTTGAAACCATCCCTGTTCCACCATATACCCATCACACGTCGCAACCGCTCGGCGGTTTTGAGTTTACCCAGTAATGTTAAGTTTACTACACGCATTATCTACGAATAATAACAGATAATGAAATGACCTTTGACTATTCGACTATTTCACTAGAATAAAAGAAAACAGTTTTAATACAAGAAAAATTATCGATTTCGATTTCGATTTCACGTCAGACAATCTCAGAATAATAATCTCGATTTCGATTCCAGTTCTCGTAAACGTAGATTGAAAATTCAATTTCGATTCCACTTCCACAAAAATATCAATTAATTTCGATTTCACTTCCACAAAAATATCAATTAATTTCGATTTCGATTTCAATTTAACTTCGAGTCCCTGATTTAATTTAATATTTATGAATTTATAGGAGAAGCGAATCCCGTGCTTCAATTATATATTCAATAAAATTACTCCAGTAATACTATTTGCAAATAGTAAATTAAAGACACCTCAGTTAGGTAAAGTAATCACTTACGACTTTGGAGTGTTATATGATAATAAGGCTTCAGATCAACGCATACATGATCTGTGTTGTTCCTTGATCGTTCCTTCTCTATATACACAGGTGTATGTAAAGTTGCATAACTATCAGGCATTGACCGTTTCGGTTCTGGTTATCGTCATGAGAGAGAGAGAGAGAGAGAGAGAGAGATTGATTCACCATAATCAGTGTCGCCAAACCGATTACCTCTCGGACACAGTACATTACGTATAAACAATGAATGGGGATAATAAAATAACAATCAAATTTCACAAATCTAGGGTTGGATACAATAGTAATAGGTTGAGAACGAAGTATTGTATGGAAAGAGTTCGGTAAACTAATCAGAATAGGCTGCAAGGACAGATGCACTACCGTACAAAAGTATATAGTGCTTGTAACAATGAGTGATGAGGGAGATGTTGCTAGCGATGAACTTGTTGGTGGGAATAGAATCGGTTTCTCAGGTCGCAAATGTTATTGGTATCGTGGCAACATCAAATGGATACGGAAACATTAACTGAAGGTAAAATCAGGGGTAGAAACTTTGGAATGAATTTGTGAATCAAATCTGTCGGAATATAAGGAATTCATAGGCCAAAAGAGGCACATTAATAGTTCTTTATAATAATAATAATAATAATAATACTTTTATTCACATGTAACAAAATACAATGTTATAGAACAAGTCAAGTACAATATACATAAGAAAGACCTGGTCGGTCATATTAAAATGCTGCTTGCGTATTCGCTTGCGTCATAGAGCCGGTTCGATATTAAAAGATCTTTCACCATTCGTTTAAAGGTAGTGTCATTTCTCTCACTCCTTATTTCCTGTGACAGATTATTATAGAGGATGGCTCCCGCTTTGTAGTTTGTTTCGTTTATTTGTTTGAAAATGTGTTTGAAAATGATTGAGATTGTGAAAAGGTTCAGTTGAATTTTCAGTTCAACCATGGCATGGGAAATTTAGTAACTTGGTATTTCTTCTGTCATTGGGTGTGTAACTGTAATGAAATCATTCATACTGAACCACATTTCAATTCGATTGCCATTTTATAACTTCGTGTTCGTTCGTTGCTTATTCACTCTCATTTCATCACATATGAAAATATTGACTTTTATCAAATTATAGATAATAGATTGGATAATATAATGGTCTAATAATAATAAAATTATTTTCTTAGAAGCCGACAACAAAATCAGTAGCCTCGGACATACGCTAATTCCAACCTATATGTATAATTAATTCTGACCTTCTAAAATAAATTTGTTATCTAAATATTTGAAAATATTTGAATACAAAATATTTTTTTATCTATAAACTGTTAAATCTACCGCCTTATCAACTGATAGTGACCTGTTGTATATATGTCAAGAATAAGTTTCATATAACGATTGATATAATAATTTGATTCATTTAATATAATATAACGCCCTAGGTCGATAAAGGCAGGAACCGAAACACTTTCACCGGCATGACGGTCAAGAATAATTTGGGACTGGGCTATATACGTGTAAGTCAAGTTGGTTATACGAGGAAGCAGTGGATAAAAAAAACGGTGGATTCTTTGGGTAAAAATCGAAGAAATATCTGATGAGCAATAATTGAAAAAACAACGTAAGAATAATTAAGAGATTATTAAAGAATAGATAAATCATATTTACATTCATCAGATCATTTAGTTTGGAGAGAAATTATAGGATTGGTCATTAGCATTCGGCTAGTATATAGTCTGATAGTTTTTATTCTTATTGTCATTATTATTGAGTTGTTTATGAGGCTTTAATATGAGGTATTAGATACTGGGTTGTTCCGTCGCGTGAACAACCCAGTATCTAATACCTCATAATTATTATTATTTTATTATGATAGTATGTATTATTCATTTAATTTTAAAACGATCCAAAGGTTTCAAATCGTCTCATAAAATCGTGTCCCTAGTAAACATTTGGAAATATTTTTTGGGTGGGCGTTTCCTGTTTTTCAAATCGAGAGTAACGTATGTACGTCTCGACGCCATGGCAATAGGCGTCGAATTTTTTGAAGGTGCAGAACACAATAATAAAATCAACGTATCTAAACTATATCCGAGGAAAAAGCTTGGTTTGGTTGAGAATGACTTCAAATCTATATTCAAGTTTCAAAATTGTTGCATACAATATAGGATTAATTCAAATATCTGAATTCCAATCAAATCTCGAAATTTTATAATTTTAATTCAATTGAAGTTTCATTCCATTTTGTCTTATACGACCTCGAAGAAAAGTACAAAAAGTATCGATTCAGCATGTTTTAGGAATCGTTTCCGTTTATGATACTAATGAACTATAGGAAGTAGAGAAGTCTCGACGTTTCGAACGAGGATGTAGCCTATAATTCAATTGCTCAGATCCCAGCATTATCATATTGGGATTCTGATCTCATTCAGTCTGGTACGATTACGTGCACATAAAATGGTTCAATCCCAAATTGAAATCTTAGTTTGAACAAATCCTGTATACATTTAACAGCTGATGGTTTCACAGAATATGAGTGGAATACATATGCACATGCACATTATTTGATAGTTTCAGTGCGCATAACTTCAAAAAGATTTTCTCAAGAATCTATTCTCTAATGAAGCTCGATCGATCATTTCATGTGACTGTGAGTGTACAATAAAGTGGCATATATTATGATTTTATACAGTTGGACGTTTTCATGTTTTCAAGATGGCCACACTGGACATTGTGTTGGATGAAGATGAAAATGATCAAGATGGAAGAAAACAAAATCCGAGACGGCACATTGTCAAACACATCAAGTTCTTTCTATTGTTCACTGCATTTATTGGTGCCTTGACATTATCTAACCGTACGTAAAACCACATGTTTCTCCACTGTATACTGTACATACTGTTTACGCACTGTGTGTTCTATCTTCTATACTGTGTTTTGACTTAACCCACCAACAATAATGTGAGTGTGAATTATTTCAGGTATCAACCATTATGTTGCCTCCGTTGGAGGATTAGCGTCAGAAGATCTTCGGATCGAAGTAACCTCCAGTCCATTTCACGTATCATTCTCTGTTGATGGTAATCAGGTACGGCAACAGAGAATTATGATTCTCACACCTCAAATATAATCACTTGCACCTGAACTATACTGTTCCAGATTAATTTGTAATACCATGGATGAACTACTATAATACATTTATACAATAATAATTTCGTCACAGATATTTATTAAATATTGGATGATTAAAAAATTAAGATTCCTTATTATGACCAATAATTCAGCCATGCCTCCCAATGTGTTACGGAAAAAATCGTGACTTCATGTATCACATTTTCCTCCCTATACTTAAATGAAGATCGAGTAAAAATTCTGCATAAATTTCATATAATAAGTGATGTAACTTGAACACAAAAACTACGATTTCGATGATATCTAGTCTGATCAATACGATGATGAACCTTTACTACAATCGGAATGGAAAAGTATCTTGACTTTTTATTCTGAAATATCATTCTGTTCTAGTTGTTGACGCTGTCAGAACGTGGACTCCACATTGTAATACTCAACCAAACAAATGGTCAACTTCTCACTTGCAGAACTTTCGACAAGAATGTGGACGAAATGAAAGAATTCATGAACAATATCCCAGATGGGAGAATCATCTTACTAGCCATGAAGGTAACTGAATCGCAATTTTCCAAACCGTAAATCGCAAACTGGTGGAAAATTCATCCCTTTTCTAGAAACAAGTAGGGCCTACCATCTCATCACACTGATCTTTGATATTTCGTCTCTGATGTTATGCTTATGTTTCAACGTATATTTATCGAATCTGTCTTTGTTACCGTTGGAGGAACTTGGAACTAGAAGTCGGCTTTCAAAATATTTTCTTGTTTGTTCCAAGGTCGATAACGGAAGTCAACTGGAATGGAAAAAAAGGGTATATCTGATGGGAATGGGTTCTGTTCACACATATAATCTCACAGCTGATGATCAGTGGGCGATGGTGGCTCAGCCTGGCATGGCAGTGCCGATACTGGGAGAGATGGTTTCTAAAGGAAAAAACTCTTGGAACAAACAGCTAAAGCTGAGTGTAACAACGCCAAGGATGTTCGATAAACCTGGTGAGAATAGAAACACATTAAACAATTGATTAGTTGACAAATGACCCCACTGCACACTCAGGTGACTGTGATAGTGTGGTTGTCAGAAACAATTACAACAGAGATAATCATGTATGAGATTTATTCGAGAAACTGTTCACAGGAAGCAAGAATACATGTGACATGCTGCTTGAAGATGGAAGTTATGATACAGAATCAGGATATTGGCGACCTAAAGGCTGTACAATGCACAGGTACAATCGCCCAGAAGCTGAATCATGCTTCAAGAAGATGAGAGACGACGGATTCAATAACACGTTATCATTTATAGGAGATTCAAGAATAAGACATATAGCAGAAAGCTTCAGAAACTTTGTGTCTGGCAAGGAAGGCCGTATAGCTCAGTGGGTGAACGACAGTTATGAAAACGAAGTTGATGATATCTATTTGAATTACTTCTGGAGCCCTTATGTTGATGCAGATTTCATGGAATACTTCCACCATTGGGGGGTAAGTACTGTTTATCAATCGGATGTAACTATCCCAATCCTATGGAGTTACTTGTTTTCTGTGACGAACTTGAAACATTTTGATTCAGAACTCTATTACTCCGCCTCGAATAATCGTGGCTAGCAACACGTTGTGGCATATTTTAGTGGTAAGTGATGATATTGTTAACACAAGTAATGATGACTATGGATTCAAGAATTATACGAGAGCACTTGGAGAGTTGGTCAAAGTTATCACACGACTAACGAAGATGGGTAGTAAGGTGTATTGGCCGATACAAGAACCAGTCTTCTACGAGCAGGTCTATTTCACGAAGTGGAACAGTTATGATCACGATCGTCTGAAGAACAATATAATTGATATGTTTAATGCTGCTACAATTGAAGTGAGTTGGTTTTGAACAATTGGTGAAATTTCTCTATTCGCTTTATACTGACTATTAATCTCGTATTCTGCAGATGCTCCAAGGAAGCGGGGCTAATATATGGAAGAGTTTCCGACTGATGGGGAAGTATAAAATCAATGAGATGTCCGATGGGGTACATCATGGTTATACGGCAAGGAACAATCAATTCCAGGTTAATTTCGTTATTCATTTGTTTTCACAACTACTCGTAGTAGGAGTCATCTTGATGTTAAAATATATCCAGTGGGGATATGTATAAGTCACATCTCATTAGAGTACCTCATCGAAAATAATTTCAATTATTGTATAATTCAATTTTCTAAAATGGATGGGTCATTTGAAATTGAAAATATCGCAAAAAGGAAATGGATGCTGGAGGCAAAGTTAATTTATGTACCATAAATATAGGATAACATTACTAAATCTGTTCTTAGGTATTATTGAATTCATATTGTAACAAACAAATGGATTTTAAAGAAGATAATATTTGTTGCATTGAAGAAGATAGCAAAGACATCGATGATATCACTCCGATGTTAAGAACAATATGGACTCACAATAGAAAGCCTTTATCACCAACTCTTCTTCAGAAAGTATCATTCACAATACTAGCAGCATGGTAAGTTTAACTGAAACAATGAAGGGGTTCGAGACAATTAGCTATATTCGAAAAAGCAAATGCAGTGACAATTTGACTGTTTCAGTGAATTTGAGAGTTTTACTCATGTTGACTTGTTTGTTCAGTTGCGCGGCAGCTGTTGGCGTGTTGTTGGTACGCCTGAGTCAGTGCATTCAAGGCAGGACACATAAGTGGGATTCAGATCACACGGTTGTGACGTCACTGGCCAAGATGGCCGTTATAATGGCGTTCTTCTGGCTGTGCGATATGACTGATCTGTTCACCAAACAGCAGAAACATTTCAACAAGTATCACTTCTGGTTGCCGCTTTGTGGACTTCTGGCACTTGGCATTTTCTTCAATAAGAAATGCTCCGATGAGAAACTACTGAACAGAGACCAAACGGACGAATGGAAAGGTGATGGGAATCAGAATATTCATATTTATTTTATGTAATCAATTATTCAACGTTTTGCTCTACTTACGAGTAATTTCTAGGAATTAGTAATCTGCTCTCATGAAATTAGAAATATGGTGGGTAAATTGAAAAATATTGGTTCGAAGTTTTGCATCCTCTTTTGTTATTTTTGATCGTAAAATGTTATATTAACTGATTGAGGATGAGGACATCTGATGAATAATAAACGTGCTTCTCTGTTGTCATCCATATATATTAAGATGATCAGAAGAGAGTGGCACAAAGAATTACAATCCCCTTGTTTTCCTGTCACCAGGTTGGATGCAACTGGTGATCCTGGTGTATCACGTGACTGGAGCCAGCAAGGTCCTGCCGATCTACTTGCACCTCAGAGCCATCGTGTCTGCTTACCTGTTCCTCACAGGATACGGACACTTCTGTTATGTATGGAAAGACGGACAGGTCACTTTCTCCAGATACTTACAGGTATTACTTCTAGAGCTGCGGGCATTCAGAACACAAGGAGAAAAATATATTCACTAAAAGATAAGCGAAGCCAAAATATTGTTGAAGTTCTATTTCGAGTCCAATTCAGATCGATATGATTCCATAAATATACTCACCCAAAATAACTTGGCTATCGTTGGTGTCGTTTAGCAAACAATAGTTATCATCAATCAAGAATGACTTTTTCCATAATTTAGACGTCGGTAATTAAACGTGATGACCGTTGTACATATCCACAATCAATATCTTAAAAAGCGTATGTCGTATCGAGAGAGAGCAGTGTCATGCTAGGTGTGGAAGCTTGCAATTGCAAGCCGAAAACTTCTCCCACCAGGAGTTTTCAAATTGTAATGAATTTTTGTTATGTTTCACTACTGAAGCAAGTTTAGATATTTTATGGAATACATGTATTGAACATGCAGGACTAATTGTTGGCTATGCGAAGATTGAGTTTGGTTTTTGCAACTGCAATGTCTCAATATATTGTTGTGTTTCAGGTGATGTTCCGTCTCAATTTCCTCACAGTCTTGCTCTGTTGTTGTATGAACCAACCACTGATGAACTACTACTACGTACCACTCGTCTCCTTCTGGTTCACCGTCACCTACATCTTCCTTGCTATGCCCCCGCGTATAACAATCACCACCACTACGCAGCAACCAAGACACTACATCTACCTTGGAGTCAAGTTCAGTATCTTGTGTGCCGTGATTACGTGCTTGTATCTCAGGAGAGATGTCTTCGACGCTGTGTTTGATCTACCTCTTTGGAGACTCTTCTTCACTACAAGTGACAATGGACTTAAGGAATGGATGTTCCGTTGGAACTTGGATCGCTACAGTACATTGTATGGCATGATATTTGCAAGCTTGTACTTGTACAAAGAAAATAGTAGATTTACCAACACTTTAAACTCGAATCAGAGGATTTATATCATTGCGTTTGCTTCTCTCGTAGGATTGTTCAGCTTTACTTCATACTCTCTCAGTTGTAAAGATAAAGAAGAGTGTAATTTGTTCCATCCTTACATCTCATTTGTGCCAGTAATAAGTTTCGTAGTTCTCCGGAATGTGTTCGTTCAATTCCGAGCACGTTATTCTCCATTCTTCGCTTGGTTTGGCAGGATATCTTTAGAACTGTTCATTTGTCAGTATCATATCTGGCTGGCCAATGACACACGCTCTGTATTGGTTATTATTACAGGGTATCCAATTACTAACCTCCTTCTGACAACTGCTGTTTTTGTTCTTGTTGCTCATGAAGTTCACAGATGCACATGCACATTGGAAAAGTCACTCATTGGATACTTTCAAAATTCTCCAAGCCCGGTTTCACGGACTGATAATTAGTGGTTGTAGCAATTGTTAGCAGATAATCTTCTAATCCCCCTTGGTTACATAAGCTATTTTCGTACCTTCAAATAATAGTTAGCGGATTAGTACTTGACCAAGATTCGTTAAACTGGCTCTTAGAGCCAAAACTTCTACATTTTATGGTACATGTTTGATATTTAATTTGGTTATCAGATCTTCGTGTGTCAAACTAATTTCATAGAACGAATTTGGAAGCTTGCAGTTCAACCTACTAGACCTATACCTTTACCGGCCGAAATGAAATGTATTAATATCGATTGGTTAGGATTTTAGAAGCTTATAAAATAGTTCCTGCAAGGCATCGACTGAAGTTGATGGGTTTTTGTGATAAAATATTTTAATATTCGTTGTAATGATGAAATGAATGATAATTTGATTTCTAGTAGAATAATTTAATTACGAATTTGAGATATTTACAGAAAGTCGGAGTATTATTCCATAATTGAAGTCAGGGACGTCGTTAGGATTTCTGTATTGGGGGGCGCAGATTTCAAGTATCACCAAGCTCGATATTATATAGGTGCGCGAAAATGGGGCTGTGGGGCGGGAGCCCACCACAAGAGCCCCGCAAGGAATTTTGGAAATATGGACAATTTCGAAATGATTTTTGCGTTCTCTGATCAGTTTTGCATCCTAATGATCGAATCATTATCGAAAAATTCGAAGGAACGTGTCACCGGGATTCAGAATCATTCTCGTAGAAACCAACCATGTATTATTTATCATAATTCATATTGATAAGTAGCAATATTTCATTATGTTTATTCGCAGGTCAACATTTAGATTTTTCAAAGAAAGATAAATTATTGGGGGGGCGCAAATGTCGATTGGGGGGGCGCGCGCCCCCCCTTGGACCCCCTAACGACGTCCCTGGTGGTGCCAGTTGCGTCCGTATCTAATGTCAGGTTCGCTTGTGAGACCCAAACCGCGATCCACCGAAGTTGCAAAAATCAATGGCCCAACACAGGTTAAGAGTGATAACGGGAGTACGGCTAGTCGGATCGAGACCAGATTGGTACCAGCAGATAGGTATTGATGAGACAAACATTCCGTCGATACACTCATCTCGTTGTGGATCTCCATCCCTGCACGGCGGCGGAAACAAAAATTTAATATTGATTTAACACTGTGTTCCCCATAAGCGAACTCCAAATCGTGATTGTCGGGGAACTAAATTTTATATCGACACTGGGTGAGCAGTGGTGGATAGATGGTCACAAACCACACGCGTGGTGCCAGTTGCGTCCGAATCTAATGTCAGGTTCGCTTGTGAGACCCAAACCGCGATCCACCGAAGTTGCAAAAATCAATGGCCCAACACAGGTTAAGAGCTGATAACGGGAGTAACGGCTAGTCGGATCGAGACCAGATTGGTACCAGCAGATAGGTATTGATGAGACAAACATTCCGTCATTACACTCATCTCGTTGTGGATCTCCATCCCTGCACGGCGGCGGAAACAAAAATTCAATATCGATTTAACACTGTTCTCCATAAGCGAACTCCAAATCGTGATTGTCGGGGAACGAAATTTTATATCGACACTGGGTGAGCAGTGGTGGATAGATGGTCACAAACTACACGCGTGGTGCCAGTTGCATCCGTATCTAATGTCAAGTTCGCTTGTGAGACCCAAACCGCAATCCACCGAAGTTGCAAAAATCAATGGCCCAACACAGGTTAAGAGCGATAACGGGAGAACGGCTAGTCGGATCGAGACCAGATTGGTACCAGCAGATAGGTATTGATGAGACAAACATTCCGTCGTTACATTCATCTCGTTGTGAATCTCCATCCCTGCACGGCGGCGGAAACAAAAATTTAATATTGATTCAACACTGTGTTCTCCATAAGCGAACTCCAAATCGTGATTGTCGGGGAACGAAATTTTATATCGACACTGGGTGAGCAGTGGTGGATAGATGGTCCCAAACTACACGCGTGGTGCCAGTTGCGTCCGTATCTAAGTCAGTTCGCTTGTGAGACCCAAACCGCGATCCACCGAAGTTGCAAAAATCAATGGCCCAACACAGGTTAAGAGCGATAACGGGAGTACGGCTAGTCGGATTGAGACCAGATTGGTACCAGCAGATAGGTATTGATGGACAAACATTCCGTCGTTACATTCATCTCGTTGTGAATCTCCATCCCTGCACGGCGGCGGAAACAAAAATTTAATATTGATTCAACACTGTGTTCTCCATAAGCGAACTCCAAATCGTGATTGTCGGGGAACGAAATTATACATCGACACTGGGTGAGCAGTGGTGGATAGATGGTCCCAAACTACACGCGTGGTGCCAGTTGCGTCCGTATCTAACGTCACGTTCGCTTGTGAGACCCAAACCGCGATCCAACGAAGTTGCAAAAATCAATGGCCCAACACAGGTTAAGAGCGATAACGGGAGTACGGCTAGTCGGATTGAGACCAGATTGGTACCAGCAGATAGGTATTGATGAGACAAACATTCCGTCGATACACTCATCTCGTTGTGGATCTCCATCCCTGCACGGCGGCGGAAACAAAAATTTAATATTGATTTAACACTGTGTTCCCCATGAGCGAACTCCGAAATCGTGATTGTCGGGGAACGAAATTTATATCGACACTGGGTGAGCAGTGGTGGATAGATGGTCACAAACCACACGCGTGGTGCCAGTTGCGTCCGTATCTAATGTCAGGTTCGCTTGTGAGACCCAAACCGCGATCCACCGAAGTTGCAAAAATCAATGGCCCAACACAGGTTAAGAGCGATAACGGGAGAACGGCTAGTCGGATCGAGACCAGATTGGTACCAGCAGATAGGTATTGATGAGACAAACATTTCGTCGTTACACTCATCTCGTTGTGAATCTCCATCCTTGCACGGTGGCGGAAACAAAAATGTAATATTGATTTAACACTGTGTTCTCCATAAGCGAACTCCAAATCGTGATTGTCGGGGAACGAAATTATACATCGACACTGGGTGAGCAGTGGTGGATAGATGGTCACAAACTACACGCGTGGTGCCAGTTGCGTCCGTATCTAATGTCAGGTTCGCTTGTGAGACCCAAACCGCGATCCACCGAAGTTGCAAAAATCAATGGCCCAACACAGGTTAAGAGCGATAACGGGAGAACGGCTAGTCGGATCGAGACCAGATTGGTACCAGCAGATAGGTATTGATGAGACAAACATTTCGTCGTTACACTCATCTCGTTGTGGATCTCCATCCCTGCACGGCGGCGGAAACAAAAATTCAATATTGATTTAGCACTGTGTTCCCCATAAGCGAACTCCAAATCGTGATTGTCGGGGAACGGAATTTTATATCGACACTGGGTGAGCAGTGGTGGATAGATGGTCACAAACTACACGCGTGGTGCCAGTTGCATCCGTATCTAATGTCAAGTTCGCTTGTGAGACCCAAACCGCGATCCACCGAAGTTGCAAAAATCAATGGCCCAACACAGGTTAAGAGCGATAACGGGAGAACGGCTAGTCGGATCGAGATCAAATTGGTACCAGCAGATAGGTATTGATGAGACAAACATTTCGTCGTTACACTCATCTTGTTGTGAATCTCCATCCCTGCACGGCGGCGGAAACAAAAATTTAATATTGATTTAACACTGTGTTTTCCATAAGCGAACTCCAAATCGTGATTGTCCGGGAACGAAATTATACATCGACACTGGGTGAGCAGTGGTGGATAGATGGTCCCAAACTACACGCGTGGTGCCAGTTGCGTCCGTATCTAACGTCAGGTTCGCTTGTGAGACCCAAACCGCGATCCACCGAAGTTGCACAAATCAATGGCCCAACACAGGTTAAGAGCGATAACGGGAGAACGGCTAGTCGGATCGAGACCAGATTGGTACCAGCAGATAGGTATTGATGAGACAAACATTTCGTCGTTACGCTCATCTTGTTGTGAATCTCCATCCTTGCACGGTGGCGGAAACAAAAATGTAATATTGATTTAACACTGTGTTCTCCATAAGCGAACTCCAAATCGTGATTGTCGGGGAACGAAATTATACATCGACACTGGGTGAGCAGTGGTGGATAGATGGTCACAAACTACACGCGTGGTGCCAGTTGCGTCCGTATCTAATGTCAGGTTCGCTTGTGAGACCCAAACCGCGATCCACCGAAGTTGCAAAAATCAATGGCCCAACACAGGTTAAGAGCGATAACGGGAGAACGGCTAGTCGGATCGAGACCAGATTGGTACCAGCAGATAGGTATTGATGAGACAAACATTTCGTCGTTACACTCATCTCGTTGTGGATCTCCATTCCTGCACGGCGGCGGAAACAAAAATTTAATATTGATTTAGCACTGTGTTCCCCATAAGCGAACTCCAAATCGTGATTGTCGGGGAACGATATTTTATATCGACACTGGGTGAGCAGTGGTGGATAGATGGTCACAAACTACACGCGTGGTGCCAGTTGCGTCCGTATCTAATGTCAGGTTCGCTTGTGAGACCCAAACCGCGATCCACCGAAGTTGCAAAAATCAATGGCCCAACACAGGTTAAGAGTGATAACGGGAGAACGGCTAGTCGGATCGAGACCAGATTGGTATCGGCAGATAGGTATTGATGGGACAAACATTTCGTCGTTACACTCATCTCGTTGTGAATCTTCATCCCTGCACGGCAGCGGAAACAAAAATTCAATATCGATTTAACACTGTGTTCTCCATAAGCGAACTCCTAATCGTGATTGTCGGGGAACGGAATTTTATATCGACACTGGGTGAGCAGTGGTGGATAGATGGTCACAAACTACACGCGTGGTGCCAGTTGCATCCGTATCTAATGTCAAGTTCGCTTTTGAGACCCAAACCGCGATCCACCGAAGTTGCAAAAATCAATGGCCCAACACAGGTTAAGAGCGATAACGGGAGAACGGCTAGTCGGATCGAGACCAAATTGGTACCATCAGATAGGTATTGATGTGACAAACATTTCGTCGTTACACTCATCTTGTTGTGAATCTCCATCCCTGCACGGCGGCGGAAACAAAAATTTAATATTGATTTAACACTGTGTTTTCCATAAGCGAACTCCAAATCGTGATTGTCCGGGAACGAAATTATACATCGACACTGGGTGAGCAGTGGTGGATAGATGGTCCCAAACTACACGCGTGGTGCCAGTTGCGTCCGTATCTAACGTCAGGTTCGCTTGTGAGACCCAAACCGCGATCCACCGAAGTTGCACAAATCAATGGCCCAACACAGGTTAAGAGCGATAACGGGAGTACGGCTAGTCGGATTGAGACCAGATTGGTACCAGCAGATAGGTATTGATGAGACAAACATTCCGTCGTTACACTCATCTCGTTGTGAATCTCCATCCCTGCACGGCGGCGAAAACAAAAATTTAATATTGATTTAACACTGTGTTCCTCATAAGCGAACTCCAAATCGTGATTGTCGGGGAACGAAATTTCATATCGACACTGGGTGAGCAGTGGTGGATAGATGGTCACAAACCACACGCGTGGTGCCCAGGGACGTCGTTAGGATTTCTGTATTGGGGGGGCGCAGATTTCAAGTATCACCAAGCTCGATATTATATAGGTGCGCGAAAATGGGGCTGTGGGGCGGGAGCCCACCACAAGAGCCCCGCAAGGAATTTTTGGAAATATGGACAATTTCGAAATGATTTTTGCGTTCTCTGATCAGTTTTGCATCCTAATGATCGAATCATTATCGAAAAATTCGAAGGAACGTGTCACCGGGATTCAGAATCATTCTCGTAGAAACCAACCATGTATTATTTATCATAATTCATATTGATAAGTAGCAATATTTCATTATGTTTATTCGCAGGTCAACATTTAGATTTTTCAAAGAAAGATAAATTATTGGGGGGGCGCAAATGTCGATTGGGGGGGGGCGCGCGCCCCCCCTTGGACCCCCTAACGACGTCCCTGATTGAAGTCAATGTGTGTCTATATCAATTTTATTATTAATGGTAACTATTTGAATAAAAGTTAAATGTCTTGAAGTTATAAATATGTGTATGTTTTTTTCCGGCATGTTATTCTAATGGGTATTTTTAAAATTTCTAAAATTCATAAAAAAAGTTACCGCCCGATAATGCCACAAAACTATACAGATCCAAGTTAGATGAGGAACCATATTGGAAAATAGTTTGAAGTTGATAGCTGTAGCCGTTTGACCTGTGGAGAACCGACAAAAAAACATAAAAAAAAAACATAAAAACGAACACCAATTTTTTTCAGTAGGCTATGTCAAATTGAATCCTCGCTAAAGCTCGTCTAATGATATGTATTCATAACATTGTGTTTAAGCTTGAAGAAGGAAGGAAATAAATGAATGAATAAATGCTCAATGATTTCTCAGCATTGCTCTTGTAAAGATCTTGTTGGACGAGCTTTAGCGAGGATTCGATTTGACATACTGGAAAAAATTGGTGTTCGTTTTCATGTGTTTTTTTTGTGAAGATTGTGATTGTAAAAACATAAAATGTGCTAAATTGATACCACTCGAAGCAGTTTTTACCCATTCATAGCTTAAATGTCCGTTCGTCTAACAACGCACATATGGCGTTTTCCTAGAATAAAAGGAATCCTATATGCTTTCCACAGCTCAATCTGATAACATATTTTTTAATCTACTCTCTTACATTTTATGTACAATGTACGCTAGGTATCGCTAGAATAATGTTTACTCATTCTCTATATATTGAGAATGCAATGTCAAAAACGAATCATATCAATATTTTCTGATAACAGGTCAACCAAGTAAAACAATAAAATAATATTAAAACAATAGTTATAATAATTATTATGATGAATATAAGAAGAATGGAGTACTACGCAGAAACTACATCAACTGAAACGAACTGAACTGAACTCAACACATGAACCAAACCCACCACTAACCAGATTCATCTCATATCCTAGAACTATAACAGATAAGCCATGTACTATACCCAACGAACAACAGTTCAGGGTGAGGGGGGTTGGGGTTGGGGGCCCACTCCACATGTTATCACCATTATTTGAATATTATCCACTGCGCGTGATCCGTGGTGAGAGTAGATGAATTACATCATCCTTCCGGTTTAAGGTATAGTCAGATACAAAAGTTTCACTTGCAACAATTGTTTAGAACTATCTTTAATAATGCAATGGCCGATGAGTTCACAAAAACCTCTCAATGCCTCCGATAGCACAACAGCACAACTAAACACAACAGGGCACTAGGCGTACAGTAACTACAGCAATGAAATCAGGCACTTCAGGCATCAGGGCTATGCATTTACAAAGTCGGCCACAACCGAGAGCACAATCTAGCTGAGGCGGAATAAACAGTATGAAATCGAAACATGGAAGCCAAAGAGTTTGTACCAATGTCAATGGACCCTCAAGTCACAAAACTAGACAGATCTCTCTCCAAATGTATTAACCATAAGAACCACAGGAGTTTAAAAATATCCCTCAGTTCCAAACGCACAACCCTACCCTATAGGAACCAAATCATGGCTGCATGACTGAAGATTATAATATTAATCAATTATTTCTTCTAACGTTCCAAATCTATCAACATGTTCGTGAAGGAGAGAAGGAAGGTGGAATGTTCATCGGAGTACGGAATAAAATGCATTTTTTTTAAATTCTGGTCCATTAGGAAATATCTCAAATCATGTCGACCAGTTTTACGTTAAATAATGAGTCAAGTAGTGATATAATGACACGAAACCCAATACAGGTGCTGGCCCTGATGAAGTGACATCTCAAGTGTGAAAAAACGTATCTGCGATAGACCCATACCTTAAAACCCTATTTGTCAAATCCAATCATCCATTAATAATAGCCATATCGTGACTGGAGCACGGCCATCATTCATCCCTTCTTCAAAAGTGGATTGCAAAATAACCCGTGTCATAACCGACAAACCAGAAACACTTCTATATTATATAAACTTATGGAGGAGCTAGTAGCAAACTACATCAATGAAGAGTGGCTCAAAAATAAATGGATCTTCAGAAACCCGCATGTCTTCCGTGAAGGTTACTTCTGTGAATCAGCGATGACTAGCTTCACACACGAGCTAGCAGAACATCCTTCGAAAGTATCCCATAAGCGACTTCTCCAATGTGCATGTGCATCTGTGAACTTCATGAGCAACAAAAACAAAAATAGTAGTTGTCAGAAGGAAGTTGGTGATTGGATACCCTGTAATAATAACCAATACAGAGCGTGTGTCATTGGCCAGCCAGATATGATACTGACAAATGAACAGCTCTAGAGATATCCTGCCAAACCAAGCGAAGAATGGAGAATAACGAGCTCGGAATTGAACGAACAAGTTCCGGAGAACTATGAAACTAATTATCGGTACAAATGAGATGTAAGGTTGGAATTCATTACATTCGTTTTTATCTTTACAACCAAAAGAGTGTAAAGTAAAGCTGAATAACCCTATAAGAGAAGCAACTGCAACGATATAAATATTCGGATTCAAGTTTGAAGACTTGTCGAATGTACTCTTCACGGTCATCAAGTACAAGCTTGCAAATATCATGCCATACAAAGCACTGTAACGATCCAAGTTCCAGCGGAAAGTCCATTCCTTTAATCCACTATCACTTGTAGTGAATAAAGTTCTCCAAAGAGGTAGATCAAACACAGCGTTAAAGATATCTCTCCTGAGATACAAGCCAGTAGTCACGGCACACAAGATACTGAACTTCACTCCAAGGTAGATGTAGTGTCTTGGTTGTTGCGTAGTGGTGGTGATTGTTATACGCGGGGGCATAGCAAGGAAGATGTAGGTGACGGTGAACCAGAAGGAGACGAGTGGCACGTAGTAGTAGTTTATCAGTGGTTGGTTCATACAACAACAGAGCAAGACTGTGAGGAAGTTGAGACGGAACATGACCTGAAACACATGCCAATGGAGACCTCAGTCGTACGAAACGAACTCAATCGTTTGCGTAGTCAATCATGTTCAATACATTCTTCTATGATATATACAAAATTGATCTAGCTAGCCTTCTTCTTGAGTAGTGAATTGAAACAAATATGCAGTTGAAATTTGAGAATTCTTGGTGGTGGTAGTTTTCACATCTAGCAACAGTGGATATGTTCAGCGATGTAAAACGTTTAATTTATGACTTCAAAATGACGAAAATGTTATATTTGATGGATGAAGACTATTGTTGACTAAACGATACCACCAATAGCTAGATTATTTGGGGCGAATATGTTTTTGATTTTATTGATCCGAGTTAGACTTGAATTAAAACTTCACAAATTTTTACGATTAGGTTCCAGTGACTACTTTTCATCCTCATTTTCTGAATGCCTGCAGCTCTAGAAGAATTACCTGTAAGTATCTAGACATGGTGACTTGTCCGTCTTTCCATACATAACAGAAGTGTCCGTATCCTGTGAGGAACAGGTAAGCAGACACGATGGCTCTGAGGTGCAAGTAGATCGGCAGGACCTTGCTGGCTCCAGTGATGTGATACACCAGGATCACCAGTTGCATCCAACCTGGTTACAGAAAATCAGAAATAGTAAGAGGGTGTATTAGAACTGGAAGATTAAATTCACAGTTCGCAATTCAGGTTGCAATATGATTACTAAATACTCATCAATAGCATTAAACCAAAACCAAGAAAATATATTACGACATAGCATTGATAGTTCTATCAACATTACAAAATTTACATTATAGGAAGTAAGTGTCGTTGACCTCAACCAATCTCGAATCTTGAATGATTGTCTGACCGTCTGACGACATCAACTACAGCAATGTTATTTGGGGTTGGGTAACCTTTTTTCAACAGCTGTGGAAGACATGAAAAGAACAGAGAGAATCAATAATAATTATTCTGGTGTAAATGCTATCCTTCTTAATTCCCTTACCTTTCCATTCGTCCGTTTGGTCTCTGTTCAGTAGTTTCTCATCATGGCATTTCTTGCTGAAGAAAACGCCAAGTGCTAGAAGTACACAAAGCGGTAACCAGAAGTGATACTCGTTGAAATGTTTCTGCTGTTTGGTGAACAAATCAGTCATATCGCACAGCCAGAAGAACGCCATTATGACGGCCATCTTGGCTAGTGAGGTCACCACCGTGTAGTCTGAATCCCACTGATGTGACCTGCCTTGAATGCACTGACTCAGGCGTACCAACAACACGCCAACAGCTGCAGCGCAACTGAACAAACAAGGCTATATGAGTAAAACACTAAAACTTCTCGGAAATAGTCAAATTGCCTCTGGGTTTGCTCTTGGAAATATCGATACTCGTTTCGCCTTTTCCTTTGTTCTAGTTCAACTTACCATGTTGCTAATATTGTGAATGTTAATTTCTGGAGAAGAGTAATTGTTATAGGTATATTATTGTGACGCCATATCGTTCTGATCATCGGAGTGATATCACCTATATGTTCGCTATCTTCTTCAGTGCAGCAAATATTATCTTCTTCAAAATGCATATGTTTGTTACAATATGAATTCAACAATACCTAAGGACAGTTCAGTAACATTATCTCATACGTATGCAATGTGCACTCACCTTGCTTTCAGCGTCTACTTCTTTTTGTGACACTCATTACAGAATATCGAATGGCAATAATTTAAAATAACTGAATAATTAAGTCTCATAAATAATCTCAAATAAGGTATTTGAAGAGGATGATACGCTGTATACATTCAAAATCACGCTTACTGTATTCTTATTCCTTCGGATAACCCCAAACCCGTTAGAGTAGTTTAGGAAGTAAATGGATAACCAGGGTTACCTGGAATTGATTGTTCCTTGCCGTATGACCGTGATGTACGCCATCTTCCACGTCGTTTATTCTATACTTTCCTATCAGTCGGAAACTCCTCCAGATGTGAGCCCCACTTCCCTGGAGAATCTACAGGATACGATATCATTGGTAAGTATCAAGCAAAGGGAGTAACTTTACCAAATGTTCGTAGCCAACTTACTTTGATTGTAGCTGCATTATACATATCAATTATATTGTTCTTCAGACGACTATGATCATGACCGTGCCACTTCGGAAAATAAACCTGTTCGTAGACGACTGGTTCTTGTATCGTCCAATACACCTTAGTTCCCATCCTTGTTAGTCGTGTGATAACTTTGACTGACTCTTTAAGTGCTCTCGTGTAATTCTTGAATCCATAGTCATCTTTAGTTGTATTCACGATATCAGCACTGACCACTAAAATATGCCATAGAGTTTTGCTGACCACGATCATTCGAGGCGGAGTACCAGAAATCTGAATACAAATTTGTGTCGTTCGTCACAGAAAACAAGTCAATACAAAGCTTCAATAGTTTTTTATGATCGATAAAACAGTACTTACCTCCCATTGGTGGAGATACTTCATGAACACTGTATCGACACACGAACTCCAGAAGTGATTCAAATAGACATCATCAACTACATTTTCATAGCTGGCGTTTTCAAACTGACCTATGGGTACTTCCTTGCCAGATAAAAAGTTTCTGAAGCTTTCTGCTATATGTCTTATTCTTGAATCTCCTATAAATGTTAGTGTGTTATTGAATCCATCGTCTCTCATCAACTTGAAGCACAATTCAGCATCTGAGCGATTGTACCTGTGCATTGTACAGCCTTTAGGCTGCCAATATAATGATTCTGTATCATAACTCCCATCTTCAAGCAGCATGTCGCATGTGTTCTTGCTTTCTGTGAACAATTACGATCAAATCACGTACATGATTATCTATGTAGTATCATGTTCTGAGCATTGCGTTCAACTACACTGTCACAGTACACTATGCACTATGGAGTGCATCACTTCGCTATCACTATGCAGTGTTCGATGCTATGCAACATATTCATTTTGTCCATAGTTGGATCTGCAATTTGGTGTCAACTTGACAATGTTTAATGTTTTTGTATTCTTACCAGGCTCAAAGAACATCCTAGGAATTGTTACACTCAGCTTTAGCTGTTTGTTCCAAGAGTTTCTTCCTTTGGTAACCATCTCTCCCAGTACCGGCACTGCCACGCCAGGCTGAGCCACCATCGCCCACCGATCATCAACTGTAAGATTATATGCATGAACAGAACCCATTCCCATCAGATATACCCTTTTTTTCCATTCCAGTTGACTTCCGTTATCGACCTGGAAGCAAACACGAAAATATTTTCCAGCTGACTTCTAGTTCCCTGTTCCTTCAACGGGAACAACGAAAGATTTGAAAAGTAAATGCTGAAACATGAGCATCACATTACAGACGAGCCAATGGATAGATCAGTGTTACGAGATGATCTTTGTTTGTTGATAACGAAGGAATTCTTAGAGATACACAAAAAGAGATCGGACAGTTGTGATTCAGTCACCTTCATGGCTAGTAAGATGATTCTACCATCTGGGATATTGTTCATGAAATCTTTCATTTCGTCCACATTCTTGTCGAAAGTTCTGCTAATGAGGAGTTGGCCATTTGTTTGATTGAGTATGACGATGTGGAGTCCTCGTTCTGACAGCGTCAACAACTAGAACAGAATTATATTTCAGAATAATAAGTCAATCTACTTTTATATTCCTAGTGTCGTGAGGTACATCTTCTTATGGATCAGACTGGATAACTTCGAAATGTTAGTTTGTGTGTTGAAGTTGCGTTACATGTTCTATAAAACGTGTGTAGATTTTGGACTCCATCTTCACATAAGGAGAGGAGGGAAAATGGGTTCAATAGGGTGCCGTGGCTTCTGGCTTTTCCGCAGCACATTAGAGGGGGGGAGGGGGATGCCTGGATTGTTGGTTATATTTATGCAACTTGATTTTTTGATTCATTAAAAACTCTATTGAATATGTGGAACGAAAATTTATCATTGAGGTTATTTGATATTGTATGTAGGCCTAGTTCAAGCATAGACCCTAATATGACGAAACATTTCAAAGAGTTCAGCGCAATTGAATGTTATTATATTGTGAGTGTGAGTGGTATGATCATATGTTGCCGTACCTGATTACCATCCACAGAGAAGGAGACGTGAAATGGACTGGAGGTTACTTCGATCCGAAGTTCTTCTGACGCTAATCCACCAACTAAGGCACCGTAATGGTAAGTACCTGAAATTATTCACACTCACATCATTGCTGGTGACATAAGTAAATACACAGTATACCTCACTCTAGTGGAGAAACATGTGGTTTCACGTACGGTTAGATAATGTCAAGGCACCAATAAATGCAGCGAACAATAGAAAATACTTGATGTGTTTTACAATGTGCCGTCTTGGATTTGGTTTTCTTCCATCTTGATCATTTTCATCTTTATACAACACAATGTCCAATGTGGCCATCTTGAAAACATGAAACAAGTAAACAATAAAACATGAACACGTCCAACTGTATAAAATCATAATTTATGCCACTTTATTGTACACTCACTGTCACATATTATAATGGTCGATCAAGCTACATTAGAATATTATATGCAATCTGAAAAGTATTACTGACACTGGAACTATCGGACAATACTCTAGCCGTATACTAAATAGATGATTTCATTCGACGATTCAAGTCCTCTCGATTGTTTCAAAACTAAATGGACTTTGTTGGACTTTGTGTTACTTTGTTTCTCCTTTCTTAGGTTGTTCTCTTATGTTGTTTAGGCTACACCTTCGTTTGAAGCGTCGAGATTGTTTTAAAACTTGATGGACTGATAAATATACACATGATTAATGTATTATTCATGTATGTATTATTATGTATTATGATTCATGTATTATTCTCTCAACTATATTATTACGAGCTTTCTCCAAGTTATTTACTATCAGAGATTTCTCCGAATTCGCCTCCAAAAAAATCCGATGTTCTTTTTCTTAAATGCTTCCTCGTATATTCATCTTGACTTACTCGGATGGATCAATCATTAAAATATCGCACTGGACTTTCATGCAAGGGAAAGTGTTTCGATTCTCGCCTTTATCGATCCGACTGTGGGTTTTCTTGGTTTCCTCAAACGTCTCATATTATACTTATACTTGACATACATTCGACAGGTACCTATTGGTTGAACATGTAATAGATAACAGTTAAAGATAAGTGTTTATTTTCGAAGGACGAAATTTATAGTACCCATTAGTCGAAATTATAGTGACTACCCGATGCTATTTTCGTTTATAAAAAATAAGACTTTGACTTCGAATAAAAGGCTGCCATAATATACACAACTTTATCAAACAAACACAATTGGATCGACTATGCGTAGTAACTTTTCTACACATAATTTAATCAAACAAATTACTCAAATATACACTGAATTCAGTCCTTTTCAATAAACATCACTGAATCCATTATATGTTCTGATACACATAGCTCAATAATTTGAACAATACTTTCTGATACAAAAGTTAATCAATAGACACTTTTTAATAAACGCTGCTCAATCGGAAACAATTCTTGGAGTAAACGGGTCTATATTTTGTAATTTCAATAGAATTATTAAATACATTTGGAATTGAAATGAACGTATACACTAACAATACCGACCTATAATGTTAACTTATTCCTTAGTAACTCGTACTAATATACTGCCTATTTTCATAACAGTGTATATTGTCAAGCATGTAATCAAGTTCAGCAAGTGACAATCAGCAAAGTAAGGCGATAACATTTTTTTGGAAAATGTTTTTATCTGGACATAATTTGCTGTGAGCACTGAATCCCATCATGTTTTGTATATCAACCCATACACAATATGTAAAACGGATTTGAATCTGACAATAAACGATTTCATTATTATTAATGAGTTAGAACGTGCATACTGTCAAAGGGGCGACTGAAGTGAAAAGGCATACGTTATTACCAGTACATACTGTTCCAAGTTCGAAGTAATGTTGGGGTAAATTAGCAAATGAGTGGATTCTTAATATGTACTGGAACCTATATATAATATGGATAAAAAATAACGTTAATTATAAGACTGATTTTTTTTTATAATAAATACAAAAATCATAGAGATATGAAGATAAAAAGATTATTGAAACATAGAAGAAAAATTGATAGACTCTGTAATTTTTATAGAGCTTGGCGAGGTAAATGTGGGTGAAGAGAAATAAATAGTAGATTAGTTAAAGACGAAACACGATACAATTACAGAACATCGAGAGTTAGGCAAAAGGTAAGATTGTAAAGAGGGACGTATAGGCAAGTTTACATTTTCAAACAGAACCGGAAGGGAGTGGAACAATTTGGATGGACAAATATGTTATAAAAAGGGAGAAGAGGTGAAATTAAATAAGTTTAGAGAAAGGTTAGAGAAAAGGATTGAAAATTGGTGAGCATAATACTAGGAGATTGCACTGTTTATATTTTATTTCACTTTCATTATTCTGTTCCATTAATGTTTGATTTGTTTTATTTAGTTTCAAGTTTTGAATACATATATTATCAATCTACCACCTGTTACAAACTACTTTTAGAAACAAAATATAAATAAAATAATTGATTATTTTTCCAACTCTTAAAAGCTATTAATTGACTCATAATTTGGTTTGGTGTAAAGCGATTTCTCGATGCAGTTCAACACTTATTATTCTTTGGTCAGTTCGTACAATTTCATTGGGCGTACTTTATGAACCAATCAAAGTTCTAGAAAAACTTCTACAGAACTTTTTTCAGTGCGTTGAAATACGAAAATGCCAAGTTCATCACCTGTTGATGATCAAACACAAATTAATTACAAAGTTATTCAATCACATGTTTTATTATATAAATATGTAACGAACTAATTGTGTTATTGGTGTCCTAAACGATGGTTGAAAAGCTGCCAATTTATTCGAACATTTTCTTGGGATAGTGAACTCTCATAATAGTATTATCCCCTCTTTACTACTTCAGAACCCATTCTAAGACCTCAGTGAATTTCTCACTTCAAAGTCACACTATAGTCATGCAATCATTTAATATATTCACATATATTATCTGTCTTTTTCAATTATCTCTGTATGTTTACTCATTTTTATTTCTAGTATCAAGTTTAGATATTTACTATATATATGTATTATATGCAAATTTTTGGAAAATGAATAAATAAATGATAAACGGTGTGTTTTTGATTTTTGATTAATCGAAAATTTGCTTTCTGTTTCTTCGATATCAATTATCGATTAGTTTGATTTTTGATTCGAAGTGTTATATTTTAAAAATTATTATACTGAACTGCTTACCTTGGAGAATGTTTCAGCTGACAATCGAATTCTACGAGCTACGACAATTCTGATTGGTTGATTACACATCGATATGATTATCATCATTGAGCGTTTAAAGCTCCTGTTAGCGTCAAACCAATCACTCTCATAGACTGCTTGACCGACCTTGGAACTCTGAAAGTGTCAAACACAGTAAAAGCTGTTCGAAGACCAACTCAGGATTGTCATTTGTAGAGAAATGTTTCACTTTCTTATGGGGCTAAACTAGGCAAACACAGAATATGCGTTGTAAGATAAGCGAGATATCTAAATCGAGTATAATCAAAAACTCTATAGGGGGTCGTCTACACCTTGACTCAGATAAAATATACTTCATTTGGTTACTATCGAGTCTAGGGAGCCGTGAATTCATATCTGCAACATTTTTCTGCTACTATGTCTATCTTGATGAATAAAAAACATTCATGACATTAATTTCTTCAGAACGGCTGGTCCGAATTGCATACCAAATTATAACAGTGTGTAATATTTCTGTGTTCACATGCAGGAGAAATATTCTGGAGAGATTTATTTTTCAAATTATCTTGACCAGCCTAACCTTACAGAGTTTCAGAAACCTTGAGATGATGTTTCTCAAATATAGTCCATCCGATATGACCCCAAAACTGTAGGCCTACATTTCGAAGTTATAGACTTACTTGATCAGTGATTCCATTCGCAAACCAGCAAAAGAAGAAGAGTTCATAAGTACCATACAAAATAGATACTAGAAAACCAACTGCCTTCATGTCAATGCCTTCAGCCTGTAAATAGAAATCCATGATCAACAATCGTTGTACTGTGTCATTTGATGTTTTTACCAGATGATTTTGTCTCTACATTAATTGGTGTTTATAAACCTTCATCGGCCCCTGACTCCAATGTGCACAGGATAACAATCAAGTCTAAACACATGGACAAATGTAATAACGCATAATTAAATAACTGAATATTGAAATGATATGAAAATGAAATAAATATAAATAAAGTTGAAATGATTAACGATAACATACAAAAATAAGGACACTAATGATAATTGAAAAAATGAAATGAATCTAAACGTTCATGGTTGTTAGTTGGTTGTACTGGAATAGATGGTTCCTGAATACTCGAATGGAATCCTTCAGGACTGACATCCCAATCTTATATTTGAAAAAATTATCTTTACAAAAAAAAAAACTAAAATACTGTGAAATGATTCCTAGAGCACCAACAAACAGACCAATCACCTAAATCTCTTTTAGGTTATACTTTTCTTTATGCACTACCAAGTCACACGAACGTCATATTAATTATTAAACTCAATCTTGAATATGAGGATACATACAAAATTGAACCAGATTACAACGAGAATTGTAGCGAAAAAATTGGCTACAATTTGTGCTACTAGGATGGAAAAGAACGCCGACTCGATTTCCCCCACGAATCTGAAACAAATGAAACACATTCATATGAATTAAAGTTAAGTTTAGTTTATTTTATCAAAGATTTGCACATAATACAAATATAGAAAATATGAAAACTTAAAACTAGAAATGAAAATGGGTAAACAGAAAGAGATAATTGAAAAAGAAATCCATAATCTATGATAGGGTGACCATATTGAAAAGAGGAGAATCCGGGACAACGACGAGACGTGCCTAGTCAAAATCATTTCTTACCAATTGTAAGAAGGGGGCTCCCCTAGGGATCAACAGCCCTGCAGGGAAATGTTTGGAAATTTGTAATCTCCTAGTCATATTTTGGGTGTTTTTTCCAGTCATATAAAGTCAAGAATATATATTTTTTCTATAGACCTATATAAATTGCAAGCAACTTCATACTCATGACGTAGCCTGAATTTGATGTGCAATTTAAGAATTGACTAAACAAATATTACCAGTTTTTTAAAATTTAATACGAAAATGAATGATCAGAAGATGAAATTTGAAATATGAAAAATACCCAGTTATTTCTATTTCTTCCATATCTTCAAAACCGGGATATTTGATGGTCCCGAGAACATTTCTCGAGGTACCGGTACAGGAAGCTCAAAACAAGGGCAATCCCGGGAAAACCGGAACGTTTGGTTCCCTAATCTATATAATAACAGCGGTACCATTATATATGTTGATATATACAGCCTTCATCCCACCTTAATAGTTGCACATGATGCTTGACGCAATCTGCAATTCGGCGCTCCATCTCAATTTGAATACCTCCAGTTATTCGCTTTACTTCTTCCACTTCCTGATTTCCGGACATTCCACTCATCAACAACAGTTTACCAGTTCTTTCACTGCAGAAATCATCCAACATTACTTTGCGTTTCACTCTCTTCGATGACTCGGGTTTATGCTTCTTTCTCTTATTTATAGTTTCCACAGCCTTCTCACGGATATTCTTCAGTCGATGACGTAGGAGTCTGAATTGACCAATGGTTTGTATCAGAAGCGATATGAAGAAAGCATCGACAAGTAGGTTCACAATCATTTGTGATGTTACGAACGCCAGTGCGAGTAAAGTCAACTCGAAGTTTGGTGACACATCGACGTCATAAGGGTACCAACCTCTAGAAATATTTTTGAAAAAGTTGATAGAATATATTATGTAGAATGAATAAACCTTGATGGTTGTTACGATCCCATCTTTCATCCATGGCCTCAATTGGGGAACGAATAATTTTGTGTCAAGTTTCGATGTCATTAAAAAAAAGTATATCAAATATGAGAATGATAGTGATCGTGTGATATAAAAGTATAATAGAATATGATAAGACAGTCTTCATTTATCATGTATACAGCCAAAAGGGCGAGGTTTAGTCAGATGACCGTTCTTCCACCTAACCTTACCTATTAGAAATTGAGGATATGAACAGTGAAATAATTTAAAACACACATACAATTAAATGAAACAGTTTATACTTAATGATAGCAACAAGCTTAAAATATCGTTTCTAATAGTTGAATATAATGAATAAATATGTGTTGTATGGAGGGAAATTGATAAGTAATAGGCCTAAAAACTCCATTGACACCAGTCATGGCAATATTTCACCACTTGTATAATATATTACTTCAGATTACACTCTCACATTTCCACAAGGCTCAATTTGCGTTTCTAAGTTTAATTGAATACAATTTGTTTGAACTTCAGGCCTTCTCTAAATTTAAACTGAATAACTTTGAATCCTACTTTTATAGCTATTGGGCCGTTGGGATATTAGATAAACTCTAGAATTTAAAATTTAAACTAATTAATTA
Source organism: Brachyptera putata (assembly GCA_907164805.1). NCBI lineage: Eukaryota > Metazoa > Arthropoda > Insecta > Plecoptera > Taeniopterygidae > Brachyptera > Brachyptera putata. The sequence goes on along the minus strand of OU015469.1, from coordinate 18,464,584 downwards.
TTGATTCGAACTTCTAGCTATTTGGCCATTCAGGACATCAGGGACGTTATTCAATAACTCTGAAACGAAACGAAATCAGGCCATCTTTGATTTGTCCCAACTATTTCGTACACTTTAACACGGTGTATCATGGGCTCTGACACTTTCGACACGCATCCATTTCGTTTACTGTTATAGAATAAGGGCCCAGGTCTACTCTAAATAGATATCACTTCGATATAACAAACTATACATACTCAAAAAATAATTGGTGAAGCATAATCGAGAGTGGTATAACACACACAATATAAAGTACAACCAGTACTGAACATAACACTACAGTAACTACTGTAATGTTGGTTATAAACTGAGTCTTGTCCCGTATTTCATCCTCCTGTTTCGATCCAGAGTCTCCTCGTTTGCACATCGCTTCCATCTTACGAGTCAGATCTTGAAAACGGCGAGGTTGAAAACAAACATAATACCCCTTGGTTGTTGTACAAAGAGCTACACATGTAAGAAAGAGACACTCGTACGTTTCCGTGACCTCGCGTTTTTTCCAGGATGAGAGTGCTCCTCCAGGAAACACAATAAAAAGGTAAACTGATCCAATGAATATGTCGAATCGTGGCAGGATGTAACGGAATATGGATCCATAATTGTTGAGTCGTTCACGATGCGGCCATAATCCTAAAATATTTCATTTATTAGTTTTTTTTTCTACATAATACAACGTTTGAACTAGGGGTGTGGAGTCTCTCTAATTTCGAGTCTGAGTCTACGCCAGAATCGGACTCGGACTTTTAGTTGTTTCAGATTCGATTACTAGTCCATTAGAGTCTTTGAATCTGCCACCAATTTCGAAATTTGAATTCTCGATTTTCATTGGCTGCTACTGGGAATTGGCTGTTGGAAATTACCATGGTTTTGAAATGGACTCAAAAATACTCGCATATGTATCTATACTATATTTAAGCAGGGCCTTATATTAACATTTAAGTAACAACAACTTCAAGTATATTCAATATAGAGTAAATTAATAAATTTAAATTGAGAATGAATATGCTCATTTTTATTTTTCATTTATTCCTTTGTATTCATTCCTTTCCTTTCTTGACTAACTACTATACCGGTAGCTTGCACATTATAATTTTATTTGGAGTTGAAGTTTTGTACTGATATTGCCTGAAATCATTTTGATAATTATTTATATGTTTGAAAAAAGACTAGAGACTCGGCTCGGACTCGATAATTTTATGAAAAATCGGACTCGAATCGTACTCGAGTTTGAAAACCTGGTCTCGCACACCTTTAGTTGAAATAGTTACAACTTACAATAATGAATGAATATGAATGAATATTAGGGTTTAACGGCGCGTCAGCGACGTGATTATATTGAGCCAGTTGCAATATGAGTGATAATATAAAGTATAAAAAATTATGAAATTGATATATTTTACTTGGTTAAAAAAAATGTCAAGATATATCCTAGCACTAGTCATGTCTTCTTCTTCTTCTTCTTGTTCTTCTTGTTCTTCTCCTTTTTCCTCATTTTCTCAAATTTCTGAATGGATCAGGAATCGAGTCCTTGACAGCCAAGATGGACTAGTCATTAGTTCTTATACTGGTACGGTTTTATTTATGATTGATAAAAATATCGACTCATAATAATAATAATAATAATAATAATAATAATAATCTAGAAACTAGGCACATGTAGAAATATACAATATAAACAGGGTGAAAATGTAGGCACATCGGCTCATAATAATAGTAATTTAGTTCATTATTATTCCAAAATACTTCACATATTGGTTTTGCAATTCAGGATAGGTACAAAACATCAAGGGAGTGCATGCACGGTGCTTTTGAAAATAGAGAAATTCATCTTCACTATTTTTTTAGTATATCAACTCCAAGATAGTTTTATGCTCTTCAATTAATATGACATTATTTTTTTGTGAATTTGATCAGTCTTAAGATAAAATACGTCAATGAATTTCATCATATTCTTAGGGTGGATTGCATAGACGAAGTTTAAACACCGGCCTACCTTAGACGCAGTCTACCTTAGACGCCGTCTAAGGTACGCCGGAGTTTAAACTTCGGCTTTTCAATCCACCCTTAGTATTCATTGACGCATGATCTTAAAACTGATTGAATTTACAAAAATAGGAGGTCATATTAATTGAAGAGTATGACATTATTTGGGAGTTAATATATTTTGTATTTAATTACATTGGTTCGTAAAATGGAAGAAATAGTAAAGATGAATTTCTCTATTTGTGTAAGTAGCGTGCATGTATACCCTATCAACAAACATAGTTTGTGAGTTACCGGTTACAACTAATAGCCTCACATGTCCAACTATCACTCACCAATGTAGAATAATCCTTTTTTGTTAAGTTCAAGACATTCATTCTCTTTCAATTTTCTTTTGAAATATGTAATGATGTCTGAAATAATTGTGTTTGAATTGCGTTTTACCGTCATATTCTTGCTTGATGTACGCAGTACGCCTGTTTCGAGTCAACTAAAGTTAATGTTTGGTTTCTTCTACAGAACGCAACTAGCATTCAACTAGGAATACTAGGTATACAACTAGACCAGGGGTCTCCAAACATTTTAAAACAAACATTTTTAAACATCACGGTTTAGAAGGTGTTGTATCGAAGCTATTTCGGCTGATGCCAACAGTGCTGCTCGTTCCACCAAAATCCGTGTGGAACGCTAGGTGAGAAGAGGCCGGTCACGTGGTCCAGTTGACGTGTGACAGCTGACAACTTACCGCCAACAATGACGTAGATTTGGTGCGCGCATGCGTATAGCATGGCCCGCTGGCATTTTTTTACGTACCGTTCCGCACGTTTTTTGGTAGAATGAGCAGCACTGTTGGTATCAGCCTTTCAACGCACCGAGATAGCCAGATACAAGACGTGTCATATTCTAGACCGTGCCTAACACTGATTCCTCAACAAAATCTCAAGGGCCAACAGTAGTACAACGCCATCTTGTGGGAGCTACATAAATCAAATTGTTCATAATTTTACTGTTTGATTTCAATATGTGAATTACCTACGTATGTCACTTATTGTGAATGTTTAGAATTGATAATATCATCAAATAAAGTTTAATGTTCAATTTAATAATTTCAGTTATTGTCTTTCTTAATTGATTTGTTGAATAAAAACGACTGACTATTATTTTGTGTGATGTACCTACATTTTAATCAATTTGTACATTGTTACAATGTAATCAAAATGAATTACGGCGGGCCGGTTACAATATAATTAAAATAAAATATGGCGAGCCGGATTGGTGGTACTCGCGGGCCGTAGTTTGAGTCCCCTGAACTAGACTGTGGAATAGGATAGTTGGGAATAGGCTTGCAAGGTCTCGTATTACAATAGATTTGAACCGCGTACTGGGGTATTGGGAACATGGCATGTTGTATATAATAGTGTTATTGATCACACAATACGCTCGCTTCATGTGATTTGGGAGACGAGGGTTATTTCGAACCCAGTTCGATCCCCGCCGCTGACCATCTTTACATGTGCTATTCATGGTTTCCCTCTGTAGTCTAGACTAATGCCGGAATGGTTCCTACAATAAGTCGGCCATAACCGCTTCCTCCCTAACTATCCTTCTCATTACCCAAGAACCTTCATCTCATCATCCCATCATCTCATTAATCATCCATCCGACGCCAATAGATATTCGCTAACATATAACAGTGCGTCGTCAAACCCAATATAATAAAATAATAGCAGTCCATTACATTGATGGGAATGGACAACATGTTAAACAATCAACATGAACTTTGAACGAACCTGTTGAAAAGATGAACGAACATGACTGATTCAACAGGCAGCATATCTGGGTTCAATCTTCAATCTGTTTAATCTAGGTTCAATACAATTACTTTTTTTATAGAGACGTACAGCATACAAGAGAAGTACAAAAATGTGAAATTGATTGATACAATCAAAATAAATGGAAGTGCATAATAGTATACTCTATCAAATATACAAAAATTGATCATCAAAAACTATCCTAAAAAATTCATCAAAAATAACACAACGATCACAACGGTGAAATCACAATTTTTTCAATACATTTTGTAAGAATTTCCAATAAAGCAGAGACAAGTAACCAAAGCATACATTATTTAGATTTTGTACGAGAAATACGACACATTCGTGCATTTTCCGCTGTTCTAGTACAGTTCAATTGTTGAATAGTTGATTTGTTCCTTGAAAATAACAATGTATGAGTGACATAATACACCTAAGAGTCCATGTGGGTCGATTTAGCGGAATATCTGTTTGCTTGTGATAACTTTTGAATGGTTTAATATATCGGAATAATCTGAAAACAATGAAACACAGATTTTTTAATATCTTTATGATGGTATAAGTAATAACTATCCTCCTCACATTATCTGATTGTCTGGCGTATACGCTTAAAAATACACATTTTCGAACCGTATATGCCTGACGATTATGCGTTATGACATGAATAGTTATTACCCACACCATCTTGAAGGTATTGCAGATATCCATGTTTTTAGAATTTTGATATCTCATACCGTTCAAAAGTTATCACCAAAATACTGGTATTCCGCTAAATCGACTCCCATGGACTCTTAATAGGATTTTCTCAAATTTCGAGTCATACATTCGCTGTGGCATTGAGTTCTGGGTATGCTCAACACACGAAAATAAAATGTACATCCTTCAGAAACGTGGAATTCGAATTATCGTGAGGGCGAAAAGAATAGCTCACGCAGACAACTCTTCAAAAAATTAGAAATTCTGTCCTATCTTAATTGCATTTATATCTTACAGGCAATTTTATATGTGAAAAACATCTTTGAATTAAAATGCGGGTGTTTACACTCACAATAACGAACACAAATATACATATGCATCTTTATAGTACAAAATTTGTTCAACTGTCAACTCTAATTTAACCAACGTCCAACTGTTTAACTAACTAGGCAAACGCAGAATATGCGTTGTACGATGAGCGAGATGTCTATATAAAGTAAAATAAAAAAATCTACACATCTTGATATCATGTAAATCTCTCTCGCTCTCTCTCTCTCTCTCTCTCTCTCTCTCTCTCTCTCTCTCTCTCTCTCTCTCTCTCTCTCTCTATATATATATATATATATATATATATATATATATATATATATATATATATATATATATATATCATCTTCATTATGTAAATTGTAAATATGTGAATATAAAATGATTCATTTGATACCAACGAATCTAGGTAGCCGTGAATTAACAATGCAACATTTTTCTGCTATTATTCTTATCTATTCGATGAATAAAGAACATGTATAACATTATTTTTTTCGAAACGGCTGGTCCGAATCGGATACAAAATTGAAATTATGTGTATCACTTCCGTTTTTACATTTGAGGAAAATTTGAATTAAATTGGTGAGATTTTATTTTTCAATATTTTCCACCCAGCCTCATCTTATGGGTTTTTTAGAAACTTTGAGATGATGTTTCCGAAGAACGGTCCAACCAATTTGACCCAAAAACTATAGGGTTCAAAGTTGGATAAGTTTGCGTATAAAAAAAGTTTCATGTCAATCGGTCGAACCCTGCGACCTGTGCAGTGTTGACAAACAAATGAAAAAAAAGACAGACAAAGCTCCGTAAGAGTAGAGTGGAAATCTTCGCTAACGCTCATCTAATCATATTACCGACATCAATTTATCATCCATATTTATACTATAATTTATAATCTATATCTATATATATCCAATTTATACTAAAAGCTGCTAATGGAAGAAAAAATATATGAGTCATTACAATTTTCTCCATAAAAACGGTGATACGCAGGGTTATGTGATGAGAGTTTGAATAAATTCCGTGAAAGTTCGAACACGTATGATGAAAATTATTTTTATTCTGATGAGTGTTTCCGATATTTCTCAATAGTATCTCTAAAAAGTGGTTAGTGTATGGTCAAAAGTGCATTGTTTCTATGAACTATAGCTTAAAGTGCACTGTTCCGATGAACTTACAGTATCGAGTTGGATGAAAAAAGTGTATAGATACCAAGTTGTATCGAAATGAGTTTCACCAAGAAAATGGCATCTGCTAGAGCACTGTTGCAAGTAAATCCTTTATAGGAGTCTTACTTGGAAATAGACACTGTAGTATGTCGTTGGCTATCTAGAGACTACTTTAGTCTTTATCGAGGCGCCTGAAGAGCGAATGTCGGAATAAAGCATACTCGGTTGTGTAACATGGGTTTGGGTGTCCAACCTTACCTGAACCCTAACCACATTTCATTGAAAAGTACCCCGAAGCCCATACCACACGATCGAGTAGCTTTATTCCGGTATTCGCTCTTCAAGATCTCCACTTTATCTATGACAGTACTGATGTGGGTGATTCTTCTGAAAGTGTTCCCTCCCAGTTTTCTTTTTTTTTCTCTCTCACTTCGATCACTTTGTACTCTTTTACCGACTGAACTTGCGAGCGTATCAAACTTCTTGATCGACTTCTACAGGCTGCTCTTCAGTGTGTTGAAATATGAGAATGCCATACTCATCACCTGTTGCAAACGAAAGCAAATTATCTATTAATTATTAAATCATTAATAGCAAATAAAGAATCTACGTAGTAATTTTTCTACCAAAAAAAGAAAAAAAAACACACACACTGAACTGTCATCCAGGAGACCAGAGTTCGATTCCCGCCATGATCGATTATCCTGACAGGTTGTTTCGTGGTTTCCCTCTGTCGTTCAGGTCGATACGGAGAAGGTTATTTATCAACAGGCCATGACTAAACCCCTCCCACTATCCAAAAACACCTGACAAATGAGATTTTATCTCATCATCCCATCATCTCATATATCAATCACCGAGGTCAATAGATCGTAGTCATCAGTGCGTCGTTAAACCCAATATAAATAGATAAAAAATCTACACATAATTTAAAGGTTATTTGAACACAAAAATGTTGGTTGTACACTACTCTCAAGTTTTGAATAAAACCAATCAGCCAATCTGTAGAAGTCAAGGAGGTTTGTAGAAGTGAATATTCTTGACGGTTTCGGATTCTAGGTGTGAATATTACTTCCGAATAATGATTAATCTTGGTTAATAGCTATCGTACCTATAGATAGCAAACAGCGTTCTAGTGTTGTGGAAACAACTATATTTTATTAAAATCTAAAAATGTGGTGTTACCATGATTCAAATTTCTTTCTTTATATTGCACAACGTTAAAGTCGAAATCATAAACCGATACTTAATAATCCCTTCTGAAAGGTCCAACAGTTCTGCATTCTCATGTTTCTTAGCTCTTAGCTCTGAATTAGTATCAGTTGCTTTTACATATATCTACATAATACAAGATTTTGTATCGATCTTGTACTGATAAAATCGATAAGGTTCTCATTTTACAACGCAGATACTGCGATTGTAAATCAGTATTATGAATAACTAGGAAAACGCCATATATGCGTTGTTAGACGAGCGAATAGTAATAGTATGGGTAAAAATGGGTACAAACTGCTTCGAGTGGTACCAATTTAGCACATTTTATGTTTTTTCTTCAAAATGGCTGACCCGATCAAGCTGTAAATTTTTAGTAATGTGTATCAAAATGTAGTTCAACTTCACGCAAAATTTCATTCTTTTGGGAAATATATAATTTTTTTTCGCCTTGTTATTCTAATGAGTATTTTTGAAATTTATAATGCCACAAAACTATACACATCTAAGTTAGATGAGGATCCATATTGGAAAAAAGTTTGATGTTGATATCTGCAGCCGTTTGACCTGTGGAGAACCGACAAAAAACATAAAAACGAACACCAATTTTTATCAGTATGTCAAATTGAATCCTCGCTAAAGCTCGACTTATAAGTAACACAAATTTATTTCGAAAGAATGAAATCAGTCTTCACAATTCTATAGCACTTCTGACAATTTGACAGAAAAATTATTCAAATGTGCAATCATGCGTTCAAAGCCTTAATATGCTCTGTCATACATAAACATGAATAGGAAATGAAGACAATCTATGTAGTTTCATGCAAAATAAGATAGGCCTATGCATTGTCGGATTCAGGAACGTTTAAAATATACTAGGAAAACGCAATATATGTGTTGTTAGACGAGCGAATAGTAATAGTATGGGTAAGAATAGGTAAAAACTGCTTCGAGTGGTACCAATTTACCACATTTTATGTTTTTTTTCAAAATGGCTGACCCGATCAAGCTGATTTTTTTTAGAAATGTGTATCAAAATGTAATTCAACTTCACACAAAATTTCAATTTTTCGGAAAATGAAAATATTTTCTTCTTTCTTCCGCCATGTTATTCTAATGGGTATTTTTGAAATTTCTAAATTAAAAAAAACGTTACCACTCGATAATGCCACAAAACTATACAGATCTAAGTTAGATGCGGAACCATTAAAAAAAAGTTTGAAGTTGATAGCTGTAGCCGTTTAACCTGTGGAGAACCGACAAAAAAACATAACGAACACCAATTTTTTTCAGTATGTCAAAAAAAAAAGCATAAAAACGAACACCAATTTTTTTCAGTATGTCAAATTGAATCCTCGCTAAAGCTCGTCTAATCACAAAATAAGCATTGATCAAAGTGCCAAAGAAGAAATGAACAAATCTCATAAATATCGTAATCATTATTATGATAAATGACTCACGTTGGAGAATGCTTCCACCGATAAAGGAACATTTCGACCTACGACAATTCTGATTGGTTGATTACACATTGACGTGATTATGATCATTGATGATTTGAAGCTCTTGTTAGCTTCCAACCAATCACTATCATAGACTGCTTCACCGACCCTGGAACTCTGAAAGGAGTAAAACATACGAGCTACATAACAACAGAACAACGTGCTGCAGTATTACATATATAGTGATACAACTATATCTGCAAAGATACCATTTCTAAATGTTAAATAAGCGAAATATCAGTTTTTAGTGATAACTCCAGAAGGGCATTAGATTTCGAAATTCCAAAACCGGTACTGTAAAAAAATAATTAATTCCAATACCTTCACGATGGTATGTTATAGCTATCACATCGTATATTTGTCAAACGTATATAGCTGAAAAAAATCTTCATTTGGATACGTTAGATAATTATGCAATATGAGTTGCCATGAATGTATTACAAATATCTGTGTTTCCCTCATATTAGAATGTTGACATTTTATACCGTTTTTATATAGCATACAACATTGGAGTTAAGAGAAGAGTCGGAGGACCAAGAGAAAGATGGCAGGAGGGAGTAAAGTTTGGGGTGGCCAACCTAGGAGAAAAATGAGAGAAACTGGTGGACGAGAGATGGTGGGAGGTTAGAGAACGATGGAGGAAACTCGTAGGAAGAAAAGAAGGAGCAGAGGAGAATAATAGTGACGAAGAGGAGGAAGAAGTGCGAACTGGCAGGAACCGATTGATAGGGTATAGGAAGACTGCCCCAGAAGAAGTGGTAGAAACACTCCCGGGCCCAATCCAATTGGTTGTTATCTGGGTTTGAGAAATATATAATTATATATATATATATATATATATATATATATATATATATATATATATATAAGTACATGGCTTTCTGTTGAAACGTAAAGCACGTGATGATGGTAGGATGGATATTATTATCACTGAAAAATACCACCCCGTCGGGGAAACGACATATATATAGGCCTATATATATAAATTTATATATGGTATAGCACCAACTGTCTCTCAAACAACTCTCTCTCAAACACACTGACTCTAACTTATACTGTCTCTAGAAAAAACTGTATCTCAGAACAACTGTCTCTCAGAAAATCTGTCTTCGTTCGAACTGAATTTCTCCGTACTTTATCCACAGAGTGTACAAAATGGGTGGGGGTCACCCCTACCGACCTCCTAAAAGTAATACTAATCATCTCAAAAATACAGACATTTGCGGGGTCCCGGTTTTCTATGGTAATCCTGTTTTTCTGGATTTTCTGGCTATGTCATAAAAGATACGCCTCGACTGGGACTCGAACACGGGACCTCGAGTCCTGGTCGAGGCGTTTCTTCTATGACATGGCTATAATATCCCAAATATCTCGATATTGGATCGTATCCAAGAAGTTTAATGATCATTTATAATTATATATATATATATATATATATATATATATATATATATATATATATATATATATATATACTGTTCGAAATTTAGCACACATACTGATATTTCGTTAATCGACTCATATGCACGTTGTTTTAGGTTGTCTTGCACACTTACTTGGTCTGAGATCATATTCGCAAACAGGCAGTAAACGAAAAGTTCGATTGTGACATACAAAATAACGAGTAGAAATCCAACTGCTTTCACGTCAACGTAGGTAACCTGTAGATGCAAAGATATCGTTAAAGGACATCACAACCCTGAGACTAGATTTTAACGATTTATGACGATATTGAATTCCCTCATTTCAGAGAAAGCTAGAAATGTTCATCTTAATTTCAAAAATATAATTAATGTATTTGTCCTCTAGAACCTGTCCCTCATTCTGAGTCGTGACGTAGACATTACACGATTATTTGTATGTTCTTATACAGAATCGGTGACATGACGTAGAATACATGACGTAATGGCCACGTCATGACTCATAATCTCCGGGAAAAAAATATATAATCACTGAAATTGAGATGGTGATTTCTAGTTTTCTCTAGAATTAGGAGAATAAATATCGTAATTATCAATTGAAATCTAGTTTAATGTCCTTCAAAAATTAATTGTAATACTTTTTCACCCAATGTTTTGAGATATGTATTCTCTTTTCTGCATGCAGTGAGCTACAAATTAAAATCATATGCCATTTTATGCATATTTTAAATCATATGCCATTATATCAAATAATTCGAAATTGAATTAAATATTGAGATACGTACATAGTTGAACCAGATTATGACAAGAACAGTCCCAAAGGTGTTGACTACAATATGATTGAAAAGGATGAATGAGAAGGCCGACTCGATTTCTCCAACGAAACTGCAGCGAACAAATAAGAAGAAAATGTATTAATAAGATTAATAAAAGAGAGAGATAATGTAATTAAGAGTCCATGGGAGTTGATTTGCCGAAGCATAATTTTTTAGTGATAACTTTTAAAGGTATGATATATCGAAATTCTAATAAGAAGGAAACACAGATATTTAAAATACCTGCAAGACAGTGTAAGTGATAAGTAATAACTATTGATCTCATATTGCATAATTGTCAGGCGTAAACATAATCACATTTTTAACCGTATCCGTATACAATTATGCGATAATATATAAAGATAAATAGTACTAACTTGTGCCATTTTGAACGTATTAAAAGTATTTCTGTCTCCTCTTCATCAGAATTTCGATATCTCATACCGTTCAAAAGCTATCTCCAAAAATCTGATATTCCACTAAATCAACTCCCATGATTATATTTTGAATTCGTTTTCCACCTTATGAGTTCCACATGATGTTTGACACAATCTCTTATTCGACGCTCCATCTCAATGTGAACTTCTTCTGTCATTTCCTTCCATTTCTTTACTTCCTGATTCCCTGATGGCACATCAGATTCTTTAATCGGTATATACAACAGTCGACCTGTTCTTTCTATGCTAAAATAATCTATCAGAACTTTGCGTTTCACTCTCTTTGATGCTTCTGATTCAGGTAAATGCTTCTTTCTCTTATTTACAGTTTCCACAGCCTTGTCACGGATATTCTTCAGTCGATGACGTAGGAGTCTGAATTGACCAATGGTTTGTATCAGAAGAGATATGAAGAAACCATCGACTGTTAAAACCACAGACAGTTGTGAAGTGATGTGCACCAATGCAAGTAAAGTCAACTCGAAATTTGGTGATACAGTGATGTCATATGGAAACCAACCACTGGAAATATTAAAACAGATATTGTTAGAAAATATTGGCAACGTATATGAACAGCTAGACTTAGGTATGTCGTAATACGTGGCAGGCATTGTTATTGTTGTTGTTGCGAGTAATCTAAATTGACGAAATATTATCTGATCTAACTAACCCAACCAACCTAACCGGACACAACCTAACCACCATTAAAATATAAACTAACTCATTGTATCCTTGAACTAGCATAGTTTAATCCAAATAAACAGAAATACTACATAACAGTGACTAACAGGGCTGTTTGTGAATAGTCATTACATGAAATATTAATAGAATCACTTCATTTTAATGAACAGATTGAAAGTGACCTAGAAGTCCTTCATTAATCGGGCTTTTGTTGAATTGCATACGATTCAAGAAACATCGAGCGAACGAAAAATGATTATTCACTCTTGATTCGAGCTCGCCTTTTACGTAGTAAATAGAATTAAACAGTGGAAGAAACATTTATGTAAGATAATATCTATATAGGTCTACCTATCTATATAGATTGATCTATATATATTTACGTGTGTATATATCTATATTAATATATATATATATATATATATATATATATATATATACACTGAAGTCGGAACCGGGGGGATGAGCGGGCAGGGGGGCAGTCCCCCCAACTTACGGCCAAGGGGGGTGGGCAAAAAAAGTCTTGCAAGACTCAATTTGTCTCGTTTTTTCCTAGTAAAAATACTTGAATGTTATTGAATATGTGGCACCCGATACTTCCTTTTTCCGCGGGTCCCAATTGTTGAGCTTGCCCCCCCCCCCACCTTTCAAGTGTTCCGACGCCCCCGTATATATATGAAGATTCTATCTAAGCGTTAAGTGAGAACCACTTTAAAAACCTTTTCTTACCCTAGGAATAGTTTGCGAGTCACATTCGAGATTATTATCACGCTCACAATATAGATCGCGGTAACAACCAAAAAGAAAACCGAGACAATAACAGTCAAGTTGGTGAAAAACTGTGTCTGTTGCAGTATTTCTTGTTCCTTTTCAGATCCAGAGTCTCCTCGTTTGAACATCGCCTCCATTTTGTGAGCCAACTCTCGGAAAAGTTGTGGTTGAAAATAAAAACAATAACCATTCACTATTATAGTAGAAGAAATGAACGTGAGGAACAGACACTCGCAAGCTCCCGTGATGTCATTTATCATCCAGGAATATATTGCTCCTCCAGGAAACACAAGAAACATGAAGATTGACGATATAAAACCATCGAATCGTAGAACAAAGTGACGTGAAATGGAGCCACAATTGTCGTGATTTTTATGATTGGGCCATAAACCTGAAACGGAATGCGTATAATCTTGTTATAATCATCGATTTGTTTTATCCATTTATTTATTTGTTATACTCTAAATCTTCTATAGGGTATAGACGAATTTTTGTGTCACGAAAATCTTGGTTTTGGTGGTTTCTAGGTAAAGAAAACCTATGTACACGAATATTCGTGGTAAGTTAAAGCTAGTAGGGTTAGGTTAGGTCGTTTAGGTCAGTTAGATTAGAGCAATTTGAGTACATTCAGTTTTTCCTTCAGATTATTGTCTGGTGTCACTTCTGCAAGAAATTCGAGGTTATTCGATACTAAAAACAGTCAACAGAATGCGCTTCTAAATGTCAATATGGCCGACGAAACGCTACAAAAAAATGTCAACAATGTAATATCTTCAATAAATGTCATTGTTGAGATATGAACGCGCTTTACACCGTTACTTTGCACTAGTTCCAATGTTTACCACTGACAGCGTCCCAGCAAGTTTTATTTGTGAAAATACGGTGAAAATAATGACCGAAAACGAAACATATAATGATAATAGAGAGTACACACCATTTCTCGATTATAATTATTGATTCTTCGAAATGGTGCTACTTGTTATTAATGAGGTGGATGATATATGATGACCATTAGGCAGCATATAGGCCTATAGGCACGATTTTATTGGAGTATGATGACACTAGTGCCTAAAATAAATAACAATAACCCCAAAAAACTAAATCTAACTAAATTCATGCAATTAAACTGACAATAATCGACCTGACCTAATCAAACTAACCTTAATCTCCCACGAATATTCATGTATATGTATATTTTCTCCATCTAGGAGTCATGATAATCAAGATTTTTTTGTGACAAGAAAATTATGTCTATAGCCACTGATCAATTATTTTTGTGTTGAAGAGAAAATTAGAACTGGTTTTATGAAAATAATTCTTAATTCGTAACTGTTCTGACCATCTGGTGAAAATATTTTCTGATGTCATTTCAACAACTATTCAAAATATTGTGTCAGGCAATTTTCTTTAGCTCATCCTTCAACGTGAACATGCGAATCGTTTTCGTAATATTGCAATACATAAAACCATCACTCACCCCTGTAGAACAATAGCGTTTTGCTAAGTGCAAGCCATTCATTCTCTTTCAGTTTTCTCTTGCAAAATTTAATCATTTCTTCTTGTTATAACCGTTGTGTATTCTTTCAAAGTATTACATACATAGACCTAATGCGTGTGCCCACAATCACCCTTATGTAAAGATATCTTGATAAGGGTATAAGAAATCCTTTGAGCTATACAAATAGAAATAAAATGAAGTTGAACTTGTAAACTACTGAGTATTCGCCCGTCCTCCACAAGTTCGTCACAAGTTCTTCACTGGTGTATGTAATGTACCTGTTTCAAGCCCACTGCAGTGCATGTCTAAGACTTGATTATTCATAAGGATTATACCGCAAGGTTTCGTATTATACGATGCCGACGTATTACTGCTATCAAGGACTATACTGCCCTACCAAGCAAGAAGGTCCTAACTACATTTCTTACTTTTTCGATTTCATAGTTCACTAAGCGAAAAGGTCCTAATGAAAACGTACATTACATTTGTCCAAACTACATGAACACTCGGTTTTTTCTGAAATGAAAGACTGAAAAGAACTTTGGAAGAGAGCCTTATATAAATAATTGTACACAAAGGGCACACTCTTGTTTGGTATCTGTGTCTTCTAAATCCACATTATTTATCTAGGTATAGGATACAAACCATAACTGATATAAAAAACAAAGATATAAATTGTGCAATTTATTAGTATAATAATAAAATACCGTATAATCATGGCAAATGAATATACCTATAACAGCAGCCCATACAAATAAACCAGAGCAGAATTTCACTATTTTCTTGTCTTCAAATATCCACGAATAATATGCTTTTCCGTAGTTAGGGCCTTCTTGTTTGGTAAGGCAGTATAAGAGACTTGGCATGTTATATATTAAAGCATTATTGATCAAGAAAGCTCGACAAATTGTGTAAGTTGTATCGCATAAATCTTTTCTGGATTTGAGATAGAAGCATTAGATTTTGTGAATAACTGAATAATAGAAAATATACCCTAACAATTCTTATTATTCAATTATTTCATACTTTGTGTGGCAGGGCGTGAAAGAGAATATAGTTTATTGAAAACAGTGACAATATAATGGTTGCTACTTGGAAACAGTATGACAATATTATTACATAATAGGCTTTGAGTCAACATATACACATAGTTTAAACTGTGATATACCCCTCAGCCCCCCTCCCCTCCTCCCTCGGCGGCGGAATTTTTGAAAAAACGATTCCTATATACATATCTTTATTATAAAGACTGTAAAACAACGGCTGCCATGATTGACACAGAATAATTGATCATTGGATCAATAATAGTAAGAACGGTTATTAAAGAAAATATTACTGATTATGAAATAACAAACAGAAACCTAAAGCTATAAGGACGTAAGATAAGAAATTTGTTATGAACCATGTAGAGGTGTAAATAAAAATATCATATAAACTATATATAAAAAAGGGAAGAGGGGGGATATGAACATAAATTAATTGAATATGAATGATATTTCAAAATTTGTACTATTTTCAAAATGTCTACAAAAATAGAATCTATCAATTTATTTGGCAAATGATATTTTTTATCAAAATTCTCGAGAAAAAGTGGAGTGTCTCGATCCTAACATTGGACCTACTACCTACTATTTTGATAGAGTGTAGGTCGTAATGTTTTTTGTATTCCGAAATAGTCGATTGATAGATAGCTCCCTTATCGTTGTCGACATTAACGACATTGACATTATTTGACGCTCTTTCCATTTCTGCATGTTTCTAGTTTCTAAATTGGGAAAATGGATATCGTCACTATTCGTTAAAATCTAGTTTCAGGGTTTTGACGTCCTTTAAATTTGACATCAGAATACGCGTATTTGAGCGTTGCCGCCTTCAATAAAAACGAATCTCACATATTTCGAATCTAGTTTTATTTCACTTCGTTTCATCTAGGTAAGTAGTATTATTGCTTGGTCGTGCTGACTTCTCGCTTCATCTGCGCATGCTCCGGCTCGCTCTTCCTGTCCGACTCGTAGGCCACTTCCTCGTCCTCGTCGTCGTAGAGGATGCCTTCGTCCTCGGCGGTCGCCTCCTGGTACTGCTGGTACTCGGACACCAGGTCGTTCATGTTGCTCTCGGCCTCGCTGAACTCAAGCTCGTCCATGCCTGGGATATTTATAGCTCTTCTATTTACATCGAAATTTTGATATTCAGTCGTTGAAAAAACGATGGAAAATATCTTGAAATATAACACGAATATCTAAAAAAACGATATGACCAACAATACTTCAGCAACATTTTCGTGGAAAAAAAAACAAGAACAAAATTGTATGAGGAAAACTAAAATTAAATCTCATTGTTGAAAAATGTGTAAATACCAAATGTTTATGTTCATTTTGATTTTTTTCAAGTTTTAGCAAGATATTTGTCCATTCACCTAAATTGAAGTGTATACATAATCAAAATGAACAAAGATAGGATTTAGGAACCGATTTAGAAAGTATAGTGACGTTGGTCGTTTGTTCGAGTCCTGCATAAGCATTGGATTTTGGTAAACGTCCTTTCGCTTATCATTACTTCACGGTTTCATTATAACCTGCACAAGGTTCCCCATATAGCCTAGCTGTTGGTGGGGTCTTTAAGCAACATGAAAATGAATAAATTAGATCGTTTAAAAGCGACATGTTTCGATGTTACTTTGCCTGAAACACGATAACACACTGACTGATGTAATGGTGAGGAAATGGTCAACGTAAGGGTGGAAGGTACTGAATGATAGACAGAGAGTGAGCACCATCTATATAGATGGCAGTGAGTCTCATAAAGCTGGTATGATCATAAGTTTGGTTACCTTGGTTACCATCACAAAACAGCTCAGTAACAACTAAACTATTTTTTTAAATCGGAAATGAAAATGTGAAAACGTAGCTTTAAGCTAACCCCTCGACTTGGATGCAAGCAAGATGTAGTGATACCAACAGATTTTATTATAATATAAAGAAGGTGTACCCACTCGCGTCTTCCAAATGAAATACTTCCTAGGTCAGAATCTGAGTCCACATGGTCCCACTTGCCTGTACGGCAACTATCGCTAGTAAAACAACAATGCTCAACAATGCTATATACGGCACAGGAGTTATTATGTTTGCAGATGCATTTGATTTTCACGAAAAATATAGGTTTTGTGAGTTCAACAATGTCACCGGTGCCGTAGCCAATCTTATCTACAGCTAGTTCATAAAATCGCGACAGGCAAATTGGACCGTTGGCTCTGATTTGTTCCCAAGAAACCACAAATGCCGGCCATGTTATGAGTATGGGAGTCGCTACACCTTCTTTATATTATGATAAAGTCTGTTGGTGTCACAGCATCTTGATAGGAACAATTCTGTCTGTACCTTCTCCGGTGTACCAATGCAGGAAAGCCTTCCTCCTGAACATGGCGCTGAACTGTTCCGAGATGCGCCTGAACAGTCCCTGGATGGTGGTCGAATTGCCGATGAAGGTGGCGGACATGGAGAGACCGCGCGGTGGGATGTCGCACACGGCCGTCTTCACGTTGTTCGGGATCCACTCGACGAAGTACGAACTGTTCTTATTCTGGATGTTCAACATCTGCTCGTCGACTTCCTTCATCGACATCTTGCCGCGGAAGATGGCGGCCACTGTCAGGTATTTACCATCCCTACGACAAATAACATGGGTAACCATGGTGATGAAAATTTTAAACTGCCAGTTGGAGCATGGTCACGTTGGTAATTTCGGCATTAGTTGCATTTTATGATAGTTGGGTAATATAATCACTTATGATGGGAAAACAGGAAGGAGGACTCAGAATTTGTATTATAGTGTTGTGCCGAATACTCATCCTGAAGAAATTGTTGATGATGTAGATTGACTGGGACTACTGTAGTAGCAAAATATGCTCACCTACAACAATCTTTTTTATATGACTTCAAACACCGTCAATATGATGTCAGAGTTGGGATGGATGCGGGTCTTATAGCTATGAAGCCCAAAGCTTGATTCACTACTATTTATATGACTACCAGCTCATCATGCTCTCACTAACAAACAATATATATATATATATATATATATATATATATATATATATATATATATATATATAATTATGTATATTTTTCTAATAACATCGAAACTTGACACAAAATTATGGTTCCCCAGTCTATCGTTTGGACGGCGCATCACAGGAGCTATCATACCGCCCCGTTTTGATTATTTAAAATTTTAAAAATGATCACTGACACCAGGACTACGCTGACTGTGACCACACCTGTTGCCGCCGGTGAAAGTCTTTGAGTGTCTAGAATTCCGGAACACAATATAAGTGGAAGCCGTTTTTCTGATATATCTGCACATTACCAGCATTGGTATTCAGAGAAAACTCAATGCTTCCACTTTGAACTAACTCGTTTAAGCAATGATCACTTCTACCAAAAAACCGCAAGCGTCAACGAATATCATCAGCATTTCATTGCAGCAAACATCAGTGCAGGTAGCGTACCTTGGGTCGCAGGCCACCATCATGTTCTTGGCGTCGAACATCTGCTGGGTGAGCTCTGGCACTGTGAGCGAGCGGTACTGCTGGCTATTGCGCGAGGTGAGCGGCGCGAAGCCGGGCATGAAGAAGTGGAGGCGCGGGAACGGCACCATGTTGACGGCCAGCTTGCGCAGGTCGGCGTTCAGCTGGCCGGGGAACCGGAGGCAGGTCGTCACGCCGGACATGGTGGCCGACACGAGGTGGTTGAGGTCGCCGTAAGTCGGGTTGGGCAGCTTGAGCGTGCGGAAGCAGATGTCGTACAGAGCCTCGTTGTCGATGCAGAAGGTCTCGTCGCTGTTGTC
This sequence comes from Brachyptera putata, assembly GCA_907164805.1. Taxonomy (NCBI): domain Eukaryota; kingdom Metazoa; phylum Arthropoda; class Insecta; order Plecoptera; family Taeniopterygidae; genus Brachyptera; species Brachyptera putata. The sequence goes on along the minus strand of OU015469.1, from coordinate 18,445,377 downwards.
GACCAGTTGGTGGACGGAGAGGGTGGCGTTGTACGGTTCGACTACCGTGTCGGATACCTGAAGGGGGGCACGTAGCAATGCATTTTTGTAGAGGTTGACCCAGAAGATTTTCTGTTTTTTTTTTCTGTTCACCCGATAGCGGTCGAATCCTACATACTATTACAAAGTTGGTTGGTTAGGGCCAGTATCAGTGATTTTCAGCAAAAATCAGTTGATCAGCTCATTATTATACCCGTGGCAAAGAGATGTTTCCGTACCGAATTTTAGGATTACCTTCGATTACCTCCAATGAAGGTAATTTAGTTATATTTAATTATGGCTCCAACACAATTATTAACATAATTCAAATTAACACACATATTTTCAAATATTTTCAATTCTCATCTTACAATGCATGGGCTACGCTTTCCCAGTTCTAATAACAGATCAACTATTCATAGCTCGATGCAAGCAAGTAAATAAGAGCTATTCACGTTCTATATATACATCTATGTTATCTACCACAGTGGATGGTCATGGAAGGAAGAGACATAATTATATCTACCTTCGGCGAAGGCACCACACTAAACGTGTTGATGATCCTGTCCGGATATTCCTCCCTGATCTTGTTGATGAGCAGAGTGCCCATGCCCGAGCCCGTGCCCCCACCCAGAGAGTGCGTCAACTGGAACCCCTGGAGGCAGTCGCAGTTCTCCGCTTCCTTGCGGACCACGTCAAAGATGGTGGCCATCAGCTCGGCCCCCTCGGAGTAATGCCCCTTGGCCCAGTTGTTGCCGGCACCCGACTGGCCGAACACGAAGTTGTCGGGACGGAAGAGGGTACCGTAGGCACCACCGCGGACCGACTCCATCGTGCCCGGTTCCAAGTCGACCAGGATGGCACGGGGTACGTATACGCCACCTTGGAGGGCAATTTGTACAAGATGTAGTGATACCAACTGATTCCCCTCCCCGTCCCCCCTGTACTAATAATATGGCCGGCGCTGATTTGTCCACAATAAAGCAAATACCGGTGAGGCCAAAAAAAATCTGCAAAATTTATACACAATAGCACACCTAGCTCCATTCAATGCATTTGACATTTGATGATAAATGTACAGATTGGAGCTGGCTTTTCCGTTGTGTACAGACACTTGTAATGGATCTGAATTGTTTTGTGATTGTTCTCGCATGGATATATCGTCGACCATCTCACAGAGCATGAGTCGGCCACGAGTCAAGAGAGAGTCGAGCTTGAGGGAGTATATCAATAGAAAGGAAAGTCGCAGCGAAAATCGTCAAAGTAGCATACGTTGCAGTAGCATCATCGAATTCAAGCAGAAACTTGGATAGTAATCAAAGTAAAAGAAGTTCTCATACTAGTATAGTGACTCCGTTAACGAATCTTCAGAAACGATTTTTTCGAGAAACGATGTTTTTGTTGAAAATTATTGCAATGAATTCAGTGAATCCATTGAATTCCATTGGATTCACAGAAAATGTTCTATGAAGTAGATATTTTCTGAAATTTTTATCAAGATTTTCAATAAATTTTCATTCATAATGTTCAATTAGCTGAAAATTAGTGAACATCACATGTGTAATGTTCACGTCAAAAGATGTGAAATGACAAGTTACACGTACAAAGGAAGGTGCCATTGATGAAAAAAATGCATTCAAACCACAGCTTTCATGAGAGCGATAAATGCAAGGCACTAGGAAATACTTTGCTCTGAAGAAGCGAGTGGTAAGTCTGTCACTACAAAGTGGTTCACCTGCGGCTTCGTTGTAGTACACGTTGATCCTGTCCAACTGTAGCGGGGAATCCCCGGTGTACGTCCCCTCCTTGCCGATGCCATGCTCGTCGGAGATCACCTCCCAGAACTGAAAACAATGCAGGACACGTGTAAGCCAATCTCTTCGCGGAATGATCGATTTCTTCTTTCAGGGCATCCCCAGTCTCCATAGGACAAATGGGGACGCTGAAGAGCGAATACCAGAATAAAGATCCTCGGTCGTGTGACATGGACTTAGGGGTCTTTTTCAATGGAGTGTGGTTAGGGTTCGGGTAAGGTTGGATACCCAAACCAATGTCACACAACCGAGCACACTTTATTCCGGTATTCGATATATTTTAAGTACCGGTACTCAGTTTCAACCAAGGACGTAGGATTTGGTTCATGAGCTACAGAATGACTGATTCAAGAAATATGATACGGTGAATAAATATATTAATTTATTAATTCATTGCGTGCTTAACGACACAGTTTACTGATAACTACGATCTATTCTATTGACGTCGGTGAATAATATATGAGATGATGGGATGATTAGATGAGTTTTTATCAGGTTTGGATGTGGGAAGGAGTTGGTCGTGGCTAACCAGAGTGAATGACAGAGGGAATCCACAAAAAACACCTGTCAGTATAGTGGAACATGGCGGGAATCGAGCCCCGGTCTTCTGAATGACGGTTCAGTGTGCATGTCACCCGACCACTCGTCTCAATTAAATAGGACAATATTAAAGTAAAACTTGCTAGACAATGCCAAAGAAATCAGAAAGAACTAGGTTCGGTGATGGAATTAAGCCCTAATAATATCATGTTTATGAAGTTGATCTAGTTTATTGTAGGTTCAAATTATCCTCGTGTTCAAATAAATCAGCCGTCCTTAGCTCAGTCAGCTGAGACACCGCTTTGGAAACTGGAGTCACCGTTAGGCGTGGGATCGAGTCCCAAACAAAGCATGGATTTGTGTAAAGGTCTCTTTATTCATCATCACGTCATGGTTTTATCATCACCTGCTCATTCGTACCCCCGCATAACCTAGCTGTTGGTGAGGACATTACACGCACAACAACCAATCGAATAAATTCAAGAATATATTTATTCGATTGTCAAGATAATTTTCAAGGTAATTGCCACTGTAATTTGATTACACGCTGTAATAAAAACCATCAATCAACATAAATTATGACTATGGGCATATAAATATTCTTATTAGATTAGTAGTGGTCTCGTGAATTAAGATTTACCTTGGCTCCAATTTGGTTACCGCACTGGCCAGCCTGAATATGTACAATTTCACGCATTTTGATTTGGAATTAGTTAAATCGAAAGTTGAAAAGGGAATTTAAAAATATAAATCGAAAGGTTTAACTAGAATTTGGAATTAACGAAAAATTTTGATAAAAATTAGCTTCTGCTCTTCAACAGAATACGAAAGAGAAGAATGAATAAATTTGTATTGTTGACATTGTTGGAATTATTGGCTAGATTTAGAGAGCCGTGAGTTACAGAAAACAAGGCCTTCTAAATGAAGGCTGTTGAATGTAAGAGTGTCAGCTTAAATCTATAGACTCTGTCTTACATTGCCAACATAAGCTCTCCAATATTTTACAACGCCTCAAAACATTTTCATTTTTCAGAAATTAGGATATTTAAATCTCGTTTTGAGAGAATTTAACTGTCAAAGAAGAAAGAACAAACGATGAAGGTGTCGAGAAAGTGTATTCGACATTTTGAATATGCTAGAACCTCATCGGATCTATATAAGTAGTAAAGAAAATATTCAAAAATTTTCAGCCATAAAAGGAAGTGATACATGAATAATGGAAATATTATTTAATGATGATATACAAAACATACAATGATAATAATATTAATATGATTATAAACAATAATGATACAAAATAAATAAAAATATAGCTTAATTAATATTAAAAATTCAGAGCATACAAGAAAGTGTCGAGGAAATATATTGATGTACCAGGGTGTGGACATTACAAAAAAGAAAGACAATGAAAATAAGTAATGCATTCTGATCATACTTAGGTCATACAAACATACAGCATGGAACGAGATTGGAGAAAGATGGCCGTAACTAGAGAGCTTATACAAGAGAGCATAGTAATGTTTATTATATTTTTATTCACACATCTACATGGCTTATTATACTTCATAACAAATTTCACTTCATTATAGCTCTAGGTTCATATTTGTTATTTCATAATTAGTTACATTCTCTTGATCTATTACCATTCTTCCATTATTCTATCCATTGCTCCATTATTCTGTTCGCTTATGGCAGCCACCGTTTGTGATGGCAGAGTATATTTATATATGAAAGAGATCGGTCATGTTTTGCCGATAAAGCCTTCCAATTTTCAAGCTATTATATTCAAGATCTCGAAAGATGTAGTTGGGTTTCTAATCGTACATCTCAACCTGAAAAAAAAATTGATTATCAAAATACCACGGATAACAAATATAATGGTGATATTTATTTTGTTCCTCATGTTGGTAGACGAACTTGTTCTTTCGTGAAAAGAAGTCTGCAATTAAATTTCTTTCATATATGAAATAAAACGAATCACTTCTGTAAGCCGTGATTTTTTGACGTTTAGGAAAAGAGCAATTGATGCAATTCCAGAAGGCTTATCCGACGAAAATATTTACAGGAGCCATTTTATATTTGGCATCACGATTAACATCAACAAAATTTCAGTTTTTATAACCATTTTCAACACTTCATTTTATATTACTTTATTCGATCCGGTATATTCTAAAATATGAACAAATTAAAAGTGTTAATAGCCAATTAAGAATGTGAAAACTTCCAGATTTCCGTTACATGTAAGGTTAATAATTATTTGCAATAATTATTCTAGGCTTAAGGATTTTGCATTCTCTCCAAGCAAATGGGCTAGGTTCGAGTACCAGCCAGAGACTCGGGCACAAATCGTTGGTATCCAATTTGTCCAGCTTTTTTGTCACGTTTTTTCAGTGAATGTACGTAAATGTAGTTGATAAAGTAAACAGAAACAGAAAAAAACATGATCAGCAGGCTCATATCATCATCATTCATTCATTTCTCTTATTACGAAAATTCTCTTATTATCTGCTTATTCTTATATTATTTATTAATAATTCTCAAAGGGTCCATGAAAGTCGATTTCGCGAAATATCAGTTAATTGATCATGACTTTCGAATGGTATGAGATATCACATTTCTAATACGGAAGAAACAGCAATTTTGAATACCTTCAAGAAGGTACAAAATATAACTAGATAACTCATGGCACGTAACTGTCAAGATTATGTTTTTTCCAGTTGTATATGCTTCATAATTATACGATTTGAGTTGAATATTTATAACTTATACCACCTTGAAGGTATTATAAATATCTGTATTTCCTCTATATCAGAATTTTGATAGCTCATACAATTCGAAAGTTATCACCAAAAAACTGATAGGCCCATTTCGCTGAATCTCTTAATCGAATCAAAATAATGAAGACTAATATAGGCGTATATACTTACCTACCAATAAAAATAATCAGTTTATAACTAATATTCACATCGAATCAAACAGTAGAGAATTATTCACAGTGTACATACATACACGAAGAAAAGAGGCCATCTATACAAACTATGTAGACACAGTTGCTTTATTGTAATTATAGCATTTACTGCAACCTCAAAGATTAAGAGCCCGCATCTTAGCTGAGAATGATTCTCTTCGAAATGCGTAAATTAAAAAAGGGTGACATCATTCATAGTTAGTCCACTTCCTAACTTGTAAAGTGAAAAGTGAAAAGGGGATAATATTTTAAGAGTTCCAGTAACCACAGCTATATGAGTGATAATGGGATGATTTCTTAACAACAGGCCACGACCGATTCCTTTCCACTATCCAAAATTACCAAGATCGTTTTCCATATTATAATTTAGACAAAATCTGGTTACATTACATATTTTGGCCAAGGAAAATGGGAAGACTGTGAAATTATAGGCAAATCAGGATTTCAAATATTGATAAGCAAAGTTGAACTTGGAGATGTCCTTCTGTAATTTTTTTCTACTAACATTCGTTAAACGGGAATTTAAAAATGAAACCCATCAAATTAGACACATTTTGATTAAATTGTGGCTCTATTATGAAATTATTTCCCAATATTCGACTAGGGTTTGCGAGGATATTACTCATTGGTTGCAATTTACCGCAAGCCCGTGGTATTTGTAGTTCTGAGATATATGTTGCGAAAGTGCACCCTCTAAAACTGTCCAAGATGAGGGTTGTCAAACACTAATAAAAGAAGTAACTCTTGGGTTTCTTATCGAAAACCTCGTCATGATATTTCATATAACCCCATATGTCATAGGCCTAAAAATATAGCGGTGATATTTGTCTTTGTTATGTTGGTAGACGAATATTCTCTTTCGTTGACATATGTATATGTAAGGTGTCTATACTTGTAGCCACGAAACATGGAGGTTCCGAGCGACCGTCCCCACTATCACACACCACTAGAGTGTGGGTGGTTCAAGCCTTCATCTCTCATGAACACAAGTATAACAACTTTCTATAACATATGAAACTTGATACGAAGTCATTATTGACAATTGAAGGCTTGGATCGTCGAGGTAGGATCGTTCGGACGGGGACCACCACATAGCTCATTTAACTGCAAATAGTATGGTAATCAACTGTTGATGGATGACGAACAAATCGTATATCAGTATTGGAGTAAATGAATGATCTATCTCCAATTATTTCATAAATCTTCTTTTTATTCGAGTGCTTCTTGTCTTCTTTGCTAATCTTCATTTCTTCTTTTACTCATTATAAAATTCATACTTTTTTAAAAATAGGTATATAAATGAATCGAATGTATTTTTTACTGACAAAAAGCTATTACAAATATACATCGTACCCATCGTACCCCCGTATAACCTAGCCGTTGGTGGAAGATCGTTGGTGGGGATATCTTACATTTCAACTTGAAGGGTAGGAAGAGGGGAGGGGAGGGTATTGCCTGATGGGCCTAGTATACCAGTGGAAAATGTAAATATTCGTGTATCGTTTGTTTAGTTGATTCTTGATACCAATGTTGGCAATATCTGAATACATAAAAAAAAACAGTTCACATTGATCATGTTAAATCCGGATAATGTGGAAACTGTTATATTCTTCTGCGACGAGGAAGTCAAGTCACAGTTCTGGTGGCAAGTTTATCGTTATGAATTCAGTTACTAAACACTTACGTATCAAGACCTCATTGAAGTATCAAAATAACGAAGACGTGTCGCTTTTTTAAATTTCTTACTAATTCACCTCTAGCATTAATTTGGAAAATGATGTGATAGTATATCATGATTACGATGTTGGTTTCATGAAAATATATTCACGACTATAATAAATTACGTTGCGATTTGTTCCAGACTTCTTCCCCCCCCCCCCCAAGTTATCCCGACTCCCAGGTCCATATCAAATCATGCCCAACCGCAGTGACTCCGATGAGTCGGTGGTGCGACCGAACGAGATCCTGGGCACTCGCTCTCCGGGCAAACAGAGCGAATCGGCCAAGATCGCAGAGGCAAAGAAACTGGCCGTCCAGGATTTCAGAGAAGCTCTCGCCAAAGCTCTCAGCACAACGCAACAACCGAAGAGTCGTTCGCAGTCACCACGTAATGGAGGCACGTCACCCAATCGTTCCGGAGGATCACGTCAGGGAAGTAGCAGATCACGGTCACCGACCGCACGAACAAACGCAGATTACCAGCGCCAGGGTGCGATACCGAAGCGTATGACAAATAGAGGAACGGACGATCGATCAGAGCGTCCAGGCACATCGTATGAAGGAGGCGACAGGACACGACAAAGAGATGAGAGGTCAAGACAACGAGACGCCAGGTCACGGCGAAGAGATGACGGGTCAGATGACGAAGACGACAGGTCACGGAATAGATATGATCGGTCACGACGAGGAGGTGGCAGTTCACACGATCGAGGTGACAGGTCACGGAGTAGAGATGGAAGGTCACGGAGTAGAGATGGAAGGTCACGGAGTAGAGATGGAAGGTCACGGAGTAGAGATGGAAGGCCACGGAGTAGAGATGGAAGGTCACGGGGACAAGCTGACGAACGAAGAGGCGGCAGCAGGTCACCACGTAGGGAGGGCGGGTCACGGAAACAAGACGACAACTGGGGACTGCCACCACCGGCTAACACGCAGCAACGAGGAGGAAGCAGGTCACCACAAAGAGATGGTGGGTCACAACAAGGAGGGTTGAAGACTTCGCCGAACAAAACGGTCATGTCCTCTGTTCAAGGTCATCCGACATTGAAAATACCCAAATACACTTCACAAGGTACATTCGAATTTCAATATAGCCATAAGTCATGGATATTTTACTTCCCAAACATTTCACTTTAATCGCAGAACTAAACTGAATCTCGCAGTTCACATCACTTCTAGTCCCCTCGCCTATATCTGCAAGAAGTGGCACAGGCGATAGATGTATTCCCATAACTCAAGAGGCTAGTTCATAAGGAAACTAGAGCCTCTCGCACAATTCCAAGCCCCTTGTCTAAATCCGCGAGTTGTACCACAAACGATAGATAAACTTAAGACAATTCATTCTTGTGACTGGACAAGAGGCTGAATGCCCCCGGCACACTTCCAGTCCCCTCGCGTATGACGGAAGTTTGCTCTGTGGCAACTGGCACATTTCCAGACACTTGCCTATGCTATTAGGTAATAATGTCAGTAGCCAATGCGGGCATTGACGAGTCAGCAAACACTGCATTCATAGGTTTTCAAATAGTTTTGGGGACAAGCTACATCCTTGCCGTAGTCCTATATTCGAAACGAAACCTTCGGAGTATCATAATGAACGTAACCTTGGTTAGAACATGGGTATAGAATAGAATATTTTAGTATAGTTTCTTGTTGTAATGAGAATTGATATGTTATTCTTAAATATATATTCTTTTATCCAACTGTACGAGTGATATATTGTGTATTTTTGTGCTGCAAAACAATATTACTATCATCATAACATTGCACGCACGAAACTATCGACAGTTTCATTATCCATCCAGGAGAGAACGATTTGGAACTATCCAGGAGTTACAATATGAGACCCAGGAAGATAGATTTCGGGGAAAAAAGTCGGTTGAGCTCGAGCCCAACTAAGCGGTCACTACCCGATAAGAAGTCACGACTAGACGGTAAACCACGTCTGGAATCGTTGAACAGGTCTCAAGAAAAAGGTTGGTAATTCAACTAATTCTATATACTAATATATATATATATATATATATATATATGTACATATTATATATATAAATAGATAGGTAGATATGTACCCTATATCTATTAACTATATATAACAGTTTATTCCACTCGGTGCTTCAAAAAATAATGGGAAGGCAACGAGGAACCCGAGGAGGTGGTTGCGGTCCTCGAAAGGGCCGTTCCGCGCTCGAACGATACCCTGGTGCTGCAAGTTTGTTCCGGAAGTTGGACGGTTCATCTCGCCGGTGTGGTCCTAGCGTTTGAACTCGAGGAGGTGGTAGCGGTACTCGAAATGGCAGTTTCTCGTCCTGGTGCTGCGGTGTGTCGAGGCAGTTGGACGCTTCATCATTGGTATGGTCCTGGCACTTGGACTCGAGGTGGGGTTGGTGGTTGGCCAGCGGACTAGTCGTGGCGCTCGTACACGAAGGGGTGTTGGTAGACTCGGAAGGGCCGTTCAACTGGAATGATTGTGAGTTTTCGGCGTTCATCCACCTTTGCCGGTCGGTTCCTTGCCTGGCTACGGGTATAGTCCGTTGGAGCAGTAGGTGAGACCAAAATGGTAGCCAGGATCAGATCCAGTTTGTTGAGGTTGTGCGGTCGCTTTTCTATCTCGATGATCTCTCGGACTTTTCGAGGAGCGAGGTAGGAGACGATGGCTAGAGAGCGTGTGCCGGTGAAGCGGATGGTGTGTTGCGTTTTGAGGAGGTTCTGGGCGAGCGCAGAGTTTGGTTCTTCACGGCGGACGTTGGTAAGGTGTTCATCAATGTGCATGGAGATCTTGCGTCCAGTTTTTCCAATGTAGGTCTGTTCGCAGTCAGCGCAAGGCACCTCGTACACGCCTCGCTCGCTTCAGAGCGGGTCTGAATTCTTTTTGGGGCTTTCCGAGCAGAATCTGCGATTTCATATCCTACAAAGACCCAGTTCCAGATCAGTTGGGTAGTATTTTGTCAGCAACCATTTGTCTTCAATAAGATCATTGGAGACAACATATCGACCGCATTATTCGATCATTTGGGAGCGAATGGTAATTAAATCAGTCGGTTGTCTCTTTTGGACCTGACTGTTGCCAGATCAAATTGTTTTCGCAAACTATAAATTCTGAGAGTCCTTTCGGTGATATCGCCAAAATGGTTAGGGTAATGTTCAGTTGGAAGTTCTTCTTTAATCGTTCGGTTCGTCTTCGATGTTTCAGTATCAGATCATACTTGCTTCATTCGTTTGGTTCTCGTAACTCATGTTGTGTCAGGCACTTTGGTAAAGTAATAAATGCGAGCCGAGTACGAAACAATGCGTTTATAGTACCGTTAGATTATTAAAACTATCGATAATTGTGAAAAATGTATTGGAATAATCAATTACATATATCCAGGTTATTGAGCTCGTATAATAAATTTTTCAAGGACATACAGAACAGAAGTGTTCTTAGTTGTGAAGAACAATCTGAAGGTTCTACAGAAGGTTTGATTAATTTAATTATCTTCTTACTTCTAGCTTCTAGCTATATGTTTCGAAGACTTGTTTAAAATGTATTCCTTTCAAATTTTTTCCTTAATTCTTTTCTGCCCAAGGTGATGACGACCAAGGTGGTGAAGTTGTGAAACAACCTACCTACGGACAGAGATACGGGCTTCTCAATAATAGAGCGCTAAAACGTAAGGACCGATTGAATCAATTGCCTCCATTGGTGGAAGCTTCTGAAGAGCAATACAGTGGTGACGAAGGAGGTGAGGACGCTGACTTCAATGCCGCAGCGCAAGAAGATGACGGCCAATTGGATGAAATGCCCAACTTGGTAAATGATTCCGACTATGAAGATAGCGATAGCGGAGAACGAGCTCAAGGGGGTGATACCGAAGCAGCCAAAGTTCTGAAAAAAGTAGCACAACTTGGAGACGAAAACCTGGGAGCTAAATTCACTGATGCAGCGAATGAATATGGTGGCGAACTGGATGAAATGCCCGACTTGGTGGATGACTCTGACTACTCAAGCAGTGGTGACGAAGGAGGGGCCCCGGGAGGTGTTCCCAACCAAGCGGCACAAGTTGGGGACGGAAACCTGGGAGCTAAATTCACTGATGCCGCGAATGAATATGGTGGCGAACTGGATGAAATGCCCGACTTGGTGGATGTATCTGACTACTCAAGCAGTGGTGACGAAGGAGGGGCCCCGGGAGGTGTGCCCAACCAAGCGGCACAAATTGGGGACGGAAACCTGGGAGCTAAATTCACTGATGCCGCGAATGAATATGGTGGCGAACTGGATGAAATGCCCGACTTGGTGGATGTATCTGACTACTCAAGCAGTGGTGACGAAGGAGGGGCCCCGGGAGGTGTGCCCAACCAAGCGGCACAAATTGGGGACGGAAACCTGGGAGCTAAATTCACTGATGCCGCGAATGAATATGGTGGCGAACTGGATGGAATGCCCGACTTGGTGGATATATCTGACTACTCAAGCAGTGGTGACGAAGGAGGGGCCCCGGGAGGTGTGCCCAACCAAGCGGCACAAGTTGGGGACGGAAACCTGGGAGCTAAATTCACTGATGCAGCAAATGAATATGGTGGCGAACTGGATGAAATGCCCGACTTGGTGGATGTATCTGACTACTCAAGCAGTGGTGACGAAGGAGGGGCCCCGGGAGGTGTGCCCAACCAAGCGGCACAAATTGGAGACGGAAACCTGGGAGCTAAATTCACTGATGCAGCGAATGAATATGGTGGCGAACTGGATGAAATGCCTGACTTAGTCAATGACTCTGACTTCTCAAGCAGTGGTGACGATGGAGGGGCCCAAGGAGGTGTGCCCAACCAAGCGGCACAAGTTGGAGACGGAAACCTGGGAGATCAATTGCCCAGCACATCGCAACAAGCAAAGAGTCGTTCACAGTCGCCACGTAGCAGGCAGGATGGAGGCACTTCGTCCTATCACCCCGGAGGATCACAGCATCAGGGAAGTAGCAGATTAGAGCCACCGCCCAAACTAACAGAGGAGGATTACCGGCGCCAGGGTGCGATACCGAAGCGTATGAGAAATAAAGGATCAGACGATCGATCAGTGCGACGAGGCAAATCGTATAAGGGAGGCGACAGGACACGACAAAGAGGTGACAGGTCAGATGCTCGAGGTGACAGGTCGCGGTATAGAGATGACAGGTCACGGAGTAGAGATGGAAAGTCACGGCAGAGAGGTGAGAGTTCATATGATCGACGTGACAGGTCACGGAGTAGAGATGGAACGCCACGGCAGAGAGGTGAGAGTTCATATGATCGACGTGACAGGTCACGGAGTAGAGATGAAAGGTCACGGCAGAGAGGTGAGAGTTCATATGATCGACGTGACAGGTCACGGAGTAGAGATGGAAGGTCACGGAGTAGAGATGGAAGGTCACGGAGTAAAGATGGAAGTTCGAGGAGTAGAGATGGAAGGTCACGAAGTGTAGATAGAAGGTCGCGACAGAGAGATATCACAGCGGAGGAAGATGCTGGAGTCCGAAGGGTTGTTGATGACGGGGCCAATATTGGCCAACAAGTGCAACATCATGGAGACGGAAACCTGGGTGCTCAATTCGATGCACTAGCGAATGAAGATGATGGTGAATTAGGTGAAATGCCCGACTTGATCAATGACTCTGACTACCCGAGCAGCGATTACGAAGGAGTTGCCCAAGAAGGTGTGGCCAACCAAGCTGCTCAACAGGGAGACGGAAACCTGGGTGCTCAATTCAATGCACTAGCGAATGAAGATGATGGTGAATTAGGTGAAATGCCCGACTTGATCGACGACTCCGACTACCCAAGCAGCGATGACGAAGGAGTTGCCCAAGGAGGTGTTGTCAACCAAGCAGCTCAACAGGGAAACGGAAACCTGGGTGCTCAATTCAATGCACTAGCGAATGAATATGATGGTGAATTAGGTGAAATACCCGACTTGATCAATGACTCTGACTACCCAAGCAGCGATGACGAAGGAGTTGCCCAAGGAGGTGTTGTCAACCAAGCTGCTCAACAGGGAGACGGAAACCTGGGTGCTCAATTCAATGCACTAGCGAATGAAGATGATGGTGAATTAGGTGAAATGCCCGACTTGATCGATGACTCCGACTACCCAAGCAGCGATGACGAAGGAGTTGCCCAAGGAGGTGTTGTTAACCAAGCAGCTCAACAGGGAGACGGAAACCTGGGTGCTCAATTCAATGCACTAGCGGATGAATATGATGGGGAATTAGGTGAAATGCCCGACTTGATCGATGACTCCGACTACCCAAGCAGCGATGACGAAGAAGTTGCCCAAGGAGGTGTTGTCAACCAAGCTGCTCAACAGGGAGACGGAAACCTGGGTGCTCAATTCAATGCACTAGCGAATGAAGATGATGGTGAATTAGGTGAAATGCCCGACTTGATCAATGTCTCTGACTACCCGAGCAGCGATGACGAAGGAGTTGCCCAAGAAGGTGTGGCCAACCAAGCTGCTCAACAGGGAGACGGAAATCTGGGTGCTCAATTCAATGCACTAGCGAATGAAGATGATGGTGAATTAGGTGAAATGCCCGATTTGATCAATGACTCTGACTATCCTAGCAGCGATGACGAAGGAGTTGCCCAAGGAGGTGTTGTTAACCAAGCAGCTCAACAGGGAGACGGAAACCTGGGTGCTCAATTCAATGCACTAGCGAATGAAGATGATGGTGAATTAGGTGAAATGCCCGACTTGATCAATGACTCTGACTACCCGAGCAGCGATGACGAAGGAGTTGCCCAAGAAGGTGTGGCCAACCAAGCAGCTCAACAGGGAGACGGAAACCTGGGTGCTCAATTCAATGCTCTAGCAAATGAAGATGATGGTGAATTAGGTGAAATGCCCGACTTGATTAATGACTCTGACTACCCGAGCAGCGATGACGAAGGAATTGCCCAAGAAGGTGTGGCCAACCAAGCTGCTCAACAGGGAGACGGAAACCTGGGTGCTCAATTCAATGCACTAGCGGATGAATATGATGGTGAATTAGGTGAAATGCCCGACTTGATCGATGACTCTGACTATCCTAGCAGCGATGACGAAGGAGTTGCCCAAGGAGGTGTTGTCAACCAAGCAGCTCAACAGGGAAACGGAAACCTGGGTGCTCAATTCAATGCACTAGCGGATGAATATGATGGTGAATTAGGTGAAATGCCCGACTTGATCGATGACTCTGACTATCCTAGCAGCGATGACGAAGGAGTTGCCCAAGGAGGTGTTGTCAACCAAGTAGCTCAACAGGGAAACGGAAACCTGGGTGCTCAATTCAATGCACTAGCAAATGAAGATGATGGTGAATTAGGTGAAATGCCCGACTTGATTAATGACTCTGACTACCCGAGCAGCGATGACGAAGGAGTTGCCCAAGGAGGTGTTGTCAACCAAGCAGCTCAACAGGGAAACGGAAACCTGGGTGCTCAATTCAATGCACTAGCGGATGAATATGATGGTGAATTAGGTGAAATGCCCGACTTGATCAATGACTCTGACTACCCAAGCAGCAATGACGAAGGAGTTGCCCAAGAAGGTGTGGCCAACCAAGCAGCTCAACAGGGAGACGGAAACCTGGGTGCTCAATTCAATGCACTAGCGAATGAATATGATGGTGAATTAGGTGAAATGCCCGACTTGATCGATGACTCTGACTACCCGAGCAGCGATGACGAAGGAGTTGCCCAAGAAGGTGTTGTTAACCAAGCAGCTCAACAGGGAGACGGAAACCTGGGTGCTCAATTCAATGCACTAGCGGATGAAGATGATGGTGAATTAGGTGAAATGCCCGACTTGATCGATGACTCTGACTACCCGAGCAGTGATGACGAAGGAGTTGCCCAAGAAGGTGCAGCCAACCAAGCAGCTCAACAGGGAGACGGAAATCTGGGTGCTCAATTCAATGCACTAGCGAATGAATATGATGGTGAATTAGGTGAAATGCCCGACTTGATCAATGACTCTGACTACCCGAGCAGCGATGACGAAGGAGTTGCCCAAGAAGGTGTGGCCAACCAAGCTGCTCAACAGGGAGACGGAAACCTGGGTGCTCAATTCAATGCACTAGCGAATGAAGATGATGGTGAATTAGGTGAAATGCCCGACTTGATCAATGACTCTGACTACCCGAGCAGCGATGACGAAGGAGTTGCCCAGGGAGGTGTTGTTAACCAAGCAGCTCAACAGGGAGACGGAAACCTGGGTGCTCAATTCAATGCACTAGCAAATGAAGATGATGGTGAATTAGGTGAAATGCCCGACTTGATTAATGACTCTGACTACCCGAGCAGCGATGACGAAGGAGTTGCCCAAGGAGGTGTTGTCAACCAAGCTGCTCAACAGGGAGACGGAAACCTGGGTGCTCAATTCAATGCACTAGCGGATGAATATGATGGGGAATTAGGTGAAATGCCTGACTTGATCGATGACTCCGACTACCCAAGCAGCGATGACGAAGGAGTTGCCCAAGGAGGTGTTGTCAACCAAGCTGCTCAACAGGGAGACGGAAACCTGGGTGCTCAATTCAATGCACTAGCGAATGAATATGATGGGCAGTTAGGTGAAATGCCCGACCTGATCGATGACTCTGACTACCCGAGCAGCGATGACGAAGGAGTTGCCCAGGGAGGTGTTCTAGCAGCTTTGGAAGGAGTGGCAACACCAAATAATGAGACTGAATATCTGCAGATGGTCAGAGATGTGGCCGTCCAATTAGGACAGGACTATCCGGGGCTTCAAGAAAGTATTACAAGTTTCCTGGATAACCTGGCAGCGGGGGAATAAAAGTGATACGTTCTTTTCTACTGACATATCTTCGTAAAAATATTTTTTTTATATAAATCTAGTCCCAAATCATTGAGTACAAACTCAATGTTCATAGCATGTTATTGGGATCTGTCATCTGTAAATCATAGCATGCAAATTGTTATCAATAAAATTGTTCTCTTCCAATTCGTTCTGTTGTCATCCTTCCAATATTGTGAACAGAGTGTGGGAAAATGTCACAAGATGAATCTTGGACTCTCCATTCTTTCAATTATCCTTTACACCGTATCTTTGTCTTGGGATCTAATATTCCCTCATTATAATTACAAGTATTATTCATAGCATTTATCTACTCCAATATACACTTATCCATTTCTTTTAATATTAATTGCAAGAAAGGATTCAAAAGAGTCGAGGTATGAGAGAAAACAAACTTTTTTCATTTCTATTTATTCATTTATTTATTCATTCTGAACAGTAGATCCATTACATGGATATGGGTCACGTCAATCGCAAAAACAATACATATATTTGATTATATGTATGGAAAAGTCTTAGATGTACATGCAATCAAAAGATAAATAAGATAATCGAATATACAGTTGTGAAAAAGCTGATTCATTCAGTCAATACACTCACACCCCCGCTATACGTCGACAAATATGTCTATAGAAGATAATGATAATAAATACGGTATACGCAATATATGTAGGCCTATATACCGTACTGGGAACTCTTTCTGTAAAGCATGATCCTCTTGAAATCCATCCACAGAATAATAACACTTTACATGAAGGAGATTTTTCAATTCTTTTCTCAAAGCATTGACACTGTTAATTCTCAAGTGTTTCAATTTGTTAGGAAGAATATTAGGACCTATATAGTTTACATCTTGGAAAAGTTGGGCTCTGCTTGAACAAGTTTAGTCTATGCCTATTTTACTTGTTGTTTACCATTTTGAGTCATCATTCTTGAGGAATCAGCCTGATGTTAGATATAATGAATACGGCACAATAAGACATAGCATTCCAAATATGATACTCATGGAGCATGATGAAGGAAATAGGTAAATCATCAATTCTCATGAGAAAAATACGAGTATGGTTCGTTTCAATTTTTCCGTGTGTTTTGTGGTGTCGCCTTGATTGCCCATATTGATTTTATAATAATAATATATAATATGTAATTATATACGGTATATTATATAATGGAAGTATGATATAATAATGATTGAGAATAAATAATAATATATTATAAAAAGCAGCTCGGCACTTCGAGAAAACCAAATCACACCCCAAGGTTCAAAACAAAATAAGAAATGGTAAAAATCCATATTGTTAAAATATTAGATACGTTTTTGTAAAACTAATATTATTTATTACCAATACTTGCATTGGCTCGATATTAGGGACTTTTTTAACTGTTTTTCCCCCCTAACTCAATGTTGAGAGAGGGAGAGTACAGAGTAGGTGCCAGAGAGAAACAGGGGGTGGATTTAGGAAAGTGCGCGTGAAACAGGAGATCGAAGAGAGAGCAAAAGCTACAAGACAAAGAGAGAGTAATCGGCGCAAATCTCTCGATATTCATTTGTATGATTGTATTCTTATGTGGAAGCTGGTAATCAAATATTTGATTTTCTAGTATCAGAATTTTGGTATCCCTAGCCGTTGAATCCTTGACGTCCATACGCGAAAATTGCACCACACATTTTTTTCCATTGTTTTCTTGCCGTTCCCGTTTTCTTGCCGTTTTCTTGCCGTTCAGTTCCCGTAATTATCGGGGAGAGTATGCAGAACGCATATTAGGGGCATACACGTTGCTTGTACAATAGATGAATTCAACTTCATTGTTTTTGTGTATGTTCATGAACTAGTGTAATTCAATAGTACACCAACTCCAGGATAATTTTATGCTCTTTAATGACATCCTATCCTTGTGAATAAAATCAGTTTTGAGATAATACGTCAATGAATTTCATCACATTCCTGGTTTTCATTCACGTATCATCTTGAAACTGATCGAATTCACAAAAATAGAATGTCATTGACCTATTAATCGAAGAGCATACAATTATCTTGGGAGTTGGTGAATTTTGTCATTCAATCACACTTGTTCGTGAACATAGAAAAAATAGTGAAGACGAATTCTTCTATTGTATAGGCCTAAGTTCCGTGCAGGCACCCCCTTAAGAATCCATGGTAGTCGATTTAGCAGCATATCAGTTTTTTGGGATAACTTTTGTGATAAGATACCGAAATTCTGAAAACAAGAAAACACAGATATTTCCAATATCTTCACGATGGTGTAAGTAATAACTATTCATCACATATCGCACAATTGTCAGGCGTGTAAGGTTATAAAAGAAATTAAACCGCATACGCCTGACAATCTTGCGATTTGAGAAAAATAGTTATTACTTACTCCATCTCGAAGGTATTGAAAATATCTGTATTCCCTTGTTTTTAGAAATTCGATGTCTCACACCGTTCAAAAGTTATTACCGAAATTGATATTCTGCTTAATTGTATCCCATGGACTCTTGGACGAAATACTTCAGCCACTTGTATTACTTTGGTACATGAATTCAACATTGTAACAATAATATTTTCTGTCTCTCACAAGATAACGGAAACGCCGGCCGAGTGAAACAACCTGTTGTACGCCGTGGTTCTCCAGGAGATTTCATGACCTTTTCTGATGATGACGACGATCAAGGGAAAAAAGTAAAACAACCTGTTGTACGCCGTGGTTCTCCAGGAGATTTCATGACCTTTCCTGATGATGACGACGATCAAGGGAAAAAAGTGAAACAACCTCTTGTCGCAACAAAAGTGACACAACCTTCTGTCGGGAAAAAAGTGACACAACCTTCTGTCGGGAAAAAAGTAATACAACCTTTTGGCCGACGTGGTTCTCCAGGAGATTTCATTACTTTTTCTGATGATGAGGATGATATCAGAATGAAACAAGAACAGCGCTGGTTAGCTATGGATCAAATACAGGAAACACGGTTCAAAGAACTAGTTGCAATGGTGAAAGATTATTACACACTCCCAGATTCTATAGATTTCTTCGATATTTCTGATGATGAGGACGAACAGGTGGTGTCTGATGTTGTGGAACAAGCTATTGGCGGAGGAGTTGCCCTGAACTCGAATTATTCTCCCGACTTGCATACGAAGATGGAGAAAGACTTAGAAGACCGGTTCAATAGGCTGGCTACAATGGCAAGTTGTGGTTGTTATTTCGAACTACCAGATACTTCTGACTACGTTGATTTTTCTGATGATGAGAAGGAAGCAGACGCGGTTGTCAATAACTCAGGACAAGGAAATGTATCGCCTCCCGTGGAATCTGATGACCAAGGCAGTGATTATGGCGGAGTAGAACTAGGACAAGGAAATGTATCGCCTTCCGTGGAATCTGATGACCAAGGCAGTGATTATGGCGGAGTAGAACTAGGTGGTGCTCCTACCTCATTTACAGGAATAGCGATACCAAATAATCAGACTGAATATCTGCAGATGATGAGAGATCTGGCCGTTCATTTAGGGCAGCACTTTCATCAGCTTCAAGGGAACATCACACGTTACCTAGATATTCTGGCAGCGTGGAAATAAAAGTGATACATTTATATTAGTGCTGATTTTTTTATGAACATATTTTTGCGTATATCTAGTCCATACCATCTTATTAGGTCATGTACTTCCGGTGAGAAATAATATATTTTGAATTTGATTTGATTTGATGATATCGATCTCGTCGAACTTGTTTTGTTGAGAATTGATTTCAGAGAGCCGAAAAATTTCACATCATCATCAATCTTGAAATCTCCATTCTGCTAGTCAGTCTGCACACCACTCCATATAGGCATTATGATTTAAATTTTCAAGAAAGAATTTGAAAAGAGTGTCGATATGGAATAAAAATACCGCCCTCGGTAGCTCAGTCAGCTGATGCATCGCTTCAGAAACTGAAGTTACCGTTGGGCGTGGGTTCGAGTCCCGCTTAAGGCATGGGTTTTTATCATCACTTCATAATTTCATAACACCTGCTCATTCGTACCCCGGTATAACCTAGCTGTTGGTGGGGTCGTTATAAGCAAACTATAATCTAATCGAGAGAAAAATGAAACTTCATCATTTTGACTGGTTGTTTTTCGTACTGACTTTCCATACTCGTCGACAAACATGACGTCACTCATTCACTGCTTCCCATTGGTTAGTTGCCACGGTATTGTCCTGTTCAGTGAAATCCCGATTCGTCGACTTGATTAAAATGCGGTCAAATAAGTCATAGAATCGGTATCTCGATGAATTGAGCCAGTCTATGAATTGGACAGAGCTACGTTAATGATTACAAGTGGACAAATTGGAATCTTACTGACTCGGGATTTCGACAATTCGGAATTTCAATCAATTGAGACAGTTGACGGATCGGGACTTTGATGAATCTGGACCTAGCCGTTTGACTCTCTAGTCGGCCGATTGGGTTTGTGTCGTAAGAAGCTATCTCTATCATCACTATCCGAACTCCAGTCAACAGCGATCGAGTTAGTGTCAAGGTTCACATGGCCGATTCAGTTGGCTAATCCAATTGGCGATTGGGACAATCGGCGTTGTCCGTGTGAACTGTGCTTCATACTATTCTTTTTGTGTTCCAATGAAGAGATTCTGACAGGCTTCTTCTATGTGGCTGACAATTGCTGGAACTGTATAAGTATCACCATGTATGTCGTTATCCCTCCAATCATCTGCAATGATAAAACATTATACTTGTCAGAAATTTGACAAGACGAAGAACCAAAGACAACCAAGTCCAGGAGCCAGATTGACGAATAATTTGATCTCTTAAAATGTTATACGTTGAAACCGTTTCAGGACTTATCACCAGACTTGGTTGCAAGTCTTATATAATCAAAATATGTTGAGCAAATAGTTTTAAGGATAATTGGTTTCAAAGTTATAGCCGGTCTTGACTGCGGTTCCAGTGGGAAACAACACCCACCTCGCAATTGATTTTGGTGATTTTGCTCACTCAAATTCACTCAGTATATGTTTTGAAGATAAAAATGAATGTTGGGAGAGTTTGGAAGTAAAGACACAATCCTATATTTAATTATTATATTAATTATTCGGTCCTGACCTCACATTTGGGAAGTTCGACTGATAGCTGACAGAATCAGCGGCAAAAAAAATGCGAAGCCTTCTTGATGATCAATTCAAAAAGAAGGAGGTTACCAAGGATGTGTTCTTGCCGCTTTGGAAGGAGTGGCAACACTAAATAATGAGACTGAATATCTGCAGATGGTCAGAGATGTGGCCGTCCTATAGGACAGAACTATCCGGGGTTTCAAGAAGGTATACAAGTTTAGAAGGATTAGAACGATTAGAAGAGAGCATACGTAGAAATATGTAAACCATTTCATTCTTCCATTTTTATTGAAAATATTATCTTATTGTAGAAAACAAGTAATTGACGTTCATATTGCGTTATTGCGAACTAATCGACATCCCATTCCCTGCTCAGTTTGGTTGACAGTCGAAAACAATGACTTCACATGCCAACGGCACGGAAAGTTGGGGTTGAAGTAAACACCAAGATAAAATGTCATTACAATTCTTCGTGAATAGGATGTAAAGATAAAACCGAGATAAACTTAGAACGTGTTGTCTCGGTTTCAACATAGAGCGGTTTAATAGTCCATGGGAGTCGATTTAGCGGAATATCAGGTTTTTTCTAATAACTTTTGAACGGTATGAGATATAGAAATTCTGAAAACGAGGAAACAAAGACCTTCAGAATGAAGTAAGTAATAACTACTTCTCACATCACATCACATAATTGTCAGGCGTAAACGCTAAAAAAATGTGTATTTTTAAGCGTATAGCCCTGACAATCAGGCGATTATAGATGAATAGTTATTACTTATACCGTCTTGAAGGTATTGGAAATATCTATGTTTCCTCGTTTTTAGAATTCCGATAACTCATACCGTTCAAAAGTTATTAGAAAAAAACTGATATTCCGCTAAATCGACTCCCATGGACTCTTTAAGCGCTAAAACGTTTCAAGATGAAATTCTTTGTGAATCTGGACCCATGGAGTAGTTTTCGAGTAGTTCTTAGCAGTGACTTTGGACAGAGCGGTATCGATAAAATAAAGTTCAGCTCTTAAAGGAATCATAACCACACAACCGGATTTATTAGAGTAAACGAATAAGGTTGATGTTCATTTCCCTAATTTTAGAGTAAACTAGAAAAGTTAGTTGTCCTCCAGGACCCGGCCCATTTTCTGAGTCGTGACATTATACTCGATTCTGTTCATGTTTCTATGAAGAACCAGTACAATGCCTACATCATAATTATGGTCTCTAGAAGACAAATAAATGCATATGCTAGCATATTTTTTACTTGTGGTGTTTGATGGACGGGGTCGTAACGGGAAAAAGCCGTACCAGAAGGGATGGGGAAATTACAAATAAAGTGAATAAAATTATTCATCAACCGAGTCCTGATGTTAAACAGGATGTGTATGTAATCCTTGAAAAGTTCCAATTCGAGTAACATCTTGTCACGATTGGACGTACCGGGGTCATCGGCTCATACCGGGGTTATCGGGGTCGTACGGGGGTCACCGGATCCTACCGGGGTCACCGGGTCGTACCGGAGCCACCGGGTCGTACCGGAGCAAGGGTCTTACCGAGGTCACCGGGTCGTACCGAGGTCACCGGGTCATACCGGGGTCATCGGGTCGTACCGGAGCAAGGGTCTTACGGAGGTCACCGGGTCGTACCGAGGTCACCGAGTCGTACCGAGGTCACCGGGTCGTACCGAGGTCACCGGATCATACCAGGGGCAAGGGTAAGTACCGAGGCAAGGAGAGTCGCGTCGAGAGGGAAGAAGCCGCAAGCCGTCAGGCTGAGTTTCCGGTGTAACAGCTGGAGCGAGAACACCTTCAACTGGAACAAACACAGCAACTGTTGGCATGGACCTGTTGACATGGAGGATTAGCTACTTGATGACGTCATAAACCAGAGCTATAATTAACAAATACATCACAAGATGCAGACAATATTGTCGAAAATGCTAATGAGTCAAATAACGAAGGTTGAAAAATCGATTGTCTGTAACAGTAACACTCGATAATTTTTACATTGAATTTTACCTCACAGCGTAGGCCTACCGTTACATTCAAGTAACGAGTAACATCATTTTATTAAGAATGTTGATTATGGATAGATATTATTTCAGAAGATAATTCTCTGCACGGTGTAATGCAGTTTCACTACGATATGTCCATCCGGAATCCACTGCGATCGTTTGGATGTTATGTTGCCACTCAAAATGTTATAGGCTGTGGGTGTGTTCCCCTTAATTAGCTGCTAGAATGCGTATTTTTGAACACCGTGGTAACCAATAGTAAGAAGCCACTCAAAGCCCTCTTTAGCATAAAAGTTCTCTAAGGGATTTTCTAGCTTATTGACCTACTTGTTGTTTTACATGATCGTTAGCCCAGCCCGACGAATTTAGAAGCAACTTGTGCACCATCACTGCCGTGCGGTTTGCCTAAAACAAAGAGTTATTAGTATCATACTATGGTGTGATGAAAAAATTAAAATAACTCGTTATACCTATAACAAGAACAATAACCTAGAACAAACTATTGAATTGTAATTATAAATACGTTTATCGACGTAAGGTGAAGGTGGTCTACCAACAAAATAGTTCTAAAAACTTCAGTAATTATAATATCGCTGTAATATTGGTGGCTTTTGAAAGATGCAGTTGCGTTTCCTATCGTAAACTTGGCCTCGAACTCATAATATCCTAAAAATATCGCAGCTACACAAATATAATGGTGATATTTGTGCCCGCTATTTCGGTATGGGACCTTCTTGTTTCGTGGATACAATTATAATAATTATTAATTAAAACCACGAAGAATTTTATATGAAAGTCGTTACCATTTGGTGATATCATCATTCAATATGCTATACTGTTTATTCAGAATAGCAAATTCCGCTACCTACATTTTTCGAAATGAAGTTTTGAAAATTATCATCATTCAATATGCTATACTGTTTATTTAGAATAGAAAATTCCGCTACCTACATTTTTCAAAATGAAATTTTGAAAATTTCAGGGTTTCCTCGATCACCGCCTAGCGGACGCGGTCTCTACCATTTCAGTTAATGGCATCCAATTCTTGAATCTGTCTACCATCTTGTTTCCCAATTTCAGTACAATTCGACAGAGAAAATTATCGGTACGTTGTCGGTGGTAAACAGTGGAACTTGACAACTTGTGAAGAGTTACAAAGTAAAGCGCGTACATATAGGCCATAGATTATTAAAATTCTGAGATTGTTGACATTTTATTTAGTTATTTATACCTGGCCTATTTATTTATTTTATCTACTCATTACAGATTGTTCTTAAACCAAAATAACAATCAAACATACTCAATAAAATTATACTTTGTTATTTTTTCTTAGCTCTGTTCTTAAATCACCGATCTTCGTTAAATTCTTTAATATGTATTCCTTGATAGTAGCCTTTCGGCGGCCATATTAAATTTAGAATAGCATTCTGTTGTTACTTTAACAAATTGACGATAATTCCAATTGACGACTTCATATATGACCAGTTATAATTTGAAACCATAATATTCAAAATAACGAATTGAACACAAAGATCCACAATCACACACATGCTATCTGGAGCCTCATTTCTGTATGCAGTGACCCACTCATGAGTGAAAAGCACAACGTAAGCTATATACAGTAATGAGGCTCCAATTTTTTGGAGGCGCTGAAGAGCGTATACCGGAATAAAGTCGACTAATGACGGAATAATGCCGAGGACATGGACCTCGGAGTACTTATGAATGTATGGTTGTTATGATTGAGGTAAGGTTGGACACCCAACCTCAAGTCACATAACCGAGTTGACTTTATTCCGGTATACGCTCTTCAGGGCCCCCAATGCTTCAAGGTGTGAAGAAAGTCTGAAATTTTGTTAAGCGGAGATCTAGGGGGCTTCGGGTGTACGTACTACATACCTCACTTGTCAAGATGAAGCTCACACAAACAATAATCATTAAGAGAGTGAAAACAAACGTCAACAAATAAACCCTGCAGAATAATTCAAGTGTATCAATGTTTCTATCAGCCTTGATAAAAATCATAAACACTTCACATAAAATGTTGGCAAACGTTGACGTAACAAACAAAACTACTTGTAAGGAAAACATGGAGTCGATTTCGTCAACTAAAACACAAAGTTTCTCGTGAATTTCAGATATCTTTATCATATTTCTACAATCCGTTTTTGTCTCTTCATTTTTCTTCTGTATAATCGATGAAATATAACTATTCACCGAATAAAATCTCTGATTTAATAATAATAACCAATCGACAAACTGTAGAACAAATACAGTATTTATTAATCTATAATTCAAATAAAGTATCCAAGAGATGGTTAATTTCAAAATTACTTCAATTTCATGATTTATAGTTCTCAAAAAGGCTAAACTAAAATTAATTGTGAACCAAACAACAAAAAAAGCCAGCTGCTTATTTAAAAAACTTCTCGTTGAATCGTGTTTCAC
Source organism: Brachyptera putata (assembly GCA_907164805.1). NCBI lineage: Eukaryota > Metazoa > Arthropoda > Insecta > Plecoptera > Taeniopterygidae > Brachyptera > Brachyptera putata. Next base: position 18,419,934 of record OU015469.1, on the reverse strand, counting down.
TTTAACACCGATTTCTCTAAGATTCAGATCAATCTCATGAATATTCTGCATCAAACGAATCGATTTCTTTCCATTCAAACTGCTCGAGATAATTATGAGAAAAACCAAGAAGATGTCGAGAGTATTGTTGAAGAAAAAAACGGCTCCTTCGGTGGACAAAACGGATATCTCGATTGTTGCGTAAAGAAATACGCAATGAACCAAGGCGATATACGCAAGAACGACACAACTGTGGGCAACTCCAAACTTCGAGAAAACTAAATGTCTTTCGCCGTCTTTTCTCTTGATGAGCACAGGCGCTTGCGCGAACAATTTTGATAAATAGTACATAGGTGTTATTGCTGTGTAGACGTCCATGGTATATTGTCTTTGAATCGCAACAGGCCTATAATTGCAAGAACTTACGAGTCTCACTGAAGGTATTGTGTACAATGAGGTAAAAAGAATTGTCTTTGAAACGCAACATAAACTGGAGTTAATAATGACTCTTAACGGAGCGTTAACGACGGGACTAAACTACGCACAATGATGTAACAAGAAGTGTCTTTAAAAGAAACTGGAGACGCTAGTGCATTTTAACGGTGCATCAACGACGCGATTAGAAGAGTCTTTGGAACGCAGCAGACATTTGAGTTTATAACGAATTCGACGGCGCGTTAATGACGAGATTATATTGCGTATAATGTATTGAGCAACATAATGTAACAAGGATTGACTTGAACAAAAAAGAAACTGGATTTGATGCTTATCAAAACGGCACGTCGATGGCAAAGATATGTTGCATACAACGGTAGAGTTAAATCAACCATTAAATATGTGCAGCTCAATATACTGATCTGAGAGTATAATACATTTGATAATCGCGAGAGTAAAGAAAACAGATCAATAACACTGTATGTTAAACATACTTGTTGATACGAGTCTATGAATATTTTAATCGGTCACTTGTTTGGATGCTGTCTGGAAATTGTTTGGATAGTTAATTGATTGAATTTGGTTGTGTTTGAAAGTGAAAAAGCTATGAGAGCATTTACAAACAGCTGTATTGTATACAATTATGAAATTGTTTGTTTTAGTCAAGGATTAATTAGTTTAACTTGAGGTTGGAAATGGTCTCCGTAACTCGATCATCTAAGCACCGTCTTAGAAACTAAGACCTGATGGCCATTAGGTGTGGGTTTGGAATGTGTTTATGTCCGCTGATTGGTCGTTTTGCCAACATGGCGGCTGGAATATCCGCTTTATACCGCGTTCATGGACAATGAGCTCAAGCCAATTTGAATGCGCTGTATATGCAAATATGATCTGCGTTTTTTGATTCCCAGCTGTTTTTGAATAAATGAATCGAGATGTCATGAAAACGTGAACTATTTGAACCCGTTAAAGGTAAATTCATTGGGCTAAGCCTTTCCTCAGCCTTGTATAACGATCATAGTCTATGGCTGCGTTCCGAAACCTCCAGAATCTACTGCCAGTTTACTGGATGCATTCCGAAACCTACTCCGAGTAATTTACTGAGCGTTCCGAAACCCATCGCGCCAGTAAATTCTGCGTACTGGAAACACTGGAGGTATTCGGCCTAGTACATCCAGTAAATTCGAAGGCCTACTGGATCTACTGGCGAGTACTGTACTGCAAGTAAGGCCAGTAGGTTTCGGAATGCACCCCTTGTTTCCTCCCCTTCGAATAGTCGCTGTAGTTGCTTATAATTACCTCCTCAGCAGTGATGGAACAAACTTTAACAATATGCAGTAATTGTCCAATATACATTGTAATCATGAGTCCGGCTATAACTGTGTTTTCCAAGTTGAAAGGTCTCCCAATTAAACGAATACAATACGTTGTTTGACCCAAAATTCTGAGAAATACGCTCATTGTATATAGTAGTACTTGTAACGAGAACATAGAGTTGATTGAAGCAGCACCGTCGCACAGTCGGTCGTGGATAACTGCGAGTAGTTGCACCGTCTCAGAAGTATATACTCTTGTCTCTTTTCTTTTAATCAAATATTCTACATAACGATTTATTATTGCAAACCTCTGCTTCAGCAATAATAATAAATTATTAAAATGAAGCAATAAAAAGTCAATGGTGATGATAAGAGAGAGGTAAACTGTCCATCCGAAAATGAAATGTAGGTCCACTTTTGAGCCAGTGACAAAAATTCGATAAAGGCATAATACTACATTTCCACTAACAAAAATTCCTGTGATGAATAATTGTAGAATGATGATACGTTTGGAGTAACGATAAGGTAGATTAATATACATTTTATGAAAAACAATGTCAATATTATTAATATTTTTAAAAAACTCAAGAACTCTTATTCTATTTTTAATTGTTGATGCTATCGTTAATAAAACCAATACAAAATCATTACTAATTTGAAATGCACCAACAATAGATGTGATATTTCGGTATTCGAATTTCCATTGTAGAACTAATAGAACAAACATTGTGACGTAGAATGTGATGACGATCGAGCAGTGAACGACACCGTGTTTTGATATCACTAGTCTTCTTTGACCTACTGAGCCAGTGAGATCGTAAGGCGAGATACCTAGTAGTTTCGAACAGTATTGGATAGGTGTCACTGCTGTATAGATATCCATGATTGCATTTGCTGGAAGAAACGAGAAGTAATACAGATTGGTGGGGTAAAGGCAGTTTTGCTAAACTGTTGGCAAAGATCAGTATTTTGATAATGAATTTGAGAGTTGAAGAATATTTGCGATAACTAAATATTTGATCAATCATGATTAATGTTAAAATGTGCAGAAAATAAGAAGTCGTAGAAGAAGATTCCAAGGAAAAATGAAAAAAAATCTACAAACACATTTGAATGAATTGTTCATCATCTCTCTGTTTATATAAATCTAATATTGCTAGTTTGTTCAGACGGATTACAAAATCAATAATTATTTCCATTCCATTGAGATATGGTAAGATCGATGTTTTGTGCTCCGTCCGAACGATCCTACCGTATCATCTTGTTGACTTGAATGTTTTGCTTGATATATAAATATTGAGATGTATTGAAAACATTCTGGTACGTTTACGTATTATATATAAAGGTCACTTTAGCTGTTCAAAATTTATCACCCACCAAAAATATGTATAAAATTTCACTGATTCCGTTGAATCCATGTTCATTCGTAAACTATGCCTTTTTCGATATACACCAACTTTAACTACATAAATGTATGGCATAGATGAAGATGTAACAATGTTTGAATACAAGTATTTTAATATGTAAATATATCGACCTTATTGTGATATGAATATAACGCAGATTAAACACGCAGATTTTTAACAAATTACCAGATACACTTAAATGCACTGAGGAAAACCATACTTTCAAACTATTAGAGAGGTTCTTACTGAACACTAATTTTACTCAACTGATAATTTTTTAAATCACAAATTTTAGTAGGCCTACGCTTGTAGTAGTACTATTTTAGTACTATTAACATATATCAAGTTTATACCTTGACAACATTTACAAATTGCATATTTATGAAATGTATTAACTGTTACCAAATGGCGAATAATATGAATGAATAAATAAATATTTCCATTTCGCAATAATATGTGAGTATATTCCATAATATCTACCTGTGTTTCTATTATGACATACTCTGGCTGGAAATCTATAACATCTGATTAGAGAACGAAGAAATTGAATTGCTTTCCTATAACGATGCAGTTATTTCAAGAAGTCTATAATTTACTTAATCTGTTTTAATATTTGGGAAATAATTGACACTTGTCAATCACTTCAATGGCTGATGCAAAGATGAGATAATTAAGAAACGGTCGATTAAATGAAATGTTGGGTAATTAGTTTTAATTGAATGTCATCACTTTCTCAGAATACAAAACTGTTTCAGAACCGAAATCCAACTCATTATTTCCCTGATACTAACTACATCCTTATTAATATAGATTTGAATCGACTTGATACTATAATATACTCTACTTCAATCACAGATAGAATACACTGAACCGTCATTCAGGAGACCGGGGTTCGATTCCCGCCATGGTTCTCCCTCTGTCATTCAGGTCAACATTGGGATGGTTTCTTAACAACAGGCCACGACTCCTTCCAACTATCCAAAAACACCTAATAAAATAACCTTTCATCTCATCATCTCATTTATCATTCGCCGACGCCAATAGATCGTAGTCATCAGTAGAGTGAATCGTTGAATACATACATAAATGAAAGAAAAAGGTATGCCCTATTCACTTTTTACGTTATTGGTAGTCATAGATTATACTATAGTCAATATCCTTTTTCATAAGCCTAGCGCAGTTGTTTACTTCCACCGCCTCTTGGATGACAATATGCACTGCATCTTAGATGCAAATATTTGAGGTATATAGAAGGCATAACATCGAGTTTCTACAAAACAACACTAGGTAGAAGCAAATGTAGAAGAGCAATAGGTTGTTCTAAGGAAAGAGCTCAGGAAATGGAATGAAATTCAGAGTTGAGATGAGACACCATCTCAAGACGGCGAACCAACGCAACCCTCAATGCATCTTGTTCTGATGTTAAACGAGCAACATTATAGAATTATAATTAATTATTCCCATTGGGATGGTATAATTAAGATCCTTGTCGTGCCCCGTCCGAACGATCCTACCTTGCCATACATGACATTAATATGGTGACAATTACTTCGGGTCTATAGTTTTACATATTATTAATAATACATTCAAAGCTGCAAAATAATATATATAAGCCCTAGGTCTATATTTATATTTTCATTAATATCGAAATCTTGATTTACAATCAATGTTCCCCAATTAGAGGCACCAATATAGATAACCATCTCATTGGCTGTCTTAAATAAAAAAAATGAAAAAATCGAAAAATATGTAGACGAACGATTTTGTCTAGTTATATAATTATTGATAGATATGTGTTTCTGATGGATATTTTAATATTTTATATCTTCATTTTGTGATTTAAAAAACAAATGTCACTGAATAAATTCATGCCAATACTATACTTGTTTTTTTTCCGTTAACTACTAAATTCAAAATAAATATAAGTAAGCATATTAGGTAATTGTAAAGTATGACGATGTGACAATGTATAAGTACTAGCTGGTAATTTGTTTGGCTATATATTAAATCTACCTGTTCGGCTATTACGGTGTTTTCCCTCTGAAACTTCACAGCCTTTGACGAGACAACGACGACATAAAATAATGTATCTATAATGATGTTAATATTCCCATAAAAATGTAATGTGTCTCGTCTGATGAAATCGTCTGAAATAATTGACATTTGCCAAAAATATTTTGACAGCGGAAGGTGCGATAAGGAACAGTCGGTAAAATAGTATATTATTCAGCCTAATTGCCTGTCAGGCTACTTGTTGGATATTCATTATAGAGAGATTTGAAGAGATATAAAACAATTTATTTTGTGTCACATTCGTATGGTATTTCGCATATATATATATATATATATATATATATATATATATATATATATATATATATATATATATATATATATATATATATATATATATATATATATATATATATATATATATATATATATATATATATATATATATATATATATATGTATATGGGTATATACACATTTCGCATGTGATTTATGACACATAATTCACATGTTCACGTCGGAAATGTGAGACACGAAATACCAATTGAAATATTCATTATAAAGTGTATTGAGGGATCAAAATATAATTAATTTATATTGAAGGTTATGTTGAACGAAGGTTAGGTTGAGGTTATTTAGGTTGAACGTCAGATCATGATGATAATCAAGGTGGTAAAAGATGAGCTGTTGATAGGAAAATGATGATGAAGATGATGAATGAGCTGATATATGTTTTCAAGGGTACATTACAGCCCTATACCTATACAATGTTATAAATATGCACTTTTCTGTGCCTGTTTCTCATAAACTATGGAAGTATCTTGCACAAAATTTCCACAGTAACTACTGTGGAAAATACGTGCAAGACCTTTGTCCTTTTGAAATGACGAATTATGAATGTTTTTTTTTCAAATACTCTCAAACTGTAGGCATGCAACAATTGTTTATATCTGACTAATATCTCACATAAATGAGAAAAAATCTCTTCACAAGTATGACATATCTAGGCCTACATGTGGCAAAAATTTGGAGTGATTATCTTCAATAGTTTCAGAGATTTAAGTACCGAAAATCGAGAAAATAATATTTTGATTCGAATTCATTTGAAAATAATAGCACAATAAATTAGAATCGCATGCACTGAAATGTGAGAAGTGGACCCATACAGTGCTTAAAGCAAAACTTGATTTAATTAGAACCACTTTGAATAATCTGATGATTCTTGCAGCATCCAAATAGTAAAACAATACGCCATGAATTCAAAGAAAAAAGAATCAACATTATATAAAATAGCTTTCACACCCTTAATATTAATACTTACTATCCTGATTTTACATTACGTATAATTACTTATTACTAATTACTTCTACAATAAATACAGATTTAACAACTAGATTTTAAACACAGAATAACCAACATTTGTCCGAGTGGCCTACTGGTGGATATTGGTGCCAACATTTCAAATAAAAAGTATTTTCTTATAGCAAAGACCACAACTTGAAGACAAAAAAACTCATCTTCAATTGTCCATCTGCCTGTTCCGATCACACGTCTCCCCTATCCACTAACACTATCGTACGACCGTTCCGAGCCCCAACAGATGGAGTGAGGTAGACGACCGCGGGCGTTAACTGTCTGCAAAGGTTCATTATACGCACTTTCGGTCGTATTTGTCCGTTTTTGTGTTGGCAAGTTTGTTGATACGGATGTTATTGTTATTTCAAAAAGCACGGAGTATCAGTTGAGACCACGAAGAAGTATAATATCTGCAATTATCCATGATTTGCAACGTGATGAAGTTAGCTTATATAGGTAACTTGTTAGCTACATGTTATTTGTGAGCCTCCCTCGGTAGCTCAGTCAGCTGAGGCACCGCTTCAGAAAATGAAATCACCATTGAAAGTGGATTCGAGTCCCGCAATGGGTTTTTGTAAACGTCCTTTCACTTATCATCACTTCGTAGTTTCATAATCACCTGCTCATTTGTACCCCCGTATAACCTAGCTGTTGGTGGGGTGATCATTTATGTACAGAAAATGGTACGCTGTGGGTGATTCCTCTTGAAGCGTTCATGGGAGTCGATTTAGCGGCATATCTATTTTTTGATGATTACTTTCGAACGATAAAAGATATCGAATATTTAAAAAACAAGAAAACACAGATTTTTTTAATACCTTCATGAGTTGTAAGTAATGACTATTTATCTAAAATCACTTGATTGTCAGGCATATACGGTTAAAAATAACACATTTTTAACCGTATATGGTTGACAATCGTGCGATTTGAGATACATAGCTATGACCCACATGATATTAAAGGTATTGAAAATATATGTTCCCTTTTTTTTCAGAATTTTGGTATCTCATACCGTTACAAAGTTTTCTTGGAAAAACTGATATTTCGCTGAATCGACTCCCATGGACTCCCTATAGGAAGGTAATAATAAATAATCTGAAAAAAATACAAAAATAAATTATACTAATTAGAAAGAAGTACGTGATGAATGGGATTTCCTATTGTCATTAACAAGTGTCATGTAAGTGATGTGATCAGTTAGTATGCGGTGAGAGAATCTATTAATGTCCCACTCATTTGATTAACACACGCTCAGTTCGTGTACTTCGTGCATATACAAGGTGCTTATATATATATATATATATATATATATATATATATATATATATATATATATATATATATATATATATATATATATAGGCCTATATACAAATAGAGAAATAAATGTAGAAATTCTTCTTAACCATTTTTTTCCATGTTCACGAACAAGACGTGTAATTGAATAAGAACTTGAAAAGTATATAAACTCTAAGATAATTTTATGCTCTTTTAATAACACATTCTATTTTAGTGAATTTGATCAGTTTTAAGATAACAGGTCTATACGTCTTTGAATGCCGAGAATGTGATGAAATTCATCGACGTATTATCTTGAAACTGATTGAATTCACAGAATAGAACGTCATATTGATGGAAAAAACATAAAATTACCTTGGAGCGATGTACTTTTTATTCAATTACACTGGTTCGCAACCATAAAAAAAAAATAGTCAAGATGAATTTCTACATTTTCATAAGCACCGTGCATTCACCCCCCTTAATTCAAGATCGTAGGCTATTTTCTGCACGGATAGCGGATAAAGACAGTCCCAGATGCAGTGTAAACTCAATCCAGAGGGCATGCAGAATATGTAAACCGTTATTGGTCTCTGACTACAAAGTGTATATTGTAAGTCATCCACTTTTTCACTCGCTTAATTCGTACCTGGGTAAAACCCACCGCCACTATTAAACATTCTTTCAAAGACTTGCTCATGACCTGCAAGAAGGCTGTGACTGACATCTCATTGCACCTGTTCTGAGCGTAGCGGAGACTTCCATTCCACTTACCGAAAAAAGTAATTTAGTAATTTTTCAGTAATTTTGTACGCGGCATACACGTCAGAAAAAACAATCATGTTGAAACTTTTCTGCGGATTACTATTAAACCAGAATAGTTTGAGATTGTTTTTCAGAAAAAAAACGGTTAAACGGTTTTACGGAGAAAAATATATGAGAGTTTGGAAAATATCCGTAATGATACCCAGGGGGGGAGGGGGAATTGAAAAACAAAAACTCAGATCTATTGGCGTCGGATGGATGATTAATGAGATGATGAGATGATGAAATGAAGGTTTGTAATGGGAAGGGTAGTGGGAAGGAATCGGTCAATCCTACATTGTGAGAACCATCACGGCATTTGCCTAGACTACAGAGAGAAACCACGAAAAAAGCCTATAGGATTGACGGCTGCGGGGATCGAACCGCGTCCGAAATTCCCTTCGCCTATACCACATCACATGAAGCGAGCGCGTTAACCACTGCACTACATGTGCCGGTCAGACTAAATTACTTTCTGAGATTTTATACATGAGAATGTTTTCTAGGAAGGCAAAAAGCTGACCATTGTTTTTTTTTCAAATGACTTTCTAAACCATAATCATATCAATAACATAACAATCGGTTGATGTAAAAGTTGATCAATAATTTTTTTGTTACACTTTAAGAAAGTTATCATGCATTATAGTATGACAAATAAATTATATGCAGTTCCTTGATACATAACTATGACATGGTGTTTCATTGTTTATAATAGACCGTCAATCTTTTGGATGATATGAGCCCACTCGACCAATAAAAAACAATATTGTTTCGAATATTCTGTAGAAATAAAATCAGAGGACAGCACAAACCTGAAACTAGGTTTTGAATAATAATTACGATATTTATTTCCCTAATTTTGGAGAAAACTAGATACCATCATCTCAATTTCAGAATCTATATATAATTATTAATTTATTTGTCCTCCAGGACCCGGCCCTTTTTCTGAGTTGTGACGTAGACATTACTCGATTCTATTGATATTTCTATACAAAATCGGTAATGCCTACGTCATGACTTATGATCTCTAGAAGACCAAACAATTATTACAATTTCTGAAATTGAGACGATGATTTCTTGTTTTCTCTAAAATTAGGGGAATTAATATTGTCTTTGTTAATTTAATTCCAGTTTCAGGGTTGATTATGTGCTTGATGTATTGATGCTTCGTTGAACGCTTATATTATTCATTCAATATAGTTTGAGTATTCATTCAATATTCTGAATAAATTAAGCTTGAGGTGATAAGAGAGAATCATTTTTCATAATTAATTATTTGATCTATTTATTAATAGTTTTTTAAAACTGTTGTGGTAATATTTATCTCTCCAAATACCTATCTATTGCTGGAATCGTTCAACAAACAAAATCATCAAATTGATGTTTCCAAATACATGAATTAGCAACCTGGGAATATCTCTCTAACTGGCAGTCAAGTGTTACTATCACCATAGTTCGCATACTATTTGTTTTCGCCAACTCTCCTCACAAGGCTAACTGGAATTAATCTAACCGGATAATGCAATAAAAGTTACGTTCACCTATGAACACGATCGTATATATTGTTTTCTCAAAGTCATTATCTAAACATCAATCTGATGGCGTCTTGTAGCAGGACAGCTCGAAACTTCCTGCTGATAATGATAACACATGAGAGGGACGGATGATCGTAGCTGTCTACAAATCTCATCTCCGGTCTGAACTATAGTAAACAAAATAATTAGGAAGGAGACTTAATTGACGATTAAAATAAAAATAGAGTATTTTATTCTGAATATTTATATTTATTAAATAGCTAATGTTACGGTAGAAAAACACAGCTCGATATTTTTCAGACTTTATTGAGAATATTGAAGGTATTGAAAAATCAAAGGGGACCTACCCGAACGTAACAGTTTTAATGTCAACGTAACATACACTGTTGTATCCGCCCTCGGTAGCTCAATCACATCGATCACAGCTGAGGCACCGCTTCATAGACTGAACACATCGTTGGGCGTGGGTTCGAGTCCCACATAAGGCATGCATTTTTGTTAACGTCCTCTCACTAATCATAATTTAATAGTTTCACAATCACTTGCTCATTCGTACCCCCGTATAACCTAGCTGTTGGTGGGGTCGTTAAGCAAACAATAATCATACACTGTTGTATAGGTGCACTTGAACATATCATAGTGAAACTGCTTCATACCCTATAAAAGAGATCTGCTAAATACTGTCATCTATAATGAACATTACAAATAAGTTGCATGTTATTTGTATGTGACGGTACGCGGTGAGGTAAATATCGATGACACAAGGAAGTGTAAATTATATATTTATATAACTTCTGTCTGCTTAATTGGCCCCACCAAGTCATCTATAGGTTAATTGGGGATGTAATAGTAATTTCAATAAATATAAACTACAATCGTGATAGTTTTAATCTCCTGTACATTCCTGTACATTCCCGACAATCACGATTTGGAATTCGCTTATGGGGAATACAATGTTAAAAAAATGACAAATGACAATGTGGTTTTTTGCTCTAGCACAAAATCTAACGATACGATCCGAACGAAACTTGGACAAAAAGGTGTATAGTGAACCTCTATCAGCCACCGTTGACCCGGTGTCGATCCAACGATTCGTTCTCCGGCAATCGCGTATCAAATATCGCTAAGGGGGAACAATGTTAAATTTTTGTTTCTGCCGCCGTGCAGGAGGGGAGATTCACAACGAGATGGGTGTAACGACGAAATGTTCGTCTCGTCAATACCTATCTGCTGGTACCAATCTGGTCTCGATCTGACTCGCCGTTCTCCCGTTATCGCTCTTAACCTAAGTTGGGCCATTGATTTTTGCAACTTCGGTCGATCGCGGTTTGGGTCTCGCAAGAGAACCCGACATCAGATTCGAACGAAACTGGCACCACGCGTGTAGTGTTGTGACCATCTATCCACCACTGCCCACCCAGTGTCGATATAAAATTTCGTTCCCCGACAATCACGATTTGGAGGTCGCTTATGGGGAATACAATGTTAAAAAAATGACAAATGACAACATGACACACAATGTCAAATTTTTGTTTCTGCCGCCGTACAGGAACGGAGATTCACAACGAGATGAGTGTAACGACGAAATGTTCGTCTCGTCCATACTGCTCCAAGCCGGTCTCGATCCGACTAGCTGTTACCCATTATCGCGTTAACCCAGGATGGGCCATTGATTTTTGCATTTGATTGATTTTTTAAGGGAAACCCACCCACAAAAAATTAACAGATATTTGATCATTATTAATGTATTAAGGGTGAAATAAAATATTAAGAATATAAAATAAAAAAAGTTGGAAAATACCGAGAAAATTTCTGAAAAACTAGTTGAAAAATACGTTAAACCGTTACATACACGAAAACCATTAGATAGTTAGCATCAATATGAAAATTGAAACATTGATAGGGTGAACCTTCCTTTATCAGCTGAGCTATTTTTCATCAGCATACCTGAAGCCGTTTAGATACAAATGAATCGTTTCGTTCACCTCGATTCACGAAAAACAATTGCTTGATCTTCCCTGGTCTTGTGTGCCGAACGCATATGGATGAACCACAGACTGAACTGCTCATTTTTAGCTGTGAGACCAAAGTAAGTTATTTTACGAACACATCGATACCACAAACGATAAAATGTCTCAAGAACATGTATGTAACATGTATGGTGTATGTAACGCGAGATGCATGTTTTGTGACCATTTTCAGTGTCAACTAAAGCATGAATTATCGTCTAGTGGCTTTCCGGATGAACGCATTGTTCTGAAACTGCTGCCTACCATTCAAAAAAGCACCTTCCACCATATGGCCGATCCATAATAAACATTCACAATATATGAAAAAATAATCACCCTGGTGGGAACTTTTTCCTCTCTGGTGACAGGGGACGCCTTAACGAAACTGAAGATATTACAAATCACAGCCTTGTATTATTACGTTATAACGGAAGGCTTCTATCGGATAACAGATGACTGTCAATCGTAACCATAGCAACGCAGGGAACTGGTGAATTGTCACAGATTGTGATTGGTTAATATAAATTGGTGGACATTGTTGTGCTCTCTCATTCAATAATCTCATTAAATAATGAGTGACGTTAGTCGACAGAAGTAAGTCTCCTTCTAGAAAAAAATCTTCAGAAAAAATTGTAGGTAGGCCTACGCTGTTAATGTTAAAAAGTTGAACTAGAGAGAAGTCAGAAAATAAAGCGTGCGCATATCTCAACACTGATGTTGGTTTAAAATTAAATTATGATATCTTTTTACAACATTTCGTCGGCCATATTGTATTTAGAATCGCATTCTCTTGTTACATTTCGTGTCGAATTTGTACGATTTTTTTTAGATATAAAGTCAAGATTATAAAAGAATATAGGGCCTATAGTCAGTTTCGACACTATAGAAATTCGTATAAATAAACGAACTATTTTTGTGGAAAAATATATTTCATTCATTGCTCTAGAAATTTTAAATGAAAAAAAAACGCAAATTTTCAGTTTTATCATGATTTCAATATTCAAATATATATTCTGTTACATCATTTCATTTCATTTCATCAATCATTTCATCATTACCCATATTGGGGTGGTGAGATCGCCCTTGTGGTGCCCCATCTAAACGATCCTACTTTCATCCTTATCCTTGATAGAGAAACAATGTTTTTGTATCAAGTTTCGATGTTATTAAAAAAAAAAAAAAAAATCATCATGAACTTGAAATCTATATAAAAACATTTTTCTTTCATCAAGTCCTTTGTCTGAGTGCATACTGGAAAAATCTCTCAGACTTTTTTCAACTCTATGCAAGAGCGACTATGAAGATACAATTGAAATAACTTTTTTAATATCATTATCGAGCGATCGTCAGTCCCGGTCAGCAATCAGCTGTTTGACCACGAGTTCCGAGCTGTCACCTTGGCAGGTATATAAGGCAGTGTTCTTGGCCAATGGTCGTCATTTCTAAATCGTCTTGCATAGGTGCTTGCAAGTCGACAAAACATTTATATTTTTTATTAGTGTGATTTGAGTTTCTTTTCTATATCCATTTATTTCTCATACAAATCGAGTGACAAAATATTCGTATTGTCGTTGGTCAACTAACTGTGTTGAACGTTCATGTGTTAGTGTTAAGTGGATATTCAAGCAAGAAGTGCTAACTTGTTTTAGTGAAATTATTCTTTTGTGTACTCCACTTTGTTATAGGTAAGTCTATGACCAAGAACGTAAATCATTTATAAAATATTTTTTTCGTGTTATTTTGTAAAAATCCGATTGAGTAAAAAAATTCATATGAATTTGTTTATCGTTTAGATATATAACAGGATTTAAATCATGGTAGTAAATTTGAGTGAATTCAAAACGGGTTTTCATTATTGATGGAATTTGGATTGCAATAGCAAAGTTCTCAACAAAATTTGAATGTAAAATAAACATCTAATGGGCTTATGATGGTATACGTTGTATTGTCCTAAATGCTCACTTGGCTCCTCATTTTCTAATTCCTATATTGTAGAGTAAAATTTAAATTATTATCTTTTATATTTTATAAAATGACTCTACGAACTACTATAATATATATTTTACTATCCATAAAATGGGAATTGAAGAAATGACAGTCACAACATACAAGAATTTCAAATAATTCAGAATATAATTTACTCTTATTGTATATTTATTTTGTTAATTGTTTATTTATTGCACTTGATTGTTGAATAATTTCACAAGAAGTATGGTATCAGTAGAGTAGGTCATCAATTGTTTAAAAAATGCATGCATTTTATGGAAAACGTCATCCATCAAAAATAGTTTCAATTTTCTTTTTGAAAATGTTCTGGAATTACATTTTTCAATGTTGTCAGGAATATGGTTCAAAATCTTTTTTCACTGTTATGTAGCAAATCATGTTCCACTACATCAAGTCTAGATCGAGTTAGAACCACATTCTATCAATAAGTTGGTGTAAATCATTTATATGCAATACGAATGGTTTCAATATCGGCTTAATTGTCATGGATATTATTGTATATGTGTATTATACAAATTGAATCATGTATAAAGAAATCTAGTTCGAACGCTCAACGCAAACATGAATAGAGCATAATCATTTGTTATTCGCGTAGAATACTTAGGTATATTGATTATTATTCAAAATTGATAAATTATTGTATGATTACTATTTAAATTGGTTGAATATTTGGTGTTGGGATGAGTCCTTGGCTATAAAATTATACCGCGACATTGACAACAATGAGTAACTAGGAACATTGTGTTGTATAATCTTACAACCGGAACTAGAAGGCAGTGATCATTGCAATCTAGAGTCACAGCCTACGCGTTATGAATAGCAATTATTACGTCAGAAACATTATTGCACGTGCAAAGAATTATATTCATATAAGTTTTACATATATTTGTTTATTTTTAGGTTAAATATCTATTTAAATATCTTTCCGTAATTCCCATACATTGTCTGAAGGAATGTAAACTATATATATATATATATATATATATAAATATATATATATATATATATATATATATATATATATATATATATATATATATATATATATATATATATATAAATATATATATATATACTACACGCTTCCAACTGTTTTCACAATTCTTTCTCAAAAGTATTATAAATCATATTACAGAATTGCTACATTAAATAAAACTAGGAAAATGCAGCATGAGCGTTGTAGGGTGAGCGTGAGTTTATATGAAATTCAATTAGAAAAATGGTGAATACAAATCTGGATTATGGATATATCAACTGGCCAAACTGCCCACCCGATTTATCTTGAGATAATTTCAATCATTTCTACGAAATAATTGGTTCCACTTATTGATAATCTTAAGATGGTTTTATTAATCTTCAATTGATGTGTAAAAATTATATTGATTTTTATCTATGAACGGTTCATTCAAATTATTTGAAACTTTGGAATGGTGTCTATCATTCGTGTACTCAAATTTCCAGAAATGTTGAATTTATACTGAGTAAATATTATCTCCATATTTTCCCCTCCTAGTAATTTTGATGGAGTTTTACAAAACTTTGATTCTAATCTCTAAATCGTTGTGTGGTGAAGGATAAAGAAAAGAAGTCTTGGGCTTAGCCTCAGCCTCCGAAGACCCAACGCCGTCTGCGGAAAATGTTGAGAACTCGAAATTAATTTCATCAGAAATAATGTTTGAATGTATGTATAAAATTGATTAATTCAATTAACCAGGACACATCTTTCCATAGAGCCCAATTTGAATATATTATCGATTAATTAATTTTTTTCCATCTGATCTTGTAACGAGGCTTAATTTTTATTTTCAACTCGATGGCTAACTCGAACGACTCTTACTCGAATCGATTCGATAGTTGATTTTAACATTTCTTGTGATCACCTTGATAAAAACTATACTTGGAAGATTTAATGGAATCAATAAGATATGAATACTTTCACGTAAAACGGACGTAACGATTCAGGATTCACAGGGTCGTGTGTGTAATTGAAAGGTGAGATGAATGATCAATGATACAAGAATATTGAATGAAATTAATAACCATTTAGTACCCCCATATAACCTAGCTGTTGGTGGGGTCGTTAAGCAGCATCAAAAAAAAACATCCACCAAGAAAATAATATAGATAGTTGATCCATACTATTTGTTCATTGAGGGAAATTCTTTCGTCTACACATAAGATGACTGAGAAAAAATATATCAAAATATGAAAAATAACAATTAATAACATATTTGGAATAATAATAAAATAACAATGTAACGAGAAACAAAATATAAGTAAATTAAATCTAGGAATAGTTATAATAGAAATGGAAAAATAATAATGATAGCTTTGAAAAAAGGAAAAATATGAATAAATACAGCTAAAAATATTTGAATAAGACTACAAAGAAGACCTATCATCACTTCATCGTTGCATTATCATACGCTCATTCGTACCCCCGTATAACCTAGCTGTTGGTGAGGACGTTAAGCAACATATAAAAGAAAAAAAAGAAGAGGAACAATGAAATGATATGGAAGAAAAAAAAATGGTACGAAATAAAAATAAAATGAAAAACATCAATGCTGAAGGCTGTAAAGATGATATCCATATCATATAATTATTATACTGGGTTGATGAACTTATTAACGAAGGTGAATTGAAGAAAATGGACATGAACGTCGGAGAAAAGACCGAAGATCTTTTCTCCCCTAGACGATTGTGAATTTTCGAGTGGAAGAAACAAAAAGGAAGATTCGGAAGAAAGAGAAGAGAATAAGATGAGGGAAGAAAAATCTAAGAGAAGATGTACTCAGAAAAAAAGATTGTCACCTTATTCCCAACACGACTTTCGAAGGTTTTTCATTCCTTAAAGGACATCTCAATCCTGAAACTACTTTTTAATGAATGATGACGATATCTATTTCCCCAATTTTAGAGAAAACTAAAAATCATCATCTCATTTTCAGAAATTTGTGTGTCCTCCATAGACCATGAGTCATGACGTAAGCGCAGTACCGATTCTGTCTATAGAAACATAAAACAGAATCGAGTAATGTCTACGTCACGACTCACAAAGAGAGCCAAGTCCTGGGATGAATTGATTATATTTTCTGAAATTAAGATTATAATTTCTAGTTTTCTCTATAATTATGGAGATGAAAACCGTCATCATCCGTTGAAATCTAGTTTCAGTATTTGATGTCCTTTAACTATAATTTTCATAATTGATTGATTTAGCTATATCATATCTTAATTTTCTTTAGAGTGGTAATATCTCCCTTGCGGTGCTCCGTTCAAACGATTCAAAACTTTCATCTTCCACCTTTGTGGGGAAACAATGGTTTCGTGTCAAGTTTTCGATACAAATCAGTAATATAAAATAATATTTCACAGCCACAGAAATAATTATTATATATATATTTACATATTATTTCGTACGTAAATCTTCTCCACGATCTATGATAAAATCAGGCGAACTTCTTCTCATTACTCGTCAATTTATCGTTAACACCCGGTAGTCTAATAATGCCAGGTAGCATGGAAATATCATACATGAAGAAAGCAACACTTGTATCCACGAAAGAAGGTGCAAATCACCCGCGCGCTAGTGGTTTGTGATAAGAGAGACGGTCGCTCGGAACTTTCTACCCTCAAGCCCCTCAAGCTACAGGTGTCGGCTTGTCTCAATTGCTTCAAAATAATGCGGTTACCTTCTTGGTACAAGCCAACCCCCCCAAAGCGAAATAATCACAAAAAAAGCATTGCTATTTGAACACTTTGGCATATAAAAGTTTTGATATGAGGTTTCGACTTGGTCATACGAAATAGTAGCAGAGAAAGAGAAAGAGTAGAGAGAGATAAAGAGAGAGAGAGAGAAGAGAGAGAGAGAGAGAGAAGAGAGAGAGAGAGAGGAGAGAGAGAGAGATTGAGACAGAGAGAGAGAGAGAGAGGTTGAGGGAGAGAGAAAGAGAGAGATTGAGGGATAGAGAAAGAGAGAGATTGAGGGATAGAGAAAGAGAGAGATTGAGGGATAGAGAAAGAGAGAGAGAGAGAGAGAGAGAGAAAGAGAGAGATTGAGAGGGAGAGAGAGAAAGAGAGAGAGAGAGAAAGAGAGAGAGAGAGAGAGAGAGATTGAGGGATAGAGAGAGAGAGAGAGAGAGAGAGAGAGAGAGAGAGAGAGAGAGAGAGAGGAGAGAGAGTGATGCAGGACTAACGACGCAATACAGTGGCTCTCTAGCCGAATTGCAAATCAAGCCCATGTAACCGGCCCAAACGTGTGATGTAAGCTACTTATCGCATTAGGACGACGCTCCTAATTCCACTTCATTGACTGGTCTTGATCTAGCCTACTTCCTAATACTAGATACACGAGAGACGGATCGAAACACCTGCGCGCTAGTGGTGTGGGATAGGGTGGACGGTCGAGGAGAACCTTCATACTTGTTTCACGTAACCCGGGGGAATGAATGGAGCCTCGGTTCGATTCCCACCAACGTCCATCCTTAAGAGTCCATGTAACCGGGACCTTCATACAATGAATTACATAACCATAATCACGACCGGAGCCTTTATAAAATTGCTGTAACTGTAACCGGGACCTTCAGACAATCAATTACAGAACCATAATCACGACCCGGGTCTTTATACAATTGCTGTAACTGTAACCGGGACCTTCAGACAATCAATTACAAAAAATAATCACGACCGGGGCCTTTATAAAATTGCGTGCTGTAACCGGGACCTTCATACAATTAATTACAGAACCATAATCACGACTGGGGCCTTTATAAAATTGATGTAACTATAACCGGGACCTTCATGCATAAAGTTTCCGGCCCCGGTTAATTCCTACAATAAAGGCCACTGCTTTTGAAACTGAAGTCACCGTTGGGCGTGGATTCGAGTCCCACCTAATGCATTGGTTTCTGTGAAAGGTTTTGAACGTCCTTTCACTAATCATCACTTCGTAATTTCACTACCACCTGCTCATTCGTACCTCCATATAACCTAGCTGTTGGTGTGGTCTTTAATCATAATTTCATATAGGCCTATAGTTTCATCACCATGTACCAACCAGCTCCAGGTTGTACTCCCATATAATCTAGCTGTTTGTGGGGTCGTTAACCGTCATTTTATATATTCTCATCACCACGCTAGCCGCCCCAGTGGATAAGTCAACTGTCGCTAGAGGTAGAAACTGAAGTCACCGTTGGGCGTGAGTTCGAGTTCCGCATAAGGCATGGGTTTTTGTAATCGTTTCACCTATCACTTCATCGTTTCATTATTATGCTGTATATCACCCGCTCATTCGCACCCCCGTATAACCTAGCTATTGGTGTGGTCGTTAAGCACCATTAAAAAAAAATCACCACCCCTATAACCCTATTCACCCCTATAATCTATGGCTGTTGGTGGGGTTATCGAGCAAACAATAATCATCATCATATATAAATAAATCATCGATCTTTTTTTAATGTTCACTATTAGGCTACTGGATTCGTTATTGCAGGTAAAATGCATGTACAGAAGCTTCGCCTCGTTCGTAGACCTGTAGTGTGGTGTAACACGTACAATAACGTGACGTAACAATGTCTTGTGTTTCTGCTACGTCATCACAAACACCTGATCGGTGGTGTTAGCGCATAGCGGAGACGGGCGATCGACAGCAACGATGTCAATATTGGTGTTATTGTTCATTCATTGCTGTATATTGTGTGTGAATATGTTTATTTAATACATTCGACACGTTATGAGTAAATCGTATTTAGTTAGGATCAAATAATTTTCACATGTTCATATCTAAAATAACATATTTTTGAGCTGTATACAGAGGCACCTGTAATAATGTTAAGGGGGGACCCACTGGATTTTTTTAAAATAATTATTCTATTTTATATCCACTTTTTGGGCTACTGAAGGAATAATGTGAATTAATCCACTGGTATATTTTATAATTAGTTTGTATTCATCTAGTGTCGGATCAAATCGCTTTAGAACGGGTGAACTGTCCTTTCTTCGAAGTAAGTTTTCTCAAAATATTTCTTCAACGTATTTTGGAGGAGTAAATGGAATTTACTCGACTGGACGGACTATTTTTTCCATGTTCACGAACAGTGTATTTAATAAAAAGTATATCAACGCCAAGATAATGTTATGCTCTTTAATTAATATGCCATTATACTTTTTGTGAATTCAGTCAGTTTTAAGATAATAAGCCAATAAATTCAATCACGTTGTTGGTTATTGGGTGTTATCTTAAAAATGATCGAATTCACAAGAATATAATATCATATTTAATTAAAGAGCATAAAATTATCTCGGAGTTTATAAGGTACTTCTTATATATCTTTAATGAATAAAAGTCTGTCATATACACATAAGATTGCTTAGAAAACACAGAATAAAAATCAATTAATTGAAATATAAAAAATAACCATAATGAAATATTTGAAGGAGTAATTAAATAACAATAGAATGCGAAACAAAACATAAGTTAATTAAATCTAGGAATAATTGTAATAAAGAATGGAAAAATAATAATGATAACTTGAAAAAAAAAGAAGTGAATAAATACAGCTAACAAAAAAAAAGTGAATGAATAGGGCTAGAAATATTTGAATTAACAACAAAGAAAAAAATTACACCGATTCGTGAACATAGGAAAAAATAGTAAAGATAGATTTCTCTATTTCTAAGCACCTTGCATGCACCCCCTTAATGATGACAATTGTGACCATGATTCGAAAAGGTTTCTTGGAAGATAGAATTGTTGTTTCTGATTGCTATACTCATGTTTGTTGAACAGGAATTTAATTGTTATTATTATAATAATTAGTTTGTATAAAAGCTGTGTACGGCATTTCTCACAATGAATAAATACAAATTAAAATCGTTATTATTTGTATTGAGCAATAGACAATATTGCATGCAATATTTAAAGTTATTTTCAGACGAGCATAGCGAAAACTTCCATTCAATTTACCGAGAAAAATTGTGATTAGTTTTTTTATGCAATTTTGTACGTGACATACAGGTCAGGCAAAGTAACCAATCTCTCAACTTTGGTGTCACACCACAATAGGCTGAGATTAATTTTGAGCGAAATCGATTTTGAGTTTTTTTTTATTTTTTCAGAATGATGTGCAATAAAAAGATTAATCAAGAGTTAACTAACAGTTAAACTAAAACAGTTAGCAGTCTAACAGTTGTATACGTAAATAATAAAACTCAACATTTTGTTTATATTGCCGTATACTTGTGCATATTTCGATATCAATTGAAATTAATAGTTTATACTTATCTTATACCATCTTGAACATTTCAAATATATCTTTGCTGCCCGCATTAGAATTTTTATATTTTATACCGTTCAAATATCAACTCTAAAAAGCTGACATTTCGCTAAATAAACTCCCACGACGCTCTAAACATGATATCCCATCCTTTGTGATCATACATTTATCATCAACCTTGCCGCAAAGTGACTATTCCCCAATTAAGGTTCAGGTTGGCAAGGTAGGATCGTTCTGACGATGGGGCACCTCAACGACGATGTGCCCATTTTTTACTTTGTATACAAAATTTAATCCGTTATATTACTGAATCTGTTGAAGATATTACTCGTTCCATGTCGACTGAAATCCAAAACTAAAAAACATTCATGTTTCCTATTGTCTCAGAACTAAAAATGATATGGAATAAGTCTGAGCAATCATTTAATTAATTAATTATTCATTATTATACCTACAAGATTAAACAATCAAATTTGAAAAAATATACTATAGGCCTATAAACTCTAGGTCATATTTTACAGCGATAGAAATATTAATTTCAATTAATTTCAATTAACATGACCTTCAAAAGCAAATAGGTCTTCGTATTTTTTGTGTGTGTTATTTTTCTTGTATATGAATTAATTGGTCAGTTTTACGATGGGTCGGTGTTCGTCTCTCAGCAGAAATATGTTAATATATTTTGGTACATGTTAATGTATTATTTAGTGTGCTGGTATATATATATATATATATATATATATATATATATATATATATATATATATATATATATATATATATATATATATATATATATATATATATATATATATATATATATATATATATATATATATATACATATTACATATATATTTATATATATATATATATACCGGTATATACGTCTCGACCGGGACTCAAACCCATATATAGGGCTCTATAGGGCAAGCCCCAAGAAGTGTCGTCATGACAAAGAGTAATATCTCGGTAGCTCAGTGGGAGCTGCAGAC